>CM017563.1:29750327-30350327 GCA_007844125.1 Sinonovacula constricta
ATATCATGAGCCATGTTCTTCATTTCTGTGTTGTTTAATTGTGTCTTATCTATTCAATCTCATCTCGAATTGGATTTTATTTGTATAAGATTTTATATACAGGGGTTATTTTATATGTTTCATTGGTTTCAGCAAGATGCACACGAGGAAATATAATGTTTAGTTTATTATTATTCATAACATATCTTTTATCCAACCAACACTGCGGACATTAGGTATAGTAAGCCCGATGTGATAACATCAAACATCAGAGGGATAAACCCGTCACGCGCATCCGGACGGATTATTTTTTAAATGCATACATTCCAAGCTGTAATTAAAGTCCCAAACGTCGTCAAATCTTATAAATTTTAAGATTTTAAGGGACGCAACAGTTTGTTGTAAATAAACAATCGTTTAGATGGATTTTTATCTGTTGGGGTTTTTTTATTTATGAAGTAAATGTCTTCAAAAAATACACGTCTTTTATCCGTGTTTGTAAACGCTTTTACCTTTTATTCCTCCAAATATGACCAGCATTTTATAAATAGAAAGCAACATATTACAACGAAAAGCTATATATAATGTAAGTTAAAACCTTATTACAAACAACAATCAAAGCCCCAGTCCATTTTGTTGCTTTTTGCCGTAAACATCATAAGCAACGACAAGACAATCATATTTATAATTCTTAACGAAACGAGACGTAAGAATTAGGTATGAAGGCTTAATCACATAACGAATACATACAGACACATGATTGGTTTAGAAAGGAAACATTGTTTAAATTATCGTAAATAAACTAAAATACAGTAACAACTCTAACAATAATGATATCTATAATAATAATAATAACAATAATAATAATAACAATAATAGTAATAACAATAATAATAATAATAGTTTCAGTACTAAGTGTAGCAGTACTTATTGTAATAACAAGTATACTTACAACGCTTGTCATAAATGGTAACAGAAATTATGAGATAAAACTAATGAGTATTTAGATATCTTAGCAACACATCATTGAAATCGACATTGCATAAAAGTATATTTTTACCTTAATAATACACACATGTATATTGGAACGCAAGCACATTATTGATATGGATACAAAAAAAATATAAAAAAATAAAAATGAAAGAATCCCGAAAATACAACAAAATATAGTAATAACAACACTACCACAAATACAAGTAAAAGACATTACAAAACGAAGACTTTTACCGAAATAAATATAAATTTTGTAATGATAACACAAATAAAAAGGGCACTCTAACATCTTTTTGACGAATGATACACAATCCACTGGCATTGCAAAACTTCAAACAATTGACTCTGTACCCCACCCATCCATGGTTTAGTTTGATTTTTATTATACGGTGGTGCACCTACTTTAAAGCTTTGGTAACTTGGACTACAAGTAAATTTAACTTTATTCACATTTCTTACGGATCATATTTAATGAACGATTAGTTTTTTTGTTACATTCACGAATACAAACATTACACCCACAATCAAACACAAATTCCATATTCGGAAAACAAAATAGATTTAAACATTAAACAACGCGTATGTTTATAAAACGGATGGTAGAATAAATATAAACTAGGTTATTGTTGAACAAAGAAAACGTTATCACATTCTGCAAGCCTTGCGATTTAGATTTGTCTCAGCCTCGTGTGATAACATTTTCTTTATTCAACACTAAGCTAGTATTACCAGTGCCTTTAACAGAAGAATAAGAAAACAGACATTTAGTTAACATCTTTATTTGCATCAGTATGTCTATTTCAACTGTTAGAAACTGATAGAAAATGTCGATTAAATGCACAAATTCCAAGCTGGTCAACTTTTTGGTCTGTTTAATGGCCATAACATATAACTGTTCTTGCCAAACACGCGATTGTTTTAAAGCGCCGCTTTACATCAGGTTAACGATGAAGATAAAAGGCCTAGCCTTTTGGAAATCGACTATAAGGCAAAAGTGCTTATACATACACTGTATATATTGTACAAGGGTCGCTATTGGTAAGTATGACATGCAGTTAATACTATCATGACATATATATTTGCTTTAAGGGCGCAGCTGACTTGTTGCATTTTTCCTCACAAAGGATATGTGCATGTAAGTGTTAATAAAACATATGCTTAACAACCTGATCAGCAGTCATTAAATAATGTGTGTGTCTCTCATATATGCGGCTTCATTTCTTATATCTTCGCAGAAGATTTTCTTAAAGTAAAATGTTAAATTATAATTCTCAAAAAGCATAGTTGGAACATTAAAAAGAAGACATTTCTTTTTTTCATAAAACATAAAAAAATATATATATTTCTTAATGTCGTCATTATCTTATATTTTGTTGTGAGAAAAATGTGTGTTGTTTTTCGTGTTGTTGTTGTTGTTGTTGGAGGGTGTTGTTGTTTGTTTTTTCGGATTTTATAATAAAGACATTTGAGTACGAATGTGATGTCGCAACCAGTCTTTAATATTACAAGAAATATTCAGATACTGCATGAGTATATAAATTATTTCATCTTGCTATTATTAATAGAAAGGATTACATATCAAGAAAGGACAAAGGCTTATAAAATGGTCAAGCAAACGTGACAGGAACAGGCTCAGTCGAAACGCCTCTGATGATTAATGAACCATCTCTCGGATGTAAAAAGGAAAAAAAATGCAAGAATTATCATATCGGTGCCAATGACGCCATTAAAACAACAAAGACAATATTACTGGACTATGTTAGCACATAAACTGCACTTATTGCTTTTTAGAAGAATGTTTTATCGTGTATTCTTTAACTGCCGAACAGGATGTACCAGGTATCAAGTAAATGTATTTGAGTATCCTGACACCGAGGGATGGTCGTATCAAAAGACGATATTACCCGAGGAGTTCCGACTGGAACATTGTATGAATTATCTCGGATTTAACTTGTATCGATGTACGCTAAAAATTACAAAGTACATTGCACAAATTTCTAATGATTTATAAATAAGTTATCAATTTGTTCCACATATTTGGTCAAGGACTGTTTGAAGAATATTCTCAAAACGTAACAAGAAGTTTAACAGAATATTTCGAATTATTAATTAATACTCAGACAAGTTGAAAAATGAAAAGAAATGGCGGTTTAAGCTGTTTCTGGAAAAACTGTGTTGCTAATACTGAAATATATTAAAATGACCAAGTTTATGTCCAAGAAATACGTGATATCAAAAGTGTTTTAACGGTACATTATTTTACCAAAATACTACAAAAAGCATGTTAACGTGTGTTCTTTTTTATTTATTTTTTTATGCGATGGCAGCGCAATGTTCTATTTTAAGTCATAATACACGTATATGCAAAAATTATAAAATTCCATCGCAAAGATGAAACTTCAGTCAATGGTCTTAAACTCTTAAACTTTAAAGTCGGTTCATTGAAAGCTTCCTTTCTGAAAAAGGAAAAAAATGAACTAGCCATATAAATGATAAGTATACCTCAGCTATATTATCGAATACGAAGCACGAATCCTATTATCTATGACCACAGATTTATGGGGAAATAACACTAATCAGTTACTACACAGTGAGCAAACTGGACTTTATCTCATTACTGTACACTTTCCAAATAATAGGCTTCCTATTTATTGTGTGGGAAAACCTTGGTCAGATACTTGTATTCTAGCCGATCTCCGGTCGTTGCTGAAGATGAATTGTCATATTGACCGATGTCTAAAAAACGATAAGTGCAATATTGAGTGGTAGGCTTAAAATATTCGTTAAGGGTGATGAAAGCTGGTGATATTATAACAATAATAATAATAATAGCGTACAAATCCCACCATGTATGTAATCTATGTTGTCATTAAATTAACCTCATCACGATTGTTAAGCTTGTTTTCTTTGGCATGGTTTGGACTTTGTTACTTTAAATCAGTCTTCTTTAATGGTATTTTTGCCATTGATTAAAATAGTCAATTTCGATACGTTGTGTAGTTCTTCTAACTACGCAAAAAGTGCTCCTTCCCTGAACCAACTAGACATTTTTATTGTAATGACGTCAATCCTTATTTTTCATGACACCATTATTTAGATCCTAATATTCGTAAAAATTACTTGATTGTTTTGTTTCTAACTGATCTGTTTTCACTGCATGCATTTTCGGTACACTGAGCGACTGACGTTTTAAGGCGGATAATTTGATATGTATGTTTATATTGTATGTTCTCGGGTCTTGTAACGTTGTACGTTATGATTGGCATGTCTAGTCTGGCATACATTTTGAAATAATTTACTATCTTAATGTGTGTTGCAATACTCATAAGACCTTAACTTTGGTAACGATAGATGTGCAGCCGTTCGGATATAGTATATATATATTATATTCTTGCAATAATATATATATATATATAATACTTTTGAACGGCATTTTTCAAAGTGTCCAGAAGTTATTGTCAATGTTTCGCAACAATTTGCCAAGTGAACTCTTTAGCAACTTAAGTCCCAAATGCATTCAATGTCTGTCTTTTATTGTGCATTGCTGTCACAATTTAGGAGGAAAAAAAACGGTTTCTAGCATTTAAACTTTCTACTTTAGTACAAACTCGTGCAAACCTTGAAAGTTGGGATATGTAAATTAAATAGGAGGTAGCACGAGGTGAATTATAGGTATGGATAATTCACAATACTAAAGTTGAAATCGTCTCTCTTGTCATAAATTTTAGTAGATACGTTGTCATTGGAAATAGTCATTGTTTAGAAATGTTGCATTTAAATGTCAGTTATTTGCTTTTTTAAGGGTAAATTCTCGAGGGTAAATCAGGTGGATCATGTGAGAAAAGAAAAGATTATCTATAGTTATAGTATCGTCAAGCGTGACGTTGAATTGAAAGCCTCCATAATGTAGCTTTGATTAGAAGGGGATCAAGTTAACATGAAATCACGTTCAAAGCAGTATAAAAACAAATCTGCAATTAATGGTGCCCAGCTGGTTCACATATGAATGCCAATTGCTTGTCTAAATAAAGTGTCACCGCATTTTATGTTGTCTTATATATTTTATATTGTCTAATAGAAAACATACAGCAACAGGTATTTGAACCAGCTATATATCTCATTTGTCTTGATAGCCGAGTGGCTACGTTTGTCAGAACCATTAAGATAAGTACGATACAGAGTCTGGCATATGCTCTAAACTTAATTAGATGGCCTAAAACGTACTTAATTGAATTAAATTGCGTAACCTCATGTGTTTTAAACAAGCACTCGTGCGTTCACACTGAATAATGGCATAATAAAACGCAGCATACATCAAACTTGAAAAGAAATATCGAATAATTTAACAGGATCTGGTTTAGAGAAAATGGAAGTAACAATTTCTTTGCAAACGAGTATGGCTAAATGTTTTACATGCAAAGGATATGTAAAATAAACAAAAGATTCATGTAACATCAGCCTGAGACAAACAGAAGTGTATTCGACCCATTTTATGTCTTATTCGTTTCAATGTAATTAAACTCAATGGTCAGGTATCAATTGTTAGAGTCGCAAAAGTGCAACTTCACAGCCCTTACTTCCATGCGTTTCAGTCCAGAGGCGTAGCAAGGTATTAAATGTGTACACATGGCCACTAGGGAGTTCTGGGCATGCTCCCATATAAAAAATTGTGTGTTTCTACATCGGATGTGGATGTTTCTGTATCAAGTCACGGCTAGATTTTAAGTAAAATATTACAGTCTTTTAAATATAAAAACAAAAATTAAATTGTATTTAATCAATGCTGACTTTCTATTTCAACAGAGAGTCAATTCTATCGTTCTGGTTATGTACATCCGATCAACAATATTTATTTATACAGGTAATAAATCACTTGTTTTTATGAGGATGTATTTTTATCACATTGACTTCAATCAAAATGGCATCATATGGAGAAAATGAAGATTCATTTATTTCAAATTGAGAATTCGCAACATACTATTGGTTTAAATGGAATAAGTCCAGTTTATAGCAATGGGTTTGTAAAGTAGCGACAAGCATATCATCCTAAAACAGTGCAGTTATCATTTTATATCTAACTTAACATAAAAAGTAATGAATGACGAACTTGAAGTTGCCATTTTCGACATATCCCTTCAACAGATGTGTGATCATCCCGAGGGCAGAATTATCAGATTTCCTATCTGAAATAAGTTATTAAACGATTTTAAAAAGAAGTGTGTAAGTCTTGTCCCATACCAACTAAACGGAGATGCAAAAATGTTCCTCATCGATTTAGCATTTATACATATTATTTTTATTGAGAAAATAGGAGGTGATCGCAATAAATACACCTCATCCCTACTAGGATTTTATTTTAGATTTAGTTTTGTTATATATTTGTTCTTTCTTTAGAGACAGTGTGTACGCAGTTGCGTATTCTGCTAGCAGTCCCAATAGGGTCAAAGAACCCAGAGTTTTTGTTTTTCTGTCAACATGGTCAATGGTAATTGCATAAAGTGATAAAGTAAAGTGGTCCATTAAGAACAGAAATCAATAGAAATGAGCAATTTCTTTCGAAGTATTTAAATCATGTGATCCAGTATGATATATATTTGTTTGTTTGTTTTCTTTGCCCGTTGTCCGACCAAATTAAACAAATGGGCGTGCAGAACAAGCCATACATCATAAATACATAATGACGTTTAAACAGATTGGAAGATGATGTAAAATAAAAGATAACATTGATTGACATTATCGACAATTAACGACGAAATGCCATTAGTAGCCTGTTATCGGCAATGCATTGAATTGGAATTTATCATTATTGACATTATTGAAAGCTGTCAACCTTTCTTAATATTTTATGCTTATGTTTTGAGAGACAACAAAACCATTGGTGCAAAGCATCAAATGTTATTCAGATACATGTTTTAAACAATTCAATCAATAAAATAACTGATCCAACGTAACGACGGACACCTACGGTAAAGCAAACAAAACAATACAAGGTTAGCAGGAATCCTGTAGCAAAGTCGACCTTCAAAATTGACATTAACTGGAGCAAGTAAGTGAAGCAATGTAGCAAGTATCTGACCTAAATTTATATAAATTTATATAGAATCTATTTTGAGTATTTACGTTTAGTTGATACTTAAGAATCAATTTACTGATTAATAAAGGGAGAAAATAAACAAAATTATCAGAAAAGATGTCTTATCTGTGGATTTCTTCACCAACGACATCAGCGCAGCAAGGGTGCTTGCAATGCAATAATCTACGTACACTAAATGTAATATTTTTTAGATAAGCATACATTTAAATATCTGTGATTAAAGCGTTATTTTTAATGTATGTATAAAAAGACCACAAGAAGAGGCTTTGCTAACTGCGTTAATTACTCTTGCCCCATGTCTGTTTCAGGTAATTTGAATTAAATAACGGTCAGCTTCCTGTTTGATACATTCTTTCAAGGGAAGTAGTTCGGTGCCAACCGCCAGTTGTAACGTCCCATTTAAAACACACATAACGTAAGCCACCATCCGGTGGAATTGTGATTTCGTCAGCGCCAGCTTGGTAGAATCATCAGCAGATGTCATATGTTTAATCTAATTATAATAAAATGTTTAAATTCTCATAAAATAAGAAAGGCCACCCTATTAATATTTGTATATGTACATTTGTACTTGCAACAAACAGGGTTTAACAAGTAATAACCTAAGTGTTTAAGCTTATGTTAAAGACCATTTTTTACAATTGTGCACGTTCGAATCAAGCATTTAAATGATTATTTCTTTAACTCAATTAACTCAGTCTATTAGGTTTTTCTCTCACAGAACAAGTATCATGTAAAATACCGAAACACATGGTGTATATACATTGTTGGCCTGAAAACCATGAGGTGAGAACAATTATTTAACAGGAAATATAACTGAAACCCCATCTTACAAATTAAAAAGTGACATTGTTATTGTTGATTCCAAATACTGCAAGCAGGTATTGTTACTAGTCATGTTGCTAGTTCATTTAAATATCAATTGACAAAATATCATTTTACATGCGTGTAGTGACTTCAACTGTAGTTTACAAGTCAAACAACGCTGATTTAGAAAGAAGTCAAAACAAAGAAATGGAGCTATTTTGTTGGTCTTTTTATTTTTATAACATCGCAGCAACACATTTATGGTCATATTATCTCAGTCACAACAGGGGGAGCTCGGTTGAATTAAAGGATATGAAGAAAAATGTAGATATACATATGAAACCCATTAGTTGGCAAGTATGGACCAGTACAATAATGAGATGGATTTTTTTCTCATCTTGGAGTGGCTGAATGCTGTAATTGTCTCATAAAGAGACGCCAGTCGGTTTCGTGCTTAGCATCATGTTATCATTAGAAATTCAGCTTAGTCGAAAATGTGAAAAACACTCGCTGTCTTCTAGAACGAAACATTATATTCTTTTAGTACGATAAACTATACTTGTTTCCCATATTGCGTTTAATGAAACTGTATTTAAAGGAATAATGTCAATTAATATGTGTTCTTTTATCATTGGAAGGAAAAAAATCTTAACACGTTTTACGGCACTGATAAGAATTTATTCTCTTTCTTAAAACTTATAATACCATAAATGCAATCACACTAAAATACTGTTGTATGATGGATTATATAACGTATGTGCAAACAGCCTCGTTCAAGGTTGCCTACATACCAGATGCACAGTTGAGTGATACACAAGTAAGTGCTTTTCCCTGAAATAGTATAAACTTAAAATTAGAAATCTATTCAACAAGGCATGTGGAGCCTTATAAGACATACTAAAAGACAGAAAGTAACCAGAAATCCCCCTCCCATTTGTCATTCATTCTGCCATTGCATCTGTGTTGGAAAATTATGTAACTTTGACTGAAAGGAAACGAGGATGTGGTACATTGTAAATACTTTTATCTTTAAAGACTTTATATCGGTACCTACTTTTTTCTTGAATAACGAATAGGGTATCCCATTTTGATGGAGAACTTGAGCATTTACATAAGAAATGATTTTAAAAAAAAAGAATAAGGGGGTTCGCCGGCATTTTTGCCGATACTGTACAGCGAATTATTTCATTTAGAAGTATTATCTGATGTAATATATCAAGACATTAGTAACCATGAGGCGAGGACCAAACCAGTGCCAGTTGATACAAATAGGAACCCACGATCTGTGCCCAAAACAGGTGTGTAGACCTCTACTGCGCCAAATACAAGTATACGCTAGAAAATAGCAAAAAGAAGGGATCACCAAAGCCTTGCCGTGGCTGTGGTCTGGGGGTTAACAACAAAGAGCAGCTGTGTCAGGCCTGCGGATACAACACATCGTGGGTTAGGCGAGCGAGGCACGAGAAACAGGGGTGTAAGCTTATAAAAGTCTGAAAAACACACTGTTCAAAGAGGTAATCAGAAATAACAAATTAACCGAGATATTGTTTTTGTAAATGTAATAACGCACTAAAATGTTTTTTTTAGAAATAATCAAAGAAGCCATGATCAGACACAACATAACCCTTAAGTGCACTCAGTTTTCAGGCTCCTTGTAATGCCAGCTTCATTGTATTGATTCGGTGTACCTCTTCCTGATTACTCTTCACATTGCTGTCAGTTATATTGATGTCTGTTTTGACAAATGGCTTGATTAATTTAATCATTTACAAAAACGGTGATATTAATGAAGAAATATTGTTTGTAATGAAGAAGAAATATCCCAATATGAACAAAGTGGACCATCATCGATTTAAAGCGAATGTTTGGTAACGTTTTGTGAGAATGACACGCTTGCATGGTTATATGATTATGTTTTATAGTATTATAATCTTATGTTTCAGTATATCTGATTTTTCATATTTGAGTTTTGTCAGTTTTATGTATAACTGCATTAAGTGCTGGATTCTTTTTATTTGCCTCATTAAAGTATACTGTTTTGTTTTGTTTATTTAAGCTTTAAACTAAGACTGATCAAATATGCGAATCAAAATAAAGATAAATTCACTCATATGTGTATTTAATTACAGTCATATTTTTGTAAAATTGATATTTAACTCTTTAAAATGTATATTTTCAGTATTTCATTTCCTAAACAATGTATTTAAATATCTAAAGTGCATTTCACTTAACGCAAAAAATATTATATGTCTCATAGCAGTAGAAAATAATCTGAAACAATAATAAGTGAGGACTCTTGCAGTCTGACAAAAACTCTACAATATTATATTATTTTTTATTAATTATTATTACTTTTTATTATTATTACTATAATTATTTTATTATTATTATTATTATTATTATTATTATTATTATTATAAGTAGTAGTAGTAGTAGTAGTAGTAGTAGTAGTAGTAGTAGTAGTAGTAGTAGTAGTAATAGTAGTAGTATCATAAATATTATTATCATTGTATTATTATTATTACTATCATAAATTATTATTATTATTATTATTATTATTATTATTATTATTATTATTATTATTATTATTATTATTATAACTATTATTATTATTATTATTATTATTATTATTATTATTATTATTATTATTATTATTATTATTATAAGCAAAGCAAAGGGCACAAACAGGTTATTAGGCTTCGCTGTCTTCATTCGATGTAGCTATGCCTGATTAAGTTGTTTATAAATGCATGTGTAATTCAGGATATGTTTATATGTATTTATTTTACCGTAATTGTGTAAGTTTAAATAACCTTAACTTCATTGTGTTTTATTGTGTTGTCGTACTGCTAAGTTAGACAGTCGATGTAACTACAATTTATATTGTATTATATTGATTCCCTAATCCTAATATTTTAACATTTGATTTAGACGAAGAAAAGCAAATAAAACAAACATTATTTGAATATACGTTTTATTACACTGCAGTAAAATTGTTGCCATGTATTTATCAAGTTCTAGGCTTTTGGCACGTTTGCTACTTATAGGGTATAGGTATTAAAACCCTTTGCCTTTCTGATTTTCCTTACATTTAACATTAGAGAAAAATTGCAAATATATCCAGAAATATTTATTTATTCAACCCACTGTTTAATCAAAGAGCTCAGAAGAGCTGTTCGAGCCGTTAGGTTTTACTCTGTACGCGATTACAGGTGTGCAAACAATGGTTAAATTATTCCGAAGTAAATCAAAAGTACATCACATTGGAAATCGGAAATCAGGCAGGTCTTCAGCTGCAATAACATCACTCCTAAGATATAGATTATAAATTAGGACCACAGTTATATCTGAGTCACTTACATCCGATTGAAACCATTTTAGTAAACAATCAATACTTACTGTGTTTTACATTTTAAGTTAAGTCTAACATAAATGCTATTAGATTCGACAAAAAACTTAGTTTGAAATCAACTGTCATCTATTACTCCTCTGTAATCTGAATAAAAAAAAATCCGAGTTCGCCATGCCCCTCCGAACCCTGCGGTAGCTTTAGAATGAGGTGCAGAGATGATACACATGACCTCTGCCATTACAAAACCTGGTCCAGAACCGCAGAGGGCAGCGAGGCCCGACGCGTGATATCGCAAATACCTCGGCATAGTAGACTATGCTACTCAGTGGAACACTTGTTCTCATAATAGTTCGCTGCGCGTTTCGATCCTTTTCTCTAGTCATTGAGTGATATTCCTGCGCCGTGTTATCCGAGTTATCCGTTTGCAAGAATATATATGGTATTAAATAAAATTAATCCCTTTTTATTTAGGAAATGACCTGGTGGAAACCGAAATATCACACAGTTTTAACCCACAAATATAAACAACGGTGCGACTTAAATGTTGTCTTTAGAAAACGGTCTACTTACTTGGTAATGGATACTTGTATGACACCCCCATATTCAGATCAGCTTAACCTGAACTTTAAACATCTGAAGATCTGAAGTAAGTTGTTGTGTAGATTGGCTATCGGTAACGTGCGGCGCCTATAAATGGAAAGCTCACTGAAATATGCACATGAGGAAGTCTGTATTGCGGACTTTCATAACCCTGATACGGGTCATTATTCGGTACATGGAGATCTTTTTTTATATTTTATTTTATTTATATGTTTATTTATTACATATATTTAAATACAGAAAACTGTCGAATACCATCCCTAATTAAGTTTAAAAATGCATATCACCATCACTAATTAAGTTTAAAAATGTATATCACAATTTGTTTTATTCGTCTGCGTCGCCGGATGCGTTCAAAGTTGTAAGACAGAGAGGTTGTAAACGTTGTGTCCTGTGGTTTTGATATGGATCTCACTTAAGGTTGAGTGTATACACGATTAGTTTATTCGCAATATTAAACATGAAAGTACAGTTATAAATTAATTTTGGATGTTTGTGCTCCTATCCATATCCCTTTAAAATGCTACCCCGTCAACAAGACAATATAGGTTATTTTCTATGAATGGAAGTTATTTTGATTTTCATTCGGGCTTTCCTTGAGTCAGCATATGTACATGTAAGTAGGTCAAACGTAGAACGTTTCGCCGAAAAAAACATGCCCAACCAAATTTAAACACAGTTTGAAGGTATTTCTTGAAGACCTGTCTGCAAAGAAAAATAATGCATAAACAAACATAATGTATTATTTTCCGAAATAACTTATAAACAGTAATATGCGTATTGCTCTATAATATTTCTAACCGGTAATTTCCAATTTCTTAAAACGTTGTAAGCCTTTTTTCTTTATCTTTACGATTCATGTTACTGACTGTAATCCGAACTCGTGGTCGAGTGAGAGTCACTGACCCCTGTAACTCCTCAGTCCCTCACCGCGTAGGTTCGAGTCCCAGTCGGTGCAAAAACTTTCATGTGGAGGTTTTCCAACTAACCTGCGGTGTGCCGTGGGGTTTACCCAGACATAAGTCTGGGGTCTTCCTCCGCAAATAATTAACTTGACGTCACCAATATGTTAAAATAAAACAAAACGAACAAAAGACAAACATAAACTATTTTACTGAGTCGTGTTATCGTACGTCAATACATTGCTCAGTTTTTATGCTTTATTGTATAATGTACTTTATCATGTTTTGCATGACTACCGAGTCGGCAAAATAGCGTGTTTGTTTACCGATTTGAATCTCTGTTTACATGTTCAACGTAAAACACACCTTTATGGTAGAATTACTTCTGAACACGGCTCTCGCAATTCGAATTAGTCACCATATAGCTTTTGATACACGCGACAAGAAACAATATGTTTTCATTATTAATCATTTGTTATCTGGTAATGACAAAACCGTGGTCTTCAACTTTGTGGAAACACGTGTCAGTTAGAGCTACATGTACCAACACGACGGATAATAGGACTGTAACTTGATGTTTACAAATATTTGTGGTCGCTCTGTACTCTTAACAACAAGATTTAGACATTTCTTTGCATCAAACAAGACAAAAGTACTGAAGTACGCAGATGCCGTTCGTAACAACGAATTGCCTTAATATCAGAAGTCACGCTAAAACCGACAACAGATACTGGCGAAGGGTTATGGGCGTCTCAATTAGGAAAATGAATGAATGTCATTAAAGTTCTGCAACAGAGTCTTGATGTAAATGTGATTTTATGTGGAACCTGTCTTGGCGGTGGCTGCCAGAACTCGGCATTTCAATTTGCAGGATTTGGAAAATGAGATTCACATAGTGGGAAGTCACAGAAAAATATATGCAGATATATGTTGCAGCAAATGGACATCCGTTGTATGACTCACATTGCTGCCTAAGATTAACATACAGCATTAAAGGATTTGTGTTACTGCTAAGGGCTCTTTCTTGAGTTTAAATTTACGAGTCATATAGTGTGTGTTTTATGTATAACTCGCCCCTTTTTAATAAAATAAAAACTGTTCAAAGAAGGTCTGTCGAATATAATAAGCTAAGATAAACTGTTATTGTTTGTTAATCTTGCTTTACTAATAAAACTCCTGTATGTGACAGGTATGGCATTTTGTTTTCTGTATGTCAATATAATTCATAATTACGCACAGCGTAAACGCCACAAACAGTTTATCGGGTATACGCTTAAAATTGTGCAAATGTCTCCTTTTTGAGAAGGGGCAAAAACTCAAAAGTCATATCTTCAAATGGACAAGCATCTTGAACAAAACAACTGACAAGGCTTTTTTAAATGTAAAAGCCGCTTGTTTAATTAATTGATATGCCTGCATATTGTCTAAAATATCCAGCAGTCTTGCAACCGACCATAAAATTAATAAATATTCAGATCCATGAAGACAAAATATCTCATAAAAAGGGGCAATAAATAAGAAAATAAAAATCAAGGCAAATAGATCTGACTTAAGTGACCTGTGATTACACTATTGTGGATAAAATTGTATTAATATTTATACAATTAATTATTATTAAACATCGTTGTTTGATATTCACATTTTTGCCTGGTGGATATAAGAACAGGGAAGATTATTTAATAAAAGTCTCAGATGGAGACAACAAGTGTAATTGTATAGTTGATCAGGTTGGTGCCCTTTGTGAAGGAAAATAACAATATCAAGAATGTGGTGCACCTTGACTAGTGGGTATACATATCGATTTGACACTCATCTAACTCTATGACCTTTCGCGAGATTCGCTCTCCATCGAGGAATTTCACGTAGGAAGGTCTTTTAGCTGTTTTTCGGGGTACATGTGGTTCTACCCAGACATATGTTTGTGTTCTCCACCAATAATATCTGAATGTCGCTTTATTTATTAAGATTTAGTTACTGCAATTTATTATTTTCTTTTGTTTACAAATTTATTTGGAAAAAACAAATGCACATTACATAAAAACAAGATTGATATAATACATTGTTTCTGGAGCACATGAGTCAACAAGACAATAATTATAGTTAGAATTATAGTGAACTTTCATTTTACATAATATCCAATTAACATATCGTTTACACAAAAACGGCATAGGGCACCACAAGTATGACAAAATGTCTGTGTTTTCTAATTGCTTGTCATGTTTATTTTTGTGGCGTAAAAAGTCTTAAATTTGTGTTAACCTTGTTCTTGAAAGTGCAAGTAAATATTTACTGTAGAATAAAGTACGTTTCATAAACTTGTTATATTTCAAAAGCTGATGTTTACTCAAAGGTTGTGTCTTGTTTGTTGTTTTTTTTTTAGTTTTTGTCTTTTTCATAATCGAAGTGGAGAATCTCAGTATATGTAAGTAAATGGATATCAGGGGTTCCCTGTTTTTTTCGAATAATTTATTTCAATTTAGCACTTTTTGTGCATATCCATCTGTAAGTATTGACATAGCGTTACGTTAATATTCAACCGGCGCGTTTCATGCACGTAATTTAACAATATCAAAACTCTGGACAATTGAGGTTTAATACGAAATTAATATTAGCAATTGTTTACAATTGTTTGTGTAAATTACACTTGTAAGTGATTTGTTAGTTTATTTTGTTTACAGTTTCTTGTAGATTAACGAATATAAATTGACCATTGGCGGTGCTTCAGGAGATCAGTAATGCTTTTTCTTTGAATGCTTCCGCATGAGAATGCGCACGCTTAAATGCGTTTTTTATCATTTTTGTATATAAAGTAATGTATATGAAATTGATAATAAAGCATGCTTAAATAAGTGCAATATGCTTCGCTGCAACTATGTCCAGTATAGTAGAATGACATTGCTAATTGTTAAAATCCTGTAAAATCCTGATGTTGCAAGTTCATAATTCATAGTGGATAGTTTAAAATGCTAACATATTAACTATTAAGCAACAGCTCCACCATTGTACAATATTCAAATATTTGTTAAAGAAAAAGGTTTAATATTTTCAAAAATAAAAAATGAATGTGTCAATTTTGGCAAATCAAACTTAACAACGACCCAGATTTAAATGTTAATTGCATTGCTATTGCATTAAATAAACCTTATTTAGAAAGGCTAACTTTAGTAAAGCTTGATGTCTGAAATTTCAAAATATTAATTTACTCTAAGAAATAGATATTTAAATCGTTCAAAGAAAAAAATGCCACAAATAATCAACATTGGACACTTAAGAATGCTAAAGTTAAACTTTCTTTTCAATTCGAACAAATGAGGAATCGAACCTTTAACTTTTGCATCTAGATTAAATAAAATAATATATCAATATTTTTATTAAATGTATACAGACGATTTGAAGAGGAAAATAATACTTATTGTGCTGCAGAACTCAGAGTTGTGCTGTCAAGTAGATTATTCATCTATCCTACAGAAAAATGAAACTGCCTTTTTTTACTTAATCGACACGCTTTGATTGAACTGAATACAGATTCTTAATCTAAAGACTTGCTTATGCTGGATCCAGGTCACGTGAAAATACCACGTCATGAGGACGCCAGTCGTGCTACGAAATACATTGGATTAATGATCGAATCCCTGATGCAGTCTTAGAAGACTTTGTTGCAGGCGCTGGGATTAGGTTATCATAAATCGCTGTCTCACTGGGCACAATTGATTAACACAATAAGAATATATGACAAAGTCCTATGAGCGTTGCAACATACAGCAAAATTTGAAAAGGCAACAGGAAACTGCACATGCAAGCCAAATGTAAATGAGCAAATCTGCGATGAGTCATTTAAAAAAGAGCAAACCCAACAGTTACCGCCTTGTACCGTTTCAAGCAGCACAAGAGACCGACTGGGGTGCTTAAACTGGGTTTACGGAACTCTAACTATTGGTGGCAATGAAAAGGAAACATTTTATTGAACTAAGAAATACAGGCACAACGTATTCGTAATCGGGAATCATAAACGATCAATCGATACAGACCTCGTTAGAAAAATATTATATTTTAAATAACAAATCGATCTTTTTAATACAGGCTCATTGTTTTTGTCAATGCAATGGGTACCTATAACTAACTACAATACACAACGTTTAAAGCAAATCACTTTACAATAGATGGTTATCGATTTTCACCAGGATGCGCGCGCACCTGTTTGTCCGCAATCTTTGTGGTAAGGTGAATCATCATATCAGTAACGTGAAAGCGCACTTTTTTAAATTGACCATGATTAAGTCTTGTAGTGTTGTGAACTGTCACAAAATTTATAATCCGGATCAGAATTTTTTCTCATTACCAGCCGTCAGAACAAACCAAGGGGAAAGGGCGAGAGAACTTTCGGACGTCATGCTTTCGCGCTTGAACAAAGCATTCATTGTAGCTAAGCGTTTTTAAGTGTTTTGGATTGCATTAAAAGTCGAAAGAAAATATATCTGGGGAAGTATATTATAATGTTAATTGCTATGTTGTTGTTTATTTTATTGTAATTATTAAGATACAGATAATTAACAAACAATTAAAAAATATATTGCTTATTTACTTGTCCTAAATAAACTAAAAAGCTACCAACAGTATCGATAATTTCCATCAAGGTCAATTTTAGACAAAATGTTGTCATCAGTGACATAAAAACATGCATGTGCCCCTCATGATGCTCGATGCACAAAATTTACCCCCAGATATTTGAATTTGACCCTTGAAAATTTGGACTGAGGAGTCAATGACCATTGACGTTTAGCGTCTATAGAACGCCCTGTATGTGGTTGTAATGTGGTATCTGACAATTTGCTAATATTGTACCCATGTAACAACACATGCTACTTCTATTTTGGGAAATTTATACATAATGCTCGAATAAACTTTAGTTAAAGTGAAGACTGTTATTACACTAACTTTATTGTTCGACAGTGTGAATCTTAAAAATATCGCATTAAATTTCCATTTTTTTTAAATAGGCACGTTAATGATTTCAGGTTATCTCAGATAGGAAAAACCTATTTGTAATGACAGGCAATGTGTTATGCTTTACTTTTTACATGACCAAGGTTGGGCGGTAAATTCATCCCCCGATATTTACCAGTGGTATTTACTGGTATTTACCAGCTGCAAAATACTCCCCAAAGTTGCAAATACTACTATGATTTTTTTGCCTTAAAATACTGCAGAAATCTTAATTTAGTTAACTTGAAATAATGTACAATCATATTAATAATTAAATTACTCATATATTTTAATTAAACTTCTTTTTTAACCTTAAATACACGTGAGAAAGTAATGCTAATCCACCTGCACCTGGCCTTTGACACTCAGGAAGCAAAGCCATATGGTCTAGATTATTAAAACAACAAGTTTCAGACAAGGGGCTGTAAATAGCCAGGGGCAACATGGGCAAAAGTAAAATGTAAAATGGTTGTGTATTGAGTATGGCATGAGCTAGAGTGTCAACTATATGGCTTCATCTCTGAGTAACGTTTTTAATTTCTCTTGTCATCACCACTTCTATAACTTCACTCAACACCGTAACCAAGCTACTATTCACCATAAAGCAAAAGGATCCAGTCCGGAATATAAAACAGCATTTTGCGGGATCTTTACAAGCAAAAATCATTTATTTGAATGCATGAGACAAAAATTGTTTCGTCCAAACTGCCAGATACCAGCTCTAATTAAGTGTAAGAAACAAACTGTTCTCAGAACGAGCCTGAACTAGCTGTTATAGCTAAGTTTTTTAAAATGGTTTTGCTTTCACATTGACATTTGTCAATAAATAATAGCACATAGTGTTATATATTTTTATTATTGTCCTACCTTTCAGCAAATTTAACAAACTTACATTATATTAAAATAATAGTTTCACATAAAATTGAATTCAAGTTCCAGTACTTCTTTTAGAACCACAACATTTCTGAATTAAAAACAACACATTTTACGGTAACAAATATTTAATGACAGTAAATTCATCGATCAATAAACAAAAAAAGTAAAAGCAGTTAAGAAACAAACCAGGGTTGGGCGGTAAATACCACCCCCGGTATTAACCGGTGGTATTTACCGGTATTTACCGGCCTGGAAAATACTCCCCAAAGTGGCAATTACTGGCAAATACTACAAAGATGAGTTTTTTTGCCTTAAAAATACTACAGAAATCTCAATTTAGTTGACAGTTATTAATGTATAATCATAATAATAATTCAATTACTCAGACATTTTATTTAAATATCATATCAGGTGATCATTATATGCACATATGGTAAAAATAATTTTTAAATAACTGTCTTTTTTTACTTAGAACCTTAAATATAGCAGGTGAGAAATTAATGCAATTCACCTGTGCACCTGGCTATTGAAATTTAACAAGCGAAGCCATATTGTCTAGAAAATTAAAACAACAGGTTTCAAACATGGGGCTGTAATAGCTAGGGGCAACAAAGACAACAGTAAAGTGTCATAAATTACCTAGACAATTTGTTTAGGTGCAAGCTAGTGGTTGTACATTGCCAATATTGGTTCGACATGGGCTACAGTGTTATCTAAATTCCATGGATGGCAAATTCAACTGACCATTTTTTTCAGTACTTAAATATTTATTTATTATGAATAAAGTGATAAAAGTGTAAAACTTAAGTATAAATAAAATGGCAATTGATGGGTAAACTTGAAATTATCCATATGAATGAAGATAATAGGGAATATTGTATATATTCCAGACTGGTCAATTCAATCGACCCGTATTTGCCAGTATTTGCCGGTAAATACCGTGGGCATGGAAAATACTAATATTTGCCGGCATTTTTCCAACCCTGAAACAAACAGACTGCTTAGGAAATTGGAGCATGTAATGGTATTCGATTACATTTAATAAAGATGACAACCATAACATGGGTTTTAAGGAACTTAAAGCAATGAAAAAATAGTGTAACATGATGTAAAGAATTGAAAACAGTACACATAATAAATGACCCTGTTTTAAAACCAAAGTTTAGCAGTGCCCTTGTCCAAGCAGTTGCTGACTTGTAACTCCTCAGCCTCTCAGTGCATGAGTTCGAGTCCTAGTTGTGGAGGTTTACCAGCTAACCTGCAGTGCGCAGTGGTTCTACCCTGGCCCAAGTCTAGGACCTAGCTCCACCAATATTTAAGTGGATGTCGCACTTTGCTGAAACACTAGATAGTTCACTATGTCTGGATATGCAATGTCCGACTGCAAGTCATTATTACATGTAGGCTGTCGTCGAAGACGAGTACGGATCAAAACCGATCAAATTAGTCTTCTTCAAGTCCTTTTCACGCACAATAGCTCCAGTGTATTAATATTGCACTTTGTAGCCATTACACACGACATCTTTCGCGAAATAATCGATTTAATCGTCGAATTGTAGGGACCTAAGCAGACATTAGTAAACAATGGCTTTACCACATTGCATTGCATTGCATGCTGGGAAATATGTGACGTCACACGATAACCATCTATACCATGTTATGCAAGAATCATTTAAATTTTATTATAAAAGAATATTTTATCCGTTTGAATTTTTCACGTCTACGAAACGTTGGTAGTTTAATCAAAGAGGATTTGAAGTAACCAAGCCTGCTAAGCGATGGTAGTTTTATCCAAACAGGATTTGAAGTAACCAAGCCTGCTAAGCGATGGAAGTTTTATCCAAACAGGATTTGAAGTAACCAAGCCTGCTAAGCGATGGTAGTTTTACCCAGACATTTGGTTTTTAACACAATCAAAATGATCACAAGAAAGAACACGGATGTAAGACAGCCAATGCGCCTGCACTTTAAGCAAGAAATGACTTCCTGTGAACTAAACAGTTTCTAAAACTTTTGGTTCATTACATAAATATGTAGAAGTAACGAACCTTAACTCTGATGGGAACATGACTATCTGCTACTTTGCTTTCTTCCTTGTTGTCTGTTACATGTGGTACAATAATTTTATTTTTATTTATTGGGTTTATCGTCCGACCAACAGTATTTCAGTTATCTGGAGACTGTGTCCACTTGAAGCAGATATAGTGCTGCCTTCACTGTGTATAGCATGCCGTGAACACCTGGCATGATACCACACCCAGTCACATTATCCTGACACCGGGCCAACCAGTCGTGGAACTACCCTTATATTTGCTTGAGCGTTAGCAAGGGAGCTATACCACTACCATTTTTAACGACTTTGGTATGTCGCGGCCCGGGATCGAACCCGGGGCCTACCGTACCTGGAGCCGACGCTCTACCGATTGCGCTACCAGGTCCGGTATGTGTTACAATAAGCTTCATTGTTAAGTTCGGCATACTCGGATTCTTTTGTAAAACACGACCTCGCCAAACCGCCGCGAATTCCTGTTATTGCATGTAACTCTTTTTATAATTGCAAGCTACACGTTATTGTTGTAAGCTACACTCGTTAAAAGAGATATAACCGTTTTTTTTTTTTTTTTAAATCTCGCAGAACTGCTGCATTTTTCTGTTATTGCCTGCTACACTATCGACCCCATACAAATGCATTCCATATGAGGTGACTTTAGCTTAAGAAGGTGCACCTCGGTTTAGAACTCTTGTTTTTTGTAAAAGAAGTTTCTAATATTAAATATAATTTTTTCTGCTGCCTGTGTAGCTTGTCAATCCAAAGTCGCTCTTTTATCATTCTGCATAAAGAAAAATGTATAATTGTATTAACCAACCTCAGGCTCAAAATAAACACTTTTCGGACTTTTAAACATAGATGGCATACAAAATGTTGCTTTAAAAATTGTAGATCATTGTCAGTAAAACTGTTAAGTACCTATTACATTATTGGACTGCTAAATGCCAACAAACTCGAGATTTTGTGGTATTGTTTTGACCTAGGTGCGAATAGAAATTGCCAAAACAATTATAAGGGAAATGTTTATTACAGTGAAATGGACCATCGGCAATATGAAAAAAGATTTTCAAATACCCTTTTAAAGAAAATATAGGAACAAAAGAACAATAGAATTAGAATAGAACGAAATTAAATTGAACAGAATAAAATATTTCCAACGTGTTCTAGGTTCATCTTTATTAGTTTAACAGGAAATCATGAAAAAGCATTACTTTCAACATTATCAAATCTTAGTTTAACGCAAACAACAACAACAACAACAACAACATCTAATATGGACCTCATTATTTCGTATCTCCACTGGATAAAGCAGTTAAGCAGATGTTTTACTATCTTTTTTATGTAAATGCAATAAATGAAAATGCATGCTTTTAAGAAATAAATCAAAACGGCTTTCAGACAAAGCATACACCTTTAAAGCAAAATCATATCTTAATAGCTTGGACCGCGTCAAAAGGAGATAACGTTGGAATTATCGGAAAGAGATGAAGTGCCATTAGCCTTTTGTTATCTGTAACATTTGTCATTCTACAGAAATGTTGTTAAATCTTTATCTTAGCATATATGACAGGATTTCAGTTCAAGACGCATTTCCCATTTCTGTTTTAGTCGTAGTATATTCTTTATGTTCTAATAGCTGTACTGATCGAATACTCTTAAATATGTCTGGCCATGATTTTAGGTGCTGTCTTTGAAGAATTCATTGCAGTAATCTATAAAGACCATATTTAGACAATGTCTTTCTGCGTGCATGACACATGTTTTTATCTAATATCATTTATATGTACGGTGTGTTGGATAATTATGGATGATGCAATACATGAACAAACATGGATCCATACGTGTTCGGATATGTCGCGTACAATGAGATTATTTCATTTACGGTTATTAAAAGTTCATGTGCATGTAAATCAACAGATACACATGTAGTTCTCCATATTGTTCGTAAAACGACCCAGCTGATGTATAAAATATTCTGTCCGCGGGGTGGTGGACTGATGTGAGAGGTTTTTCTTTAGATGACTTGCAGTGCGACTTGCAGTACCAAGATACAAATCTAAACGGTTACCTGCAATATGTTAACCTTTTCAATAGAAAAGGACGTGTAAGCTTCATAAATACAGACAGAAACACAATAGCGACAATTAAATGGCACACAATAACGCTTTCCGCACGTTGTAAACAAATTAATGAAGGATAAAGATGGTGCAAATATTTTACTGATTATAATGTTTTAGCACGCCGTCTTTATCCGTATAAAATATAATAAATATTAAAAATAAATATAATTTGTAAATTACCTACCTATTTTTTTCATTTTTGCCCATGTAACTGTGTCTAACTATATCAATACTAAACTGCGTCCGTTGCTCATTTTAACATTATTCTTATTATTCCGTTTTGTTACGGTTACACCATATGCGCCATTGGTTATTGGTACCGTTAATACAATTTGAGCTTTGTGAGTTAAGGTAAGAGGGGCCTAATTAGCCAATGCTGTCTGAAACGGCGATGTTTGGCGACATCGAGTTCGTAAATGCCCTCGGTATTATCCGACACGTTCTCCGGAACTAATCGGATTTGATCGTAGCAAACATTTTTAATCATTATTTTTTATGTATCTTGCAAATATTGATAATATTTTTTTCAAACAAGTAAAAATTCCAACAAAAAATATCTTATATTTCGTTAAATAAAAAAATATTTACCACAAAAATTGGATTCCCAAAGCGTGACGTTATATTTTCGGAAAATACCAAAATGGCGGACAGAGACAGCAGAGCAATCGTACCTACTCGGCGATCTCCGGCAAGCTTCGGATATGTTCGGATTATATAGAGGACGGAATTACCCGAGGAGTTCCGAGCTACAGCAGAGGTCGATATGTGAAACGCAAAACATTAAAATCAACAATTTAAGTTCTATTGTAAACAGATACACATTCAGAAGACAGTTTTAATCAGATCTGTAAAAGATCTTTGTGAAACATAAAGGTATTGTGCAAAATTGTGACAGAAAATCTTTTTTTACAGGTTTGTTGTTGTTGTTGTTTTGTTAAAAAAAACATGGAATATGACAATTTTAAAGCTAATATTTCTCTTAATCTTTTTTTAATTTTGAAACCGACCATTTGCCATTGTTTAAACACAATGAAAGCGCAAAAATAGTAACAAGTATAAAAAAATTAAATGAAAAAGCAGCAATGAATCCCGACAATACATCCTAATGTTTAATGTGTGTGTGTGCGTGCGTGCGTGTGTGTGTGTTGTTTGAACAACTTTACTGCTTATTTTAATTTAAGGCAGAAGAATTCGTCTTAGTAAGTTCGAGCGCATACGTATACCTATAAGCGCGATAATCCTAGGCAATCATTCTTATAATAACAACCAGTATACACACGCATGCGTATATGCGCAAAAATCATACATGTATGCATGTATACTTATAAGCGCAATAATCGTACATGTATGCATGTATACATATAAGCGCAATAATCATATATGTACATGTATGCATGCATACTTATAGGCAGCATGCATACATATAAGCGCAATAATCCTATGCACGCATAATTATAAATACAAAAAAATAATCATATATATATGCACGCATACTTAAATACAATACTTATCAGCACGCATAATAACAAATATCATATGCACGCATAAATATAACTACAATACTTATATACACGCATAATAACAATAATTCTATGCACGCATAAATATAACTACAATACTTATCAGCACGCATAATAACAATTATCATACATGTATGTACGCATACATATAACTACAATACTTATATACACGCATAATAACAATAATTCTATGCACGCATAAATATAACTACAATACTTATCAGCACGCATAATAACAATTATCATACATGTATGTACGCATACATATAACTACAATACTTATATACACGCATAATAACAATAATTCTATGCACGCATAAATATAACTACAATACTTATCAGCATGCATAATAACAATATTCATACATGCATGTACGCATACTTGTAACTACAATAGTTATTAGCATGCATAATAACAATATTCATACATGCATGTACGCATACTTGTAACTACAATAGTTATCAGCACGCATAATAACAATATTCATACATGCATGTACGCATACTTGTAACTACAATAGTTATCAGCACGCATAATAACAAAAATCCTGTACACGCATACTTATAAGCACATTTAACATTTAAACGATGTTGATTTATTGTTGTTGTTGTTGTTGTTGGTGGTGGTGGTGGTGTTTTTGTCAATAAAATCGAATTGAGTTTAGCTTTGAAGATATTATGTTCTCCCCCAAGTCTCTGTAGTTGAACGAATTAGGATGGTTTTGTGCTTTGTGTTCCCACTTGAAAATTATGTCTGTTAGTGGTCCTTGTGTGGTTAATAATGTCATTAATAACTACTTATTATAATTATGTATTAATTATGTCACGGGAATGCGTGACTACACGAACAAATTTTTCGTCCACTTTTAACGTAAGTTAAATGCCAATGCACAAGTATACATGAATATACACAGGATAGACTACTTACCAAAGTTCTAAGATATAGCTGATAAAACAATGAGCTCTGGTAAAATAAAGACCATTGACTTGCTGTATCTAAATGCAAAACAAATGGCATAATGAAATAGATTCAGTCCAATATTGTACTCAAATGCACCCATCCTGGGTTCAGTTGTATGCGAATAGTACACATTTTTCAGAATCCAGATAGCATTATTTTTGTATTGCAGAATATTGCTCCTTCATAGGAATTTTAAGTGAAGCTAATGCACATTGATGAATCAGATATAATGTGGCAATAATTTATTGAATTAAAGCACAGTTCCCAAACCTTGGTTTCTTGATCTGTTTCACAAGACGGTCATTTGTTTAAATGTAATTCAACTTGCATTTGATGTTCATTCTGGAGAACTTAACAACTTAAACCTAACTGGTTTATTGCTGTTGGCATAAGTTTAACAAAATAAACATCGTTTGTTATTGATGGACAGTATGAGATCTAGTTTATGGCAATTACGATAACAAAATAAACATTGTACGAGAACATCTTGTTCTATTAAATAACTAGCATTTTTAGGATCTCGTTACTCATTTTAACTATTATCGAAAAACAACAATATATAATCAAATCGATAAAACAAACCTTTAAACAAGTCCATGACCAGTCTGTATGCCATAGTATTCAGATTTAGTATGTGTGACTGGTCATATCAAAATCAGTCTAATGTCACGTTTCAGATTATCGAGATAATCCGCTCAAAAGTCATGCAGGTGCAAAAATATCGATTTTTAGATTTTGCTATATAATTAATGTTGAGACTCTTTACTACGTATACATTAAAAAAATAGTCGAATTAAATAAGTTTTTGACTGTTTTTTTTTTAACTTTGATCGGACCCTTTACTCTGTTTACGTTCGCGTAATTATCGAGATTACGCAACGAACAATCGAAAATGAGCCCACTTCATTGGTGCATTTCAAGCACAAAAAAGAGACAGAGTGGGTGTATTTGGTATCGTAATAAAGGTTAATCCGGGGCATTCAATTATTCTATTTTTAAACAAAATCGTCATGCCAAAGTAGCCAATACAATCTCTTAAAACAAGTGTCCAACACAAAGGAAATCGCGCACGTGTTGCTAAATAAACCTATCGGCCTCTCTGATTGATCAAACGGCCGTCACGTGATTTTTTCTCTACTTCCGGTATCCCGTTTAAATTATTACTTTTTCTTTACTGTTTACTGCGTTTTTATCAATATAAAAGTGGAATTTCTCATCGATCTGTGTTATAACTGGATAATAAATAATAAACACAATGGATTCATCACCAGAATGGAATTTCGTTTTAGATATAGACCAACAATCTTAAAAAAGTTTCAGTGCCGTTTTCTCCATATTAATGTGTAGTTTTAGGCCTTAAACTGTGTTTCTTAATTTTGAATAACTTTCCACATGATTCTATTATCATGAAGCTTCTTGTATCGTTTTAAAGGTCTATTTATGCTCTATAAAATAAATATAAAAACTAAAAATATTTATTTTTCGAAATAAGATTGATTTTGATATGGCCAGTCACATATACACTTTAAGCTACATTTATTTTTTCATCACAGCAAAGACGATTGTGTTGTTTTTGTTTGTTTTTGTTTGTTTCTTAAAATACAGCGCAGTAACACAAGTATGATAATTTTGGCGACGCCTTGTGGTGAATGATCATCAGATAAATATCTACCTAGTAGAAAGGCACACCACAGCTCAGCTTAAAGACCTTAACAAATGTACATGTAGTATTGGACCGGAAGTTGGCTCGAGTCCACGTGATGATCGGTTAAGAGGATTAACAGGTCGGCGACTCGACCCACGTCATTGGGCTTCCATTTGTAGGTTTTATAAGAAGTGATATGGTCCTTAAGAATTTCATTTTACATCCATGCAAGCTAAGGTCAAAACAGGTTACACAAGCTCATGGATGAAAAAACAACTGAAGATATCCGAAACAAGACGAGATGATGATTTTTGCAATGTTAAAATTAATCATTTTTTCATAGCACGAAAGTCAGTCTCTGAGTCTTTTTTTTTTTTAATAATTAATTCTTTCTGATCTTACAAACTCATATACGTTTTAAATTCAATTAAAAAAATAGTGTTGCGTCATAATTCTAAATTAGCATTATTTGTATCTTTAAAACGCGAGATACTTAGGTTCGACAGTTGGCAGCCATGTGAGTGTTTAACAACCTCGTGTTTAGTTTAAGCAATTACAATTTGTCTGTTTTCTTTTTGCAATTACAATAAAACTTTAAACAGCTTGAAATGTTATTTGGAGATTAATGACGACAATATATTCCCAACAGCTAAAGCAGACTTTAACTAGCATTCAAGGGCTAACAATGGTAGAGCGTCGGCTTGCGGATCGGGAGGTTGTGGGTTCGAACCCCGGCCGGGTCATACCAAAGACTTTAAAGTTGGTAGTAGTGGCTTCCCTCCTAACGCTCGGGGCTACGGGGACAGCATTACGCCTGACTCGTCGGTGTCAGTATAATGGACCGGTCGGGTTCAGTCCCTGGGCACCTCATAAGTGCCCCTGTGCTGTAATGATAGAAATGTCGCTGCGCAGTATCGGCAAAAATGCCGGCTAATCCCAATCCCAATCCCAAGGGCTAACAACCTTTTTGATATATAAGTATGCCAATCCATTTCAGCTATTTTAACGTCGCTATTTTGATCATAACTGTACGGCTGCGATGTTGTTTTCAAAATTAATGAACGAGTTTAATTTAATAATATTACTGCAAAAGAGAAGGGCTATAACATTGCTAATTGCTGCTGAAAAATGTTTTGGAAACAGAGAGTTTACGCAATGTTTCAACATGAAATTGCAATGTTGAGCGTCGATAGCGTCTAAACTGGGTGTACACACGGCATGGTAAATGCACATATATGTGATATTAAATTAAAACTAGCACGGAAGGTTAAAACATTTAATTATTGGAAACATTTAAATACAACATTTAAAATAAATTTCTACTACGGCTGCAAAAAATAAAAATGCCAAACAACGATTGTCATTGAGTATGTTGTTAAAAGTAAACGGAACGAGAACCTGTTCTTTCGCGAAAAAGTGTACGTGCGCACTGGCATTAGCAGTTACAATGCTACACAATCAGTCTGTCTGTTTATGTATGGTCTCTGGAGGTACAGTCTCACAATTGTAACAAGGATTCTCTTGAGTAATTATATGTGGCGTTGATGAGGCTTTTAAACGTGCAGTGTGTTTGCAACTGTGACGTATATTTACCAACACGTTAACACAATTTGTTGAGCGTTTTTTTTTAAAGATAATATGCTTTACGACCTATTACACCAAAAGGTTTTACATGTTCTTACATTAATATTTTAGAGGGTATAAAAACAGCTTCTTCTGGAACTAATGTATTTATTTTTGTATATCTTAAAGTACAAGTCGGATATAAAGATTGTAAATACATGTACGTGTTAAAAACGTTTAAAAACCAGGTATATACCTGCAAATTAACAAAACATAAAAAACTGACCAGAGCAAAAAAAAATGTTTCCTTTGCACTATACGTCTAATAACACAAAGAAGCTTAATTCCTATTGAGCTTGGTCAATGCTAAATAGATTTCAGCTTACACTTTAATGGAGTGGTGAGGTAGTCATCGCCGATGAGTTCTGAATGCTACTTTATGTCTAGGTCACAAATAAAACGGGCGCCGTCCGATTTAACGATTTTTACGGCATCGGCGGTTTTCACACTCTCGCAGATGCCGGGCGATTTTAAATCTGATTATGGTCATGAATGACAGGGCAAATTTTCTGCTCAATTGCTTTTAAAGAAAGCATTCGAAGAATCGGGCGGTCTCCGTCCGATATTCAAGCGGGCCTGTGCAATTCATAAATTGATCGGACAGTTGCCGCGCGAAGGCTTTATATTTTATGACATTTTTATATAAATCAGTCAGTTGTCAATATGCCAGCAAAGAAGGCAGAGACAACGGAAAGGCCAAGCAAATGGCCAGTGAGGCTGACACTGAGCAACCACAGGTCAGTAATGACAAGGTTATAGGAGAATGGAAACAGAAGATAAAATAGCCAATTTCTTTAAGGAAAAGCATTTTTATTACAACCAGGGTGACCCTGACTGTAAAAAATAACAGAAGAGAAATAAAGAACTTGCCGATGTTGCTGCTTTTCTTGGGCAGGGACACACAGGTATAAAATATTTGCCTTTAAATTTATATTGATTATGAATATAAAATCAATACGCATCCTAGTTGTGCCCCTTTGCTTAATGTGACAATAAATGCGTGCGCTGGATATAATATCTAACAGCATTAGTATACCTGTTATCCCACCACTCGTTCCCTGTGCTTAAATGTAACGTCACGAATGAATTAACAAATGATCACTAATTATGCATTTGTTGAGAAAGTTACAACAAACTCGAGCCCCACGGTCGCCGGACGACCAAAACGATAACCGCCTGGTGCCTGTACATGAATCGTCCAGGGACTGAGCGATAATCGTTCGCACACTGGCGTCTAATCGGCACAAGGCAGGACCCGGGCGATGTCCGCCTGGGTACTCTTAAAATCGGACGGTGTTTTTTATCGCCCTATTCAAAAAAATCATCGCCGAGTCACTGACCCAAAAATTTATCGTCCGGACGCCTTTTGCTTTTAAGTTGAAATTTTCAGCTGCCACCGTTTGGTTGGCACTGCTGCCGGATAGACGCCGGCCGATATTGCGATTTTTATAAGAAACAGACGCCAACGGCGGCCATTTATAGTTTGTGACTGAGGCATTACTAGCGGCGGAAAAAGACGTAGCCTTTAATGGTAGAGATAGTATGGGAATACTGATGCAATGGGCAATTTCTACAAATGCAGACCGCTTTGATATTCATCCGGAGTGCCTTGCGTTAGCATCAATAACTAGGTCAAAAGTGAGGTTAGACGGCTACGAACAGAAGTCCTTGTTCTAAACAGTGGAAATGCTGTGAACACACTCTGTCATTTATCGTGCCAGCCATGTTTTGTTTTAATATTTTTACAGTCAAGGTCACGACGCTTAAACCATAATTTGTATATGTAAGTACTGCATTTCAAATCCTAGATTAGGTCGATAAAATATGACGCTGAAAAGTAATAACAAAATGTGATTTTTATTGATTGTGTTTGGTTAGCAATCTATAATGTTCATGAAACCAATTTATCAGTATTCTTTCCCTAACGTGGTAAATACATTTTATTTCACTTGATAATGAATTTTATTGAAAACATGAAGTCGTGTTAACTTTTAATACGTTCTATTAACATCTTCAAAAATTGTTCCACGTACAAATTAAACGAAAACCTTTAAGAATTGCAGCCTTTGGAAACACCTTTTTGTTTGTCGTGGTTGTAAATGTATAGTTTTATATTTTATAAAACACTTTATAATATTTACCCATTAAAATTATTTTTATCAATCTATTGATAAAACGAAGTCGCATTTAAAGTAAATGAAATAGCAACCGTGTTTGAAACGTAGGAAAAGTTTGTCAAACTTTTGATTGATCACCAGCTTTAACACGTTCATCCCTTCTATTTATAACACCAGGGAGCCTATTTGTCATTCGCTTAAAATACATTTCCTTTTTGTTTTTGTTGTTTAGAAATCAAACACACTCGGTTTTTACATTGTCCAAGGCCGGAGCTTGGTTGCGCTAAAAAGAAATAATGTGAATTTAGGGACAAAAATAGAAAACACATTAGCTGGCAAGTATGGAACTATATACAATAATGAGATAAATTCGTTTTCTCATCTGGGAGTAGGTAATTGACGTTACTGTCTCAATAAATGTGGTCGATAAATAATAGGATTCGTGATTCGAATCAGGCTTTAGTGAGCGATTTTACAGGAGGTTATTCAACTGACCTGCGGTTGACTGTTGGTTCTATCCAGAGACTTCTCCTCGGCCTTCCTCGTACATTATCTGAACAACAACAAAAACATTTGTGCCTCTGTGATGCAGATCAAAACTAAATAAACAAATAGTAGATGTAGCTTTTTATTTCAACAATACTTTTTAAGGTAAATCATTGGCAAATTTGCATTTATCTGAACTGGAAAATATTGCATCGGGAGAATGTAAAAAAAAACAAGGATTATTATATTCAAACAATTTATCACTAAATGGAACTGTGTGAAAACGCCTAAGTAACGTAACAGTTTTCAATAGAGATAGTTCCAATCGAAACAATAAAACAACAGACTTATATTTAAAAGGGAATTCGTAACAACATATAATAACAAAGAATTAACATCATATGAAATAAAGATGTAGACCTTTCTTGCAAGAAGGGACTCATCAAAATGAAGCAGACAACAGAAATAACAATTTAAAAAACACAAAATCAACTAACAAAATTATTAATGTGATACAGTTATAGGTTACGATGTTGATCTAGAAAATAACGGATCGACCATTCTAAAGGAAAAATATCTGAGACACTGTAAAAAAATCAGGAAGTTTCTGTTTTAAATATTTTCTGAACTTAAGAAATTTTTTGAAATGCGCCTTACAATCTAATCGTACACAGGTCGAGGGATTTTCCAAAATATTCAGTTTCTGAGCATTTACATTATTGTCTGCAAGAAAGATCAACGATGTTTCGACAAAAGGTTTATATGGTTGGTTGGTTGATTGGTTGGTCTGTTAAATGATTGATTGATTGTATATTAATGTATTGATTAGTTAATTGATTGATGATATATGGATGTTGAATGGATGGATACATTGATGAATGGACGGACAGATGTATGGATGTTGAATGGATGGATACATTGATGAATGGACGGACAGATGTATGGATGTTGAATGGATGGATACATTGATGAATGGACGGACAGATGTATGGATGTTGAATGGATGGATACATTGATGAATGGACGGACAGATATATGGATGAATAGATGGCAATCGAAAGACTTCATAAAGCGGTCGTAATTTTTATTACTAAAAAATTAAATATTCGCATATCTTAGCTTTAAAAGTAGCAGTGTAATGTTTATGTATAAATGCGTTGTAAGTTGCAAGTTGCTCTGATTATCATACAGTAAGTGGTACCATTATCATACAGTAAGTGGTACCATTGTCATACAGTAAGTGGTACCATTATCATACAGTAAGTGGTACCATTATCATACAGTAAGTGGTACCATTATCATACAGTAAGTGGTACCATTATCATACAGTAAGTGGTACCATTATCATACAGTAAGTGGTACCATTATCATACAGTAAGTGGTACCATTATCATACAGTAAGTGGTACCATTGTCATACAGTAAGTGCTACCATTGTCATACAGTATTATCATACAGTAAGTGGTACCATTATCATACAGTAAGTGGTACCATTATCATACAGTAAGTGGTACCATTATCATACAGTAAGTGGTACCATTGTCATACAGTAAGTGGTACCATTATCATACAGTAAGTGGTACCATTGTCATACAATAAGTGGTACCATTATCATACAGTAAGTGGTACCATTGTCATACAGTAAGTGGTACCATTATCATACAGTAAGTGGTACCATTTTCATACAGTAAGTGGTACCATTGTCATACAGTAAATGGTACCATTATCATACAGTAAGTGGTACCATTGTCATACAGTAAGTGGTACCATTATCATACAGTAAGTGGTACCATTATCATACAGTAAGTGGTACCATTATCATACAGTAAGTGGTACCATTATCATACAGTAAGTGGTACCATTATCATACAGTAAGTGGTACCATTGTCATACAGTAAATGGTACCATTATCATACAGTAAGTGGTACCATTGTCATACAGTAAGTGGTACCATTGTCATACAGTAAGTGGTACCATTATCATACAGTAAGTGGTACCATTATCATACAGTAAGTGGTACCATTATCATACAGTAAGTGGTACCATTATCATACAGTAAGTGGTACCATTGTCATACAGTAAGTGGTACCATTATCATACAGTAAGTGGTACCATTGTCATACAGTAAGTGGTACCATTATCATACAGTAAGTAGTACCATTATCATACAGTAAGTGGTACCATTATCATACAGTAAGTGGTACCATTATCATACAGTAAGTGGTACCATTATCATACAGTAAATGGTACCATTGTCATACAGTAAATGGTACCATTATCACAGTAAGTGGTACCATTATCATACAGTAAGTGGTACCATTATCATACAGTAAGTGGTACCATTATCATACAGTAAGTGGTACCATTATCATACAGTAAGTGGTACCATTATCATACAATAAGTGGTACCATTGTCATACAGTAAGTGGTACCATTTAAGTTGGTTTAAACATATGTATATAACGGAGAAATGACCTCTTTCTCAAAGATCATCTCATACACCCTGTAGTATTTTTAAAAAATACGATTTAATATGATATATAATGTTTTGAATATAGCGAGATGGAGGATGCAGTTGCAATTTTGTTGTGCAGAAAGATTATGTCGTTTTGTGCGATAAGATTTCAAACGTTTTACCCATGTTTTAAAAATCAAAATAACGGATATGACCTTCACATTCACGAATATATGAAGGGGTACTTAAATGAACAGATTATCTAATATTGTATTTTATTCAATTTTGGTTTAATTAACATAATAGTTTTCGTCTGGCACTGCAAAATTATATTTTAACAAGTGTTGCGCATGCAAGATTATATTACGTTTAAATAAATTGCAATGATTCCCAAAATGGATTATTCTGCATGAGTAAAAAGTTGTGTAAATAAGTACATTTCACATTAAGCTAAGTGGAGAATTTATAATTTTACTAAGCAGGTATTTCACTGTTTGTGTATACATTATAAATATGGAAAACTAAAACATATAATTTTCACCAAATAACTGTTTACAACATTTCACTAAATAACTGTTTACAACATTTCACCAAATAACTGTTTACAGCATTTCACTAAATAACTGTTTACAACATTTCACCAAATAACTGTTTACAACATTTCACTAAATAACTGTTTACAACATTTCACCAAATAACTGTTTACAACATTTTACTATATAACTGTTTACAGCGTTTCACTAAATACCTGTTGACAACATTTCACCAAATAACTGTTTACAACATTTCACCAAATAACTGTTTACAGCATTTCATAAAATAACGATTTACAACATTTCAACAAATAACTGTTTACAACATTTCACCAAATAACTGTTTACAGCATTTCATAAAATAACGATTAACAACATTTCACTTAATAACTGTTACAACATTTCACCAAATAACTGTTGACAACATTTCACTAAATAACTGTTTACAGCGTTTCACTAAATAACTGTTGACAACATTTCACCAAATAACTGTTGACAACATTTCACAAAATAACTGTTAACAATGTTTCACTAAATAACTGTTTACAGCGTTTCACTAAATAACTGTTGACAGCATTTCACTAAATAACTGTTTACAGCGTTTCACTAAATAACTGTTGAAAACATTTCACTAAATAACTGTTGACAACATTTCACTAAATAACTGTTTACAACATTTCAACTAACTGTTTACAACATTTCGCCAATTAACTGTTTACAGCATTTCATAAAATAACGATTTACAACATTTCACTAAAAGATATACCTAGTAATTTGCTTTTGGCTGGAGATTTGTAACAGGTCAGTGATGAACTACACCCACGTGTATGATAGTCAGTGACAAAAGGTTAAGCAAAGACAGGATATTCCACACTGCCCTGTCGCAGCTATACTGGTCCCATTACATGTAGCTTCTCTAGTCAAGATAATTAACTATTTTATTATCTGAAGCGGAAATTACTAGGTAATTACCAATTCTAATTTATTATATTACCAATGAAGAATATTTATGTATAATATAATTAAGGAGACTGATATTTTGATATACAGCCATTGTTTATCAGTATTATTAGCTTTAAATAAAAAATGCTTAATTGAAATCGGTGTATGGGGAATGCTTTGAAGAATTGAACATTCATGCAATATGAGAGCACATAAAGCAGATGTATTTTTATCGTTGAACTTACAATTCATAGGCATAAAACTCAATATGATTAAATATTGTAATAAACAGTACATTGAGTTTGTTTATTTGGTTTATCGTTCCACCAACAGTATTTCAGTAACCTGGAGACGGTGTCTACGTGAAACAGATAAAGTGCTGATTACACGGTGTATTACATGAACACCTGGCATGATACCATACCCAGTCACATTATCCGGACACCGGGTCAAACAGTACTTAGTTAGTACTTTGTTATATTCCAAATATAACTCCGAAATAATTATTAAGTTATTTATTTATCTTTATATTGATTTATATTTCTATACATATATTAATTCTTATTAAGTCTTCGAAGCAAAGAGTAAGCAGATATTTAATTATATTAAACGTGTTGCAATTATCTTCCTGTTTAAACATTATGTTTAATCTCAATTGTTTGGCAAAACGCAAGAAGAAAAGTTACCGTCTTGGAAAGGTCAGACTGGTTTTATATACATTTGGTGGCATAATAGTAAATGTAAGTTTAATATATTATTGTTAATTAAGGCTTCAACCCGAAATACATACGGAAATGGAAATATGTGAAATAAATCTTTTGACTGATTAGGAAAGATAATCGAATCTTTTATTAAGAATAATAGCAATCCCTAGAGAATTACTTTTACATCTGTAAATTGAATTTACTAAATTCTAACTAGTAAGCATACATGTATTTTTCAGTATAAAGGGCAGTTGAACAAAATCAAATTGTTTTTACTTTTTGCAGTAAAACATGTTCATTTCCGTCGTTTAGTCATTTTGTTTTAAAACTTTTCTTTCGTTATTCATACTTAGCAGACATTGTACTTTTAAATTAAAAACAGGGTTATTCAAGTTTTGTTTTATTTTCTTGATTGTATGCATGATTGATATATTTATTTCACAATAAATGTATATAATAATTCTCTAACTCTAGAATATTTCCATTTATGTCTTCGTTATGAGAACTTATGAGAATTATTTTTGCCTCATTTACAACAATATAATATCAAATTTACTCATAATATAAATTATGTTATTATCCGGTTGCAATTCTTAAATAGATAGCATTTCTAAGACAAATCTACGACCTATATGGAATTCAGAGATGTAAAAAAAAATTCTAAGGATTGTTATGATTCTCAAATAAAGATTAATGCTTAATGATTTTTCAGTGCTTGCAAGAAAAAATTGATATAAAAAAAAAGTATTAATATGTCAAACTGGATGTTGTTCTTAGCTTTATGTTCTTATAATCAATGAGCTATAAAAATTTATCGAACAAAAACTTCAGAAAAAAAATGTTCCTAAGATAGATAAACTATTTATATTTCTTCGTCGAATAATGTTCACGTATCTTCATTTAATCATTCCACGCTGCTTGAAATATGTTGCGATAAAGGAAAGGAATCTGACCATTGTATGATTTCAAGAATCCATTTTATGATATACATTTTGAATTGGATACTATAAGTCTCATATAACTGATCTGAAAGCGAGCGGCAATTTTTAAGATATAAATTGTCTTTGTAGTGAGAAATTAAAACAAAAAGTTGCACAGACCTTTAAGTTTTATAGTCATTCAAAGTCCAACTTCATAGAACAGCTCTGATTATCGCATAAGCGAACTTATGTCATATGCTATATTATTATGTTATTGTTCTAGTAACCGGCATTGTAGTATTAACCTAGGGTAATAGCTACTAACATATCTAGAAAAAGGGCAAAGAAAACCGGTTAAATCTTGTTGCATATCATCAATGCGTTCAAGGAAAACAACAACATCTAACACTCACAAACTCTCACATACGTCATACGTCATGTTTACGAAGCTTTCTAACCATTGAAATAAAAAATAAGCAAATAAACGTTTCAAGGTCCTAAAATATTTAATAGCGCGGGTCTTGTCTTGTCTGCAAATGTATGTCTTATAAAAGGGCAGACACTTTCCCAAAGTTACACCTACATTTCAATTTCTCGTGTATGTAAAGAGCAAAGGAGACCGCTGCTCAAGTTGAATTTATAAAGGGCGCGACAGAAGAGAGGAGGAGGCATAATTCCATTAGAAACAGCCCTAAAAAAAAGGCAGTTTATACGTAGTCCCATCTACCTGTCATGTTATCGTGTACTTTGAAAGCAAGGCAAATGTTTGACTGTTAAAGGGACAATTGAATGCAATGAGTGACATGGAAGAATACTTGCGTTGTTACCATTCGCGATACAGTGTGTGATAAGTTGTTCCTTTAAGTTGGCAGAGAGAAGTAATAACGTTTTTAAGATCCTTTTGATGCGCTTAATAAAATGTTTTAATATCTTATTATGGAAAATAATTATTACGGATTTTGTAAAGGCATCCCTTTAATCAGTATAACCATTAACCTTTTAACAAGTGTGTACTTTTGAAATAAATTCTTGAATTGAAATATTCCACTTCTGTTCAAACACCTTTAAACCTTGTAAGCTATAATGATAAAAACCATAGACAGAATCAATAGTGAAACGCTATCAAAGTAAATAAATAATTCACAATACAGGTACTAAAGGGGAAATCGTCAATTTACCGATAATAAATTTCGAACCGATGTCCATCGCATCAAGGCTTTGCGTAATTTTATAAATAGTTTTCACGATTTACTCAAACTCTGTTTTAATTATTAAAACTTAAAAGTTAAACTTTTTGAACATTTTTTTTTCATCAAAACGTTGTTTTCGACAAAAAAGCAAACCCTTTAAAAGCAGCACCAAATTCTTATCTGCTTATATAGGATTAATATTTCTTCAGTCTGACATTTTCTTTTAAAATTTAAGATGCTCACATTAAACATAATTTGGTTGCATTTAAATGTGCAACCTCGCGTGTTTTAAAGTAGTTCTGGTCTAGTCATAGTTTTACTGCAAAAAAACTACTGATAAAACGCCAGGCACAGACATGAAAGAGAACGTCGTATAATTAGACAGTGGCTGGTCCAGGGTAAATACATGTAGTAGTAAATTTGTCATTAATCAACAAAAGTTATCCAAATAAGCTGTTTGAAATGCATAGCCAATTAATTATTTTAGTCAAATCAATATTTCATTCAGCATATGTTTTACATGTTTTTTAAAAAAACAAACATATACATAAACTGGCCAAATAGACCAGTCGCTTGCCTGAAATCAAGTATCCTTGTTGTAGACAACGAGTAAGAATGAATGAAATTTGAATGCAAAATCAGCTCAACGGCTATTAAACTGAAAGCACGTCTGACAACATATAAAAAAAGAGTTTTCAGAATTCTTCTTTTATTAAATAAATCAGATTTGTCTAGCATCTAAAAGCCTCTTTAGATATACATTATTCAACTTTTGTTCAAATACAACAGCTTCTGGCACTAGAAATGTTAATAATTATATGTCTTTAGAAACATGTCTTTATTTTTTCAGTGCCATTCCACACAATAGTTCAAGCCGTAAACTTCCTTCGCGTATGTGTTCAAGTCGCAGTTGTGGCAAGAACTTTCATGAAGAGAGATTTTCCAGCTGATATGCGGATAGCTCGCGAGTTATTTTGTAGACTTTTAATAGGAATTATACTCCACCTATAAATAACTGGAAGCCGACGATATGATAACTTAAGTGTTGGTGCGATGTATATAAAACTAAATCAAACAATGATGTATGTCAATTCTGTATTAAGAATAACACTGTTATTGCCTTGAACAAAAAGTCCTGAAGAGAGTCACAGATGACTACAAGCTTACTTAGGGATGAAATAATATTCCAACATATTTTGTATGTTATTCTGTCGCAAGATAAAAGACAACAGAATGTGTACAGAGTTTGCAACCATATCTGTAGTAGTAATAGAATACTGCGGTAAAATAAAAGGGAAACTTCCATTCCGAATGATTGCTGTCAAAGAAAAGACCTTGAATCAGCTTCTTCGTCACTCGTGTTAATGGTTTAGTCTCACTGTAATAATGTTCAGTTTTGCATGTAGAACAGAAGTCAACAGCAATAAACATTACTTTTATGTGATCCAGTTTATGTCTATTAACTTGTTTCTTAGTTAGCAATCAATCAATCAAGCCTGATATAAAGGACGGTATTCCAAGGTTAACTTAACTTGTAAGGAAACAACCCAACAGCATACAATTTAAGGTCATAGCCATGTTTCAAATAGCGTCAAAGTCAAGAAGGTTCATTTCTGTGAATGCCTTTAAATGAACCAAATAAAATGAAGAGCGTGTCACCGGGAAAGATAAAAACTAACAGAACATCCGCTTAAATAAACAAGTTTAATGAAGAAAAGTGAATACATAAGAAATTGCGTAAAGCAACCGGATATGTAGTTTAACTGACTTTGAATAGAAGCGGGGATGTTTTACATTTACATTACACTGTGATTTATAATATTTCTCTTTGCTATGAAACGTTATATTTCAATAAAACATTGCAAGAGAATATTCACAACTGACTGTATAAATGCGCTTGTATGAAAACATCATGCGATGTGACGCTATCGTTTTGTGACGTAACATCAACATTGTCAAAAATGCCCTGTTCGCGTGCCAATTTTATAAGTGTGTTCAATTTGTGCTTAGCAAGTTAAAAACGAATAACCACTAACAATATCAAGTTTTGCCGAAGAATAATTTAGCATTTTAACTACCTCCCGAGTTCTAGATCACTGTTGATGTGTCCCTTATCTCGCCATGCTCATATTGTTCAGCTAATAATTCGCAATCATTAATTAGCAAAATGCTGTTTTAATATCCAATCAATATTCATTATAATTATCAACATTTTGATATAAATAAGTAAAGTTAAAGTGGAAATTTAATTCAATACATTACAAATGTACACTCAACACCAATAACAAATATCACATAAATCAATAAACATTTCCAGATATGTAATAAAGTGTCATTATCTTCTACGTGCTGACGTAGCATTTCAGAAGCCGGTTAGACCAAGAAGACAAAGCAATTGCAAATAACAAGTGCATGTAATGTCTATGCTATAAAAGGGTCGGTATACACGCTAATAAACAAAGACCCCCTTAAGAAAACAATTTTTGAAAGGACTAAGATTTCTTAGACATTAGGGTTTATATCTATATACCACTCCACTTTGAAGATAGGACAAGGGATCAAGTTTTAAAAGCATTCCATTATGAAGTTCAGACAAGGGATCAAGGCTTTAAGTCCATTCCATTAGGAAATTCAGACAAGGGTTCAAGCTTTAAGACCATTCCATTTGGAAATTCAGACAAGGGTTCAAGCTTTAAGACCATTCCATTAGGAAATTCAGACAAGGGTTCAAGCTTTAAAACCATTCCATTATGAAGTTCAGACAAGGGTTCAAGCTTTAAAACCATTTCATTATGAAGTTTAGACAAGGGATCAAGGATTAAGGCAATTCCATTATAAAGTTCAGACAAAGGATTAAGCTTTAAGATCATTTAATTATGAAGTTCAGACAAGGGTACAAGCTTTAAAACCATTCCATTATGAAGTTCAGACAAGGGATAAAGGGTTAAGGCAAATTTCATTATGAAGTTCAGACAAGGGATCAAGCTTTAAGACCATTCCATTATGAAGTTCAGACAAGGGATCAAGCTTTAAAATCATTCCATTATGAAGTTCAGACAAGGGATCAAGCTTTAAAATCATTCCATTATGAAGTTCAGACAAGGGATAAAGGGTTAAGGCAAATTTCATTATGAAGTTCAGACAAGGGATCAAGCTTTAAGACCATTCCATTTTGAAGTTCAGACAAGGGATCAAGCTTTAAAATCATTCCATTATGAAGTTCAGACAAGGGATAAAGGGTTAAGGCAATTCCATTATGAAGTTCAGACAAGGGATCGAGCTTTAAGACCATTCCATTATAAAGTTCAGACAAGGGATCGAGCTTTAAAACCATTCCAGTATGAAGTTCAGACAAGGGATAAAGGGTTAAGGCAATTCCATTATGAAGTTCAGACAAAGGATCAAGCTATAAGACCATTCCATTATGAAGTTCAGACAAAGGATCAAGCTTTAAAACCATTCCATTATGAAGTTCAGACAAGGGATAAAGGGTTAAGGCAATTCCATTATGAAGTTCAGACAAAGGATCAAGCTTTAAGACCATTCCATTATGAAGTTCCGACAAGGGTACAAGGTATAAGATCAGTCCATCACTTTGGTATATAGGAGTTGATACAGATTGTCAGTTATCACCGTCCTTATTTGTGACTTAAGTAAAGTATTAAATTTTTATGTCGAAAAACTTGGCTATTTCTGTCCTAAACATTTTACAATTGCAGCAAAGTTAACTTACACCAAAAGAGTCGTTTACATAACAAACTGCGTTTATGTGTAAATGGAATGCGTAAGGCAAAAATACCAGCCTTTTTTAATGCCAGATTTTTGCTGGAGTTAAACCATTTGAAGGTTTCTGCTCTGTCAAACGAACCTTTTATAATCGTGGTATATCCACTTTATATTACACTGGAATCGGCTTTAGGTACGGGAGGCCCCGGTTTCGATCGCCTGCCGCGACATACCAAAGTCGTTAAAATTAGCAGTGGCATAGCTCCCTTTCTAACGCTCAAGCAAATATAAGGAAAGTTCCACAACTGGTTGGCCCGGTGTCTGGATAATGTGACTGGGTGTGGTATCATGTCAGGTGTTCATGCTTTACACAGTGAAGGCAGCACTATATCTGCTTCAAAATGACACCGTCCCCAGATAACTGAAATACTTTTGGTGGGACGATAAACCCGATAAACAAACAAACAAACAATTAATGTTACTGTAAAACACATGGCGAACGGTAAGATTCAAAGCATCTATTGAAACCACTGATAGGTAAATAGTAAATACAAAGAGAAATATTTATTTTATTATATATAAGCACGATAGGTAAACTCAATAAGTCCTCGGACTAACCTAATAAAATCGGAAATTGGAAGGATAAATAAAGCCTTGAGACACCCAATGAAAGAGTAAGCACTAACCAATGTGGCTAGATATATTGTATGTTGATGCAATATACTACTACTACATTATTTGTGAAGGAATAAAGAAACAGTTAAGAATCTCTTTGATATCGCTTTGACGTCCTCTGTATTCTAGTGAAGAAACAATGAATTATGTACAAAGAACGCACAAGACTTGTCCGCCTTTCTCAGACACAGTCCATGCTATATAATTTTAAAGAATTCCGTTGCAAAAGCCAAATTAACTTTCGATAAACACGATAAGACTATAAAAACTTATCCCTTAATAGGAAAACAGACTTTTGAAGGTCGGCAAAATGCAAGACTGAAAAATAGGTTTATTTTGTGTTTTCATCTCTCTCAAGGAGAATGCTAAGATATAAAAAGAAATATCTTGTGAAACGTTTATATTTTGATAAAAGAGGACGACGGAAGCGATAGAATATATACTTTAAACAAAGTCACTAATATATGACACCGTTTTTATACCATTGATACATTAGTAAAAAATGATCATATGAACGTTTTAAACATAAAAAGCACGTTGTTGAATTGCCCGCAAAATTTTACCAATAGGTGTAACAGTTACTGCAATCATAGATTATTATTAACAAGCAGTTAAAACATACGAAAGAAATCTCTACTAAACATCAGTTATGTACAGTATACATTAACTCCAGTATCTCATCAATCCAAATCTATTTTTTCTAGTGATGGGCCGATATCATCGATGCATCGGTGAAACGTGATAATTGCCATGACGATACAGTATCGCGATACAATGCTGAGGTATCGATACAGGACGATACTATTTTTATTCACGAAACACAATAATTTATGTCCGTATTGCTTACTTGCATACCGTCTACATAATTGAAAAAAAAGAATCTATTATACCGCTTACGTAACTGACACAATATATATCGAAGCACTTAATTTTTACAAAAAAGTTGTTACAGGAACAGCCTTTCATTAGTTAGTAAGAGAAAATGGACCTCTCTTCCCTCAAAATATTTTGTTAAAACCGGTAACCAGCTGTATGCGTGTTCTGTTTTTAATATCTATTTTCTAAGTGCATATGCGTTCGAAACAACAACAATAATGTGTTTTTTTATTAATTTACAATCGTCTTGAGCCAGAGCAATGTCTTTGTTAGTGTTCCAGTTTTAAAGCCTATGGAAATTAAAAGCGTTCTAGTCATAGTGATGTTTTTCCTTAATAAACATATTAAACAATAAACAGAAATGAGGATATCAATTTAGTAAGGCGTAAATTCACTAAATTGCATTTATTTGGTTTTAATATAATTATCGTGATACTATATTGCGATACAGTCCAGCTTTCTTGAAAATACCTTGACGTTTTTTTTCAGCGGCGATACCCAACTCTAATTTTTTCGTCATTAATAATACGAACTGTCACTGTTCCTTGATTTAAATGCAATGTTACGTCATCATCATCATCATCATATCCTGAGTTTATTTGTCATCTGCTGCGGGTGTCCCAGATACTGAGGTAGGCAGTAGGCGGCTTGAACGTCTAACACCAGCTCTCCATTCGCCCCTGTTGTGTGGACTGGTATTGCCCATACCACATACACTTAAATCGGTCTTGATGCAATCAGACCACGATTTTCTAGGTCTTCCACGCCCACGGGCGCTTGGAATATCCATGTTTATAATGGTGTTGGTACAATTGTTACGGGAAGCATGGCCATACCACCTCAGGCGTTTGGTACGGAGAGCTATGGCTACCTCTTGAATTCCTAATTTGGTGTACAGAGAATCTGTGGTGACATTATCATTAGGCTTCACACCGCAGATCCAACGGACCATGGCTCTATCATTACGTTGTAATCGATGTAGGTCTGAGGTGGACGGTGCCCAGGATTCACTGCCATGTAGGAGTGTAAACCGGACGCAGGCATTGAAGACTTTTCCACGAGTACTGAGGGATATATGTCTTGAGGTCAAGATTGGTAGAAGCTTTCTGAATTTTCCCCAGGCTATACGACATCTGGTGATAACGGCTAGCTTGCAGCCTCCACAAGCGCAAAGCATATCACCCAGGTAACAGAAACTTGGTTCAACATCAAGTACTGTTCCATCGACATCGACGTGTGTGCAAGGTCTACCATCAATGGGACGGGACAGCCCACAACATCTTTTCTCCATACCACTCTTCCATGCTTTGAGCTTGTTGATGCATTCTTCAACTGAGTCAGCAACCAGTGCCAGGTCATCAGCGTAAAGTAATTCCTATGGCACACCAGTGCGGAAAGCACGTGATAGAGCTTCTAGTACAAGGATAAAAAGAAGAGGACTGAGAACAGATCCCTGGTGAACACCAACTCTCACCTCAAACCTAAAATAAAATAATTATACTGTGTACGTGGTTTATTTATTTCATATTTTATATGTAAATAAACTTCCGCTGTTGCAAGGATTTTAATGTTTCTTAGTTGCATACATATTTTGGTGCCAATACTTTAATAAGGTTATCACACTCAAGATGACTTGAGAATGCAGATAAGAGCGTGAACGTTAATTGATGTTTGCCTACAGTCATTATTGTGATGATAGCATTCGCACTAATCTTGATTGATAATTAGTCAATGTGATCTTAATTAATGTTTACCGACATAGACGTATATAAAAATTAAAATTAATAAATTGGTCAGTGTGTAATCGTTAATTGATGTTTGCCTACAGCCATTTTTTGTGATGATAGTGTGTGCACTAATCTTGATTGATAATTAGTCACTGTGATCTTACCTGATCTTTGCAGTCATAGACGCATATAAGTGCTTGCAATTAACAGACTGGCCAGTGTGTGATTCAAACTCGCAACGTACGCTAGCTTTATCACAATGCAGTATGAAGAAGTCGACTAAGACGGCAACCAACTTATTGTGTTTGTATGCATATCTAATAAAATATTATATATATTATACAATGTATAACAAATTAAATCCAGTATATACTTTACTTTACATCATTTCGCCTTCATTTAACGTTGGAAAAGATACACTTATATCCGGAGTACTCATAATGCATATGAAGCCGATGGAAACAAATACAAATTGATGTGAATGGTGTCAAAATAGTTATAAATAAGTTAACAAGTATACATTTTTGCTATATATACACGTATATCCGACGGCGACATGTTACCGATCAAGGGCGACCTGTTACCAGTTAAGGGAGGGCGAAGTGTTACAAATTCTTCTCGAGTTATTCTTTCCTTTTAAATTCATAATTTCCGGTAATATCTAGCTTGTCAGTGCCGATAATTCGCTCGATTATCTGTTATTTCCTTCCGGATCAATTCAAACGACGATTCGCCAGGTACTTTTTCAAATATGTTAGCTTGAAATGGTCTAATTCTTAGTTGTTTACACAAGCTTCCTTGATTCCTATGTCCATGTCCGCCATCTTTTTTTACTTAGTCCCCAGAGGCTCAGGGGCGAGTAGCCTCCCTTTGAAATCAAGGGAAGTAACCGAGTTATCGGACTGCCCAATAAACATGTAACGTATACTGAAGTAAATAATTATTTATAACTTAACCCTTATCATGCTACATTTTGTTAACGGTTCATGCTGAAGTCATAGTTTGTGCCTTTATGTTATAAATATTACACGTAAATTATATATATATAGCTATAAATATAGCTATTAATACAAACTAAACTCAAAGAGTGTAGATCCTGATCAGACAGCTCCATGCTGGGAGCTAGCTGTACTGGGGTTCACTATTTGCCAAAGCTTGATAAATACTTGACAAGCAAGTTAAGTGTTAACAAGATTCGATTCCTATCAAGCTTGGAATAAACGTATTTTTTTTCAGAAAAGGGTGGCAGTTATAGGAAAATCGCTGTCAAAATGGTGCCGTCAAAAAGCAGATCTTTGCACGCACAACATATACACATACATATCGTATTTTAGGCGATGCGTTTCTTGTTTCGATAATTTTACGATGATATCCGAAATTTCTACTTATGCGACTCGCTTCAATATTCATCCGAAAGGACCTTTCGTCAGCAAGGGTCAAAAGTGAGTTTAGACAGCTACGACGAATACATGTAATACTCATAGAATGTTATTTTGTGGGAAACACTTTATTTAAAAACCCTGCATGGATTTGTCAACACAATTTAAACTGTTGCATTTGAATATGTCAACTATATACTGACATGTATTGTAAGCACAATTCAGAGAAATATGCTTTAATTGCCTATTTTTTAAACTTGTGAAGATGTTGCTATCAAGTTTTAACATGGAGCCTTTGCCATATTTTATTACAAAATGACACCACAATGATAAAAATACATGTATGATGCATTAGAAAAGAGCAAGTTGATTTTTAATAAAAAAAACCTCCACATATTTAGTACTCTGTTTCGAATACAGTTTGTCTAAGATCATTATGTGACTAATTCTATATTATTCGATTCATCATATCAGGAACAATACTTGTATTTTCCTTTGGCGTCCATTGGGTCATTGTACTTCATTTCCATCTTTCCCATTTTTTTTTAATTTTGTAAAATATTTTACTAGTAAAATAACTGTATTGTCTTTGTAAAATCATAAGTTCGAAACTTTACCTTGTAGATCAATGAAATCAGCAAATAAATGTGTATATTTGCAGTTTCATAGTCGAATATCTTTGATAGACCAAATGGCTATGTACATACTTCTCTAGCTCTGTAGTTTTGTTTTTCAGAAGGGTGTTTGTATCTACCCCCAACTTAAGTTTAAATATAGTTGTACATGTTTGTTCTGTTATATAATTAAAAAAATAACCGGATCATAAATTGTCGAAGTTGTCAGAGTTGCTATGTGACGAACGTATAAAGAAGGTGCGCACTTGTGAGAGGAACCGAATAGTCAAGATGTGGCAATTACAAAACACGGAAATTATGATAACTTAGATATTATTGCTTGTTGAAATAGTTCCTTACTATATGTCACATATAAACCTTCAAGTGCAAACTGAATTTTACACAAAAATTGAATTTATATTTTCTTGCATTTGTAGAGTTATTTGTTAGTAAAACTAATACACACGTTGTTTGATAAATTTACAGTTTCTCTTTAGCGTTTGAAAATATAACATAAATTAACATTTATTCAACAAATAATATTCTAACTCGAATCCTCTTTCACGGGAAATTAACACAGGACAAATCTTTGTGCAGCACTGAACTCTCTTACCGAGGGCTCCGTAATGTAACCTGTTAGCCTTCTCCTGATTTGTTGAATTTAATAACGTGACAAAGGTCTTAGTTTCAGCCCTTTTAGGTTTTGTTTCCAAAGGGATATGTCATTACGATATTGCTATCCCCTAGTTTCCAAAGATTCCATAACCTTAAGTTGAAACAACCTGCTAAGATTTGACCCGGTTAAATATACACAACGTCAGTTGCTGATTAACTAAGTGCAATAAACTGTAGTTATTGTATTTATCAATGCAAAGTGTGGTTTGCCGAAATAAATATATATGTACAATTTAAATGTCATACAATATAAAATAATGGAATCATAAAATGCTTTGCCTAATTTTAACGAATGGGCATTGAAACAATCTAGAAAATGCTTGCCTTTTTTCTTTTATCATTTAGTAAGAACTTCTGCAAGTTTTAAGTCAAGTTGCATTTTTGGTCTTAACAACAAGTTTTAATATAAAATTTAATAGAATGGTTTTACAGCATTTATACTTATAACGGTTAAATAATAACGACATTTTTAAAATTGACAAAATTCACACGCCATTTAAGTTAAGTGAGTTAAGGTTTATGCATCAAATCTCATACAAAAACACTCGTTAAGATGAATTATGTGAACGTTTGACAGGTAAGAGCTCTGTAAAAAAAAGAAAAAGTTTAAGCACACCAGTTGGTCCATATTGCCGACTGACCGTTCCAAGGTGGTAACTGTCGGGTTTACTCTGTTTGTTAAATGACTCATCACAGATTGGTTCTTTTACATTTGGCGTGCATGTGAATATCTTTGCCATGTGCCATTTCAAATTTTGGTATATGTTGCATAGCTCACAGGACTTTGTCACATATTCGTATTCATGACTGATTTTGTAAGACAGCCTAGCAAATAAGTTTTGCTGAAAGTTGTTGTGTAGTAAACCATCTTTATTGGCAGAAAATGCGAAAGTTCAATTGCATTTAAGTACAATTGTAATGTTGAAGCAGGAAATTTGCAATTAATACCAGACAGTAATGGCAAATTGCGAAGAAAACCCACCAATAGAAATTAAAAAGAAACTCAATTAGCAACAAACCACAAACAAATATATATTCCAAAGTCAAGTTAGCCGGTTACATTCATTGATCATTAGAAAAAAAGATATTTATACACAGAAAGTTTTATCCAAACCAATATACAGTCGTACTGACTGGAGTGGCGGATTTTCGGAAATATTCGGAATATCAACCTTTTTCTAACTCAACGTCTTATTTCAAGCAAATGCCTGACATTTATGTCTAAAACGTAAAAATAATCATTGTCGATTTTCTTAAATCGAACTTCATCCACGTATCCAAATGCAACGTTTTTTTTTTATTTTCGGCAATTACCGTTCTTGAATTGTTAGCAAATTAGTAAACTTATATTTTCAAGGTTTTACCGGCAAAATTTAGTAAAATACATTACTTAATTGATTAACGGTTCGTAACACTTTTGATCATCTTGTTTAAGCAAAATACTTGCCTTTTAGTTTCTTTCAATTAAGCTTGCTTTAATTCAAGTAAAAGGTTAAAACTAAGTCATTGGATAATTATATAAATGTGACAGATTTAATAATTTTTGGCGATGTGTTAAAAGTACAGCTAACTATGTTTGATTTGAAACAATTTTCTACCGGACCAGGTAACGCAATCGGTAGAGCGTCGGCACTTGTTCCCGGTTTCGATCCCGGCTAGCGAACTACTGAAGTTGTTTAAATGTGATGGTATAGCTCCTTGGAAACTGGACAGGTGGCAGTATAATGTGACTGGGTGTGACTTCATGCCAGTTGTTCACGACATGCTATTCACATTACAGGCAACATGTTTGCTTCAGGTGGACACGGTCTCCAAATAAATGAAATACTGTTGGTTGGTCAATAAACCCAACAAACAAACAAGCAACAAACAATTTTCTTTCTTAATAACAGTCATTGTATACAATATTCTAGGCACTATAGAAGCTATATATTGAATATTTCACAATTTTTGCTTACAACAATGCGACTGTAGTACAGGCATTCAAAGGATATCATCAAAGGTTTGTGAAATCTCTTGCCAGGTATAATTAGTTTGGAACACAAATAAACATGAAGGCATACGAACGTTCTGTGTTTAATCCTAATAGTCATGAAATTGTCGGACAATAGTTAAATACTATTTATACTAGCTCAAATGTAATATATCTTGTAACTTGCAACAGGTGCAATATACAGTTAATTTAGTATGCGAGTCTAAATAGTCAATTAGGTTTGGAAAGTATGAACAACAACAGATGTGATATTCGGTTCATCACTAATGCTGCATTTACAACCTATGTTGCAATTCACTTCAATGAGAACAATTACTTATTTACAGATTTCTCTCAGATCAACCAGTGTATTATGTCGCTAATGATGTTTGTCGTCTATCAAAGAAAGGTTTCTGGACACACAAACTAAAGACATTACTATCAAACGGTCAGAATACACGATTTGTTCATTGTTAAGTGAGCATTAAGCCTTATTTCTACCTCTAATAAACTGTGTACTATGTATCTTACAATATATATTTTTTTCTGCAAATCATGTTCTACATAGAAAACAGTTTTTCTGTGCATTACAGTATCTATATTTGTTGACCCTCTTTTGTTTGTAAATGTACACTGTAAATTACGATTTTACGCCACACCTAATGACGTTCATGACATCATTTTATAACCAATGTGTCATGACGTCAACATTATTTAAATAAACCTGTCAATGATTCGCCACGAATCGAAACATCGTTAATTAGGATGGAGTTTTGATTTTACTTTAACCTACATTACTAATTAACCTTTAAGATATTTACAACTTGTCATTTAACGTTGAATTGTTTTAATATACACGTCAATATATGTTCGTTATCTTTAATTTAAGACTTAATTCGGTGAATATATAGCTAGCTATTCGCCGTTGTAAGTAATTAACATGCGGTTGTTGTGTGAAAAAGATGACGTTGGTTTGTAGACGTTAGTTTAATTAAACAATAATATAAGTATTTGGTATTTTACACCATAACTCGTACTTCAAGTTCACTTCCCGCAACAATAACATGATGATATTACTGCAACTAGAATTGATGTAACAATTACATGTCAATGCTGACATGTTATGCAAAAAGCCATCAACATGTAACAAATGTTAAGAAAAAAACTGGTGTTTGAATTTTTTTAATAAATATAATGAAATATGCGTATTATCTTTATTCAATTAATTGGAATCAAATTACTTTTTATTTTCCATGCTAACCTTTCTTACAAAATAATAGGAATTATGCAACAGATTTACTCGATTATCACAAAAGTACATTCTCATCGTGTGTTCAGTTAGTTTTTCTCATTATAAGAAATACTTAGATTTGAGTTGTAGTCTAATATGAGCACATTAAGACAAAACCTCAATGAGTGCAATAGGCACTTATGGTTCAGATAAAACGTTTTGTGATTTCAGATTGCTTCAATAATTAAGTTATATCACTAAAATTAAATCCAAGTGATATTTTCTGATGAAGATGTGTTTCGAAACTCGGCTCTGGGTTTTAAGAAAACATAAAGGTTACAACAATGAGGACCAGTCTCTATTTAATGATTAATTGCATCGTTCGACCTTGTTTATAGACGTTGACATCAAAACAACGATTATGTTGTCATCTATTCATTGTTATAGAATATTTTCCTTTAAACTTAATGCAGTTATTATGTTTTGGTGTTTTTTGTCATTTCAAACTCAGAGAACATCACATGTTGTCACTGACCCAGGCTCACTCTCAGTTGAGTTAAACGTGCATTACAAGGATTTGACAGCAATAAATGGAAAACCAATTAGGGAGCACGTATGAACTAGTACAATAATGAGATTAATTCGTTTTCCCGCCAGGGAGTATTTGAATGGTGATTTTGCCTCATTAAGCGGTGACCGTAAGGGTAAAGATACCTTATAATTATCGGGATATCATTAGCAAGTAAACACGATCGAGAGAGTCACACATTCGTTGTCATTTAACCTTTTACTACAACGAAGGTGCACTTTGCTGAAATCGTCTTTGGAGGAAACTGATACAATGATTACATATCAAAATAGTATCAGTAAGTTCATTTTGTAAAAAAAAGCTATATGTATTAATATGTTATATATTTATTAATATAATTTAAGAATATATCAAAATAGTATCAGTAAGTTTATTTTGTAAAAAAGTTATATGTATTTATATGTGTATGTATTTATTAATATAATTTAAAATATATCAAAATACTACCAGTAAGTTCATTTTGTAAAAAGGTTATATGTATTTATATGTGTATGGATTAATTAATATAATTTAAGAATATATCAAAATAGTATCAGTAAGTTCATTTTGTACAAAAAATATATATATGTATTTATATGTGTATGTTCTTATTAATATAATTTAGAATATATTACATTTAACAGGCTCGTTTTTGGACTAGGATTATTTTATTCTTTGGCTTGATATTAGTTAAAGCAAAATGCTTATTTACATGTACAGTATAATAGATTAAATGTAGTCTTTGAGAGTATCAAGTTAAAGACTGCGAGATTGGCTGCAACAAACGTCTACTTTTTTATTGCTTAAACTGCTTTACATGGCTTCATACAATGATTTCACTATCAGAAAGCTACATACTGTTATATACTGTTTACTTTATTACAAAAACAACTAGAATATCAGTCTACATTAAAGTTTGAAAAGTTTATAATAGATGGCAGATTGCCTTTGGTACAATTTATGTTGTAAGTTATATTTGAAAGTCGCAAAAAAGGTGTTTAAAATTGGAAGTGCGTACATGTAGTACAAATATACGTCACTAGAAATTAAACGTCGCTTGTCGTCAATCGTATCAACACTGCCAAAGTCGGCAGTTTTGTGAAAGTGTGTTTTTGTTTATGAAAACCATAAACAACTAATGGCATTTGCAATGATCTGAGAAACCTGAAAATATCAAAGTTTTTATTTAATCAATTGCAATAATGAAATTAACCAACAATCAATTAAACTATGTATATTATTTAATTATTCGTATGTTCAAATTAATTTCATGGCACGTTAGCCCTTGCATTTTATTCCTTTCATTTACTTTGATCTATCGTAGAAGCTATCTAATTAACAAATTGAAAACTAGTTATGGCACACAATGTGTGTATCGTTATGTTCCTGGTATATTGTTTCGGAAATTGAATGGAATATGAAGTTCAGACAAAGGATCAAGTTTTAAGACCATTTCATTATGAAGTTCAGACAAGGGATCAAGCTTTAAAACCATTCCATTATGAAGTTCAGACAAGGGATAAAGGGTTAAGGCAATTCCATTATGAAGTTCAGACAAAGGATCAAGCTTTAAGACCATTCCAGTATGAAGTTTAGACAAAGGGTCAATCTTTAAGACCATTCCAGTATGAAGATCAGACAAAGGATCAAGCTTTAAGACCATTCCATTATGAAGTTCAGACAAAGGATCAATCTTTAAGACCATTCCATTATGAAGTTCAGACAAAGGGTCAAGCTTTAAGATCATTCCATTATGAAGTTCAGACAAGGGTACAAGGTGTAAGACCAGTCCATCACTTTGGTATATAGGAGTTGATACAGATTGTCAGTTATCACCGTCCTTATTTGTGACTTAAGTAAAGTATTAAATTTTTATGTCGAAAAACTTGGCTATTTCTGTCCTAAACATTTTACAATTGCAGCAAAGTTAACTTACACCAAAAGAGTCGTTTACATAACAAACTGCGTTCATGTGTAAATGGAATGCGTAAGGTAAAAAGACCAGCCTTTCTTAATGCCAGATTTTTGCTGGAGTTAAACCATTTGAAGGTTTCTGCTCTGTCAAACGAACCTTTATAATCGTGGTATATATTAACTTTATATTACACCGGAATCGGCTTTAGGTACGGGAGGCCCCGGTTTCGATCGCCTGCCGCGACATACCAAATTCGTTAAAATGAGCAATGGCAGAGCTCCCTTTCTAACGATCAAGCAAATATAAGGAAAGTTCCACGACTGGTTGGCCCGGTGTCTGGATAATGTGACTGGATGTGGTATCATGTTAGGTGTTCATGCTTTACACAGTGAAGGCAGCACTATATCTGCTTCAAATTGACACCGTCCCCAGATAACTGAAATACTTTTGGTGGGACGATAAACCCGATAAACAAACAAACAATTAAGGTTACTGTAAAACACATGGCGAACGGTAAGATTCAAAGCATCTATTGAAACCATTGTAAGGTAAATAGTAAATACAGAGAATAAATATTTATTTTATTATATATAAGCACGATAGGTAAACTCAATAACTCCTCGGACTAACCTAATAAAAATCGGAAATTGGAAGGATAAATAAACCCTTGAGACACCCAATGAAAGAGTAAGCACTAACCAATGTGGCTAGATATGTTGTATGTTGATGAAATATACTACTACTACATTATTTGTAAAGGAATAAAGAAACAGTTAAGAATCTCTTTGAAATCGCTTTGACGTCCTCTGTATTCTAGTGAAGAAACAATGAATTATGTACAAAGAACGCACAAGACTTGTCTGCCTTTCTCAGACACAGTCCATGCTATTTAATTTAAAGAATTTCGTTGCAAAAACCACATTAACTTTTGATAAACACGATAAGAATATAAAAACTTACCCCTTAATAGGAAAACAGACTTTTGAAGGTCGGCAAAATGCAAGACTGAAAAATAGGTTTATTCTGTGTTTTCCTCTCTGTCAAGGAGAATGCTAAGATATAAAAAGAAATATTCTGTGAACCGTTTATATTTTGATAAAAGAGAACGACGGAAGCGATAGAATATATACCTTTTACAAAGTCAATAATATATGACACCGTTTTTATACCATTGATACATTAGTAAAAAATGATAATATGAACTTTTTAAACATAAAAAGCACGTTGTTGAATTGCCCGCAAAATTTTACCAATAGGTGTAACAGTTACTGCAATCATAAATTAATATTAACAAGCAGTTAAAACTGCTTAAAGAAATCTCTACTAAACATCAGTTATGTACAGTATACATTTACTTCAGTATCCCATCAATCCAAATCTATTTTTTCTAGTGATGGGCCCATATCATCGATGCATCGGTGAATCGTGATATTTGCCATGACGATACAATATCGCGATACAATGCTGAGGTATCGATACAGGACGATACTATTTTTATTCACGAAACACAACAATTTATGTCCGTATTGCTTACTTGCATACCGTCTGCGTAATTGAAAAAAAAGATTCTATTATACCGCTTACGTAACTGACAAAATATATATCGAAGCTTATTTTCACAAAATAGTTGTTACGGGATCAGCCTTTCATTAGTTAGTTAGAGAAAATGGGCCTCTCTTTCCTCAAAATATTTTGTTAAAACCGGTAACCAGCTGTATGCGTGTTCTGTTTTTAATATCTATGTTCTAAGTGACATATGCGTTCGAAACAACAACAATAATGTTTTTTTTATTAAATTACAATCGTCTTAAGCCAGAGCAATGTCTTTGTTAGTGTTCCAGTTTTAAAGCCTATTAAAATCAAAAGCATTCTAGTCATAGTGATGTTTTTCCTTAATAAACGTATTAAACAATAAACAGAAATGAGGATATCAATTTAGTAAGGCGTAAATTCACTAAATTGCATTTATTTGGTTTTTATATAATATTCGTGATACTATATTGCGATACAACCCAGCTTTCTTGATAATACCTTGACGTTTTTTTCAGCGGCGATACCCAACTCTAATTTTTTCGTCATTAATAATACGAACTGTCACTGTTCCTTGATTTAAATGCAATGTTACGTCATCATCATCATCATCATCATCATCATCATCATCATCATATCCTGAGTTTATTTGTCATCTGCTGCGGGTGTCCCAGATACTGAGGTAGGCAGCAGGCGGCTTGAACGTCTAACACCAGCTCTCCATTCGTCCCTGTTGTTTGGACTGGTATTGCCCATACCACATACACTTAAATCGGTCTTGATGCAATCAGACCACGATTTTCTAGGTCTTCCACGCCCACGGGCGCTTGGAATATCCATGTTTATAATGGTGTTGGTACAATTGTTACGAGAAGCATGGCCATACCACCTCAGGCGTTTAGTACGGAGAGCTATGGCTACCTCTTGAATTCTTAATTTGGTGTACAGAGAATCTGTGGTGACATTATCATTAGGCTTAACACCGCAGATCCAACGGACCATGGCTCTATCATTACGTTGTAATCGATGTAGGTCTGAGGTGGACGGTGCCCAGGATTCACTGCCATGTAGGAGTGTAGACCGGACGCAGGCATTGAAGACTTTTCCACGAGTATTGAGGGATATATGTCTTGAGGTCAAGATTAGTAGAAGCTTTCTGAATTTTCCCCAGGCTATACGACATCTGGTGATAACGGCTAGCTTGCAGCCTCCACCAGCGCAAAGCATATCACCCAGGTAACAGAAACTTGGTTCAACATCAAGTACTGTTCCATCGACATCGACGTGTGTGCAAGGTCTACCATCAATGGGACGGGACAGCCCACAACATCTTGGGCACACATAAAGTGGGTTGGCATGAAGTGGACCTTTGATGGCACTACATTTCTTGTGTACCCATAGCCCGCACTGAGAACACTGGATAGCGTTACTCCCAACTCCACTACGACACACCGCACAAGGGAAATCTCCACTATCTTGAAGAAAATCAAGACCTGGCCCCGAGATCAAGAGTTTGGTTTTCTTCATGTTTACCCTCAGTCCTCTTTCCTCCATACCACTCTTCCATGCTTTGGGATTGTTGATGCATTCTTCAAGTGAGTCAGCAACCAGTGCCAGGTCATCAGCGTAAAGTAATTCCCATGGCACACCAGTGCGGAAAGCACGTGATAGAGCTTCTAGTACAAGAATAAAAAGAAGAGGACTGAGAACAGATCCCTGGTGAACACCAACTCTCACCTCCAACCTAAAATAAAATAATTATACTGTGTACGTGGTTTATTTATTTCATATTTTATATTTAAATAAACTTCCGCTGTTGCAAGGATTTTAATGTTTCTTAGTTGCATACATATTTTGGTGCCAATACTTTAATAAGGTTATCACACTCGAGATGACTTGAGAATGCAGATAAGAGCGTGAACGTTAATTGATGTTTGCCTACAGTCATTATTGTGATGATAGCATTCGCACTAATCTTGATTGATAATTAGTCAATGTGATCTTAATTAATGTTTACCGACATAGACGTATATAAAAATTAAAATTAATAAATTGGTCAGTGTGTGATCGTTAATTGATGTTTGCCTACAGCCATTTTTGTGATGATAGTGTTAGCACTAATCTTGATTGATAATTAGTCACTGTGATCTTAACTGATGTTTGCCGTCATAGACGTATATAAGTGCTTGCAATTAACAGACTGGCCAGTGTGTGATTCAATCTCGCAACGTACGCTAGTTTTATCACAATGCAGTATGAAGAAGTCGACTAAGACGGCAACCAACTTATTGTGTTTGTATGCATATCTAATAAAATATTATATATATTATACAATGTATAACAAATTAAATCCAGTATATACTTTACTTTACATCATTTCGCCTTCATTTAACGCTTGGAAAAGATACACTTATATCCGAAGTACTCATAATGCATATGAAGCCGATGAAAACAAATACAAATTGATGTGAATGGTGTCGAAATAATTATAAATAAGTTAACAAGTATACATTTTTGCTATATATACACGTGTATCCGACGGCGACATGTTACCGATCAAGGGCGAACTGTTACCGATCAAGGGCGACCTGTTACCAGTTAAGGGAGGGCGAAGTGTTACAAATTCTTCTCGAGTTATTCTTTCCATTTAAATTCATAATTTCCGGTAATATCTAGCTTGTGAGAGCCGATATTTCGCTCGATTAGCTGATATTTCCTTCCGGATCAATTCAAACGACGATTCGCCAGGTACTTTTTCAAATATGTTAGCTTGAAATGGTCCAATTCTTAGTTGTTTACTCAAGCTTCGTTGATTCCTATGTCCATGTCCGCCATCTTTTTTTACTTAGTCCCCAGAGGCTCAGCGGCGAGTAGCCTCCCTTTGAAATCAAGTAACCGAGTTATCGGACTGCCCAATAAACATGTAACGTATACTAAAGTAAATAATTATTTATAACTTAACCCTTATCATGCTACATTTTGTTAAAGGTTCATGCTGAAGTCATAGTTTGTGTCTTTATGTTATAAATATTACACGTAAATTATGCATATATAGCTATAAATATAGCTATTAATACAAACTAAACTCAATGAGTGTAGATCCTGATCAGACATCTCCATGCTGGGAGCTAGCTGTACTGGGGTTCACTATTTGCCAAAGCTTGATAAATACTTGACAAGCAAGTTAAGTGTTAACAAGATTCGATTCCTATCAAGCTTGGAATAAACGCATTTTTTTCAGAAAAGGGTGACAGTTATAGGAAAATCGCTGTCAAAATGGTGCCGTCAAAAAGCAGATATTTGCACGCACAACATATACACATACATGTCGTACATCAGGCGATGCGTTTCTTGTTTCGATAATTTTACGATGATATCCGAAATTTCTACTTATGCGACTCGCTTCAATATTCACCCGAAAGGACCTTTCGTCAGCAAGGGGCAAAAGTGAGTTTAGACAGCTACGACGAATACATGTAATACTCATAGAATGTTATTTTGTGGGAAACACTTTATTTAAAAACCCTGCATGGATTTGTCAACACAATTTAAACTGTTGCATTTGAATATGTCAACTATATACTGACATGTATTGTAATCACAGTTCAGAGAAATATGCTTTAATTGCCTATTTTTAAACTTGTGAAGATGTTGCTATCAAGTTTTAACATATATATATTATTCGATTCATCATATCAGGAACAATACTTGTATTTTCCTTTGGCGTTTATTGGGTCATTGTACTTTATTTCCATCTTTCCCATTTTTTTTTAATTTTGTAAAATATTTTACTAGTTATAAACTGTATTGTCTTTGTAAAATCATAAGTTCGAAACTTTACCTTGTAGATCAATGAAATCAGCAAATAAATGTGTGTATATTTGCAATTTCATAGTCGAATATCTTTGATAAACCAAATGGCTATGTACATATTTCTCTAGCTCTGTAGTTTTGTTTTTCAGAAGGGTGTTTGTATCCCCCCCCCCCCGACTTAAGTTTAAATATAGTTGTACATGTTTGTTCTGTTATATAATTAAAAAATAACCGGATCATAAATTGTCGAAGTTGTCAGAGTTGCTATGTGACGAACGTATAAAGAAGGTGCGCACTTGTGAGAGGAACCGAATAGTCAAGATGTGGCAATTACAAAACACGGAAATGATGATAACTTAGATATTATTGCTTGTTGAAATAGTTCCTTACTATATGTCACATATAAACCTTCAAGTGCAAACTGAATTTTACACAAAAATTGAATTTATATTTTCTTGCATTTGTAGAGTTATTTGTTAGTAAAACTAATGCACACGTTGTTTGACAAATTTACAGTTTCTCTTCAGCGTTTTAAAATATAACATAAATTAACATTAATTCAACAAATAATATTCTAACTCGAATCCTCTTTCACGGTAAATTAACACAGGACAAATCTTTGTGCAGCACTGAACTCTCCTACCGAGAACCTGTTAGCCTTCTCCTGATTTGTTGAATTTAATCATGTGACAAAGGTCTTAGTTTTAGCCCTTTTAGATTTTGTTTCCAAAGGGATATGTCATTGCGATATTGTTATCCCCTAGATCCCAAAGATTCCATTACCTAAAGTTGAAACAACCTGCTAAGATTTAACCCGATTAAATATACACAACGTCAGTTGCTGAATAACTAAGTGCAATAAACTGTAGTTATTACATTTATCAATGCAAAGTGTGGTTTGCAGAAATAAATATATATGTACAATTTAAATGTCATACAATATAAAACAATGGAATCATAAAATGTTTTGCCTAATTTTAACGAATGTACATTAAAACAATCTAGAAAATGCTTGCGTTTTTTCTTTTATCATTTCGTAAGAACTTCTGCAAGTTTTAAATCAAGTTGCATTTTTGGTCTTAACAAGTTTTAATATAAAATTTAATTGAATGGTTTTACGGCATTTATACTTACAACGGTTAAATGATAACGACATTCTCAAAATTGACAAAATTCACATGCCATTTAAGTTAAGTGAGTTAAGGTTTATGCATCAAATCTCATACAAAAACACTCGTTAAGATGAATTATGTTAACGTTTGACAGGTAAGAGCTCTGTAAAAACGGTTTAAGCACCCCAGTTGGTCCATATTGCCGACTGACCGTTCCAAGGTGGTAACCGTCGGGTTTACTCTGTTTGTTAAATGACTCACAGATTGGTTCTTTTACATTTGGCTTGCATGTGAATATCTTTGCCATGTGCCATTTCAGATTTTGGTATACGTTGCATTGCTCACAGGACTTTGTCACATATTCGTATTCATGACTGATTTTGTAAGACAGCCTAGCAAATTAAGTATCGCTGAAAGTTGTTGTGTAGTAAACAATCTTTATTTGCAGAAAATGCGAAAGTTCAGTTGCATTTAAGTACAATTGTAATGTTGAAGCAGGAAATTTGCAATTAATACCAGACAGTGAAGACAAATTGCGAAGAAAACCCACCACAAGAAATTAAAAAGAAACTCAATTAGCAACAAACCACAAAAATATATTCCAAAGTCAAGTTAGCCGGTTACATTCATTGATCAATAGAAAAAAGATATTATACACAGAAAGTTTTATCCAAACCAATATACAGTCGTACTGACTGAAGTGGCGGATTTTCGGAAATATTCGGAATATCAAACTTTTTCTAACTCAACGTCTTGTTTCAAGCAAATGCCTGACATTTATGTCTAAAACGTAAAAATAATCATTGTCGATTTTCTTAAATCGAATTTCATCCACGTATCCAAATACAACGTTTTTTTATTGTCGGCGATTACCGTTTTTGAATTTTTAGCAAATTAGTAAACTTATATTTTCAAGGTTTTACCGGAAAAATTTAGTAAAATACGTTACTTAATTGATTAACGGTTCGTAACACTTTTGTTATAGATAATCTTGTTTAAGCAAAATACTTGTCTTTTAGATTCTTTCAATTAAGCTTGCTTTAATACAAGTAAAAGGTTAAAACTAAGGCATTGAATAATTAAACAAATGTGACAGATTTAATTATGTTTGGCGATGTGTTAAAAGTACAGCTAACTATGTTTGATTTGAAACAATTTTCTACCGGACCAGGTAACGCAATCGGAAGAGCGTCGGCACTTGTTCCCGGTTTCGATCCCGGCTAGCGAACTACTGATGTTTAAATGTGATGGTATAGCTCCTTGGAAACTGGACAGGTGCCAGGATAATGTGACTGGGTGTGACATCATGCCGGTTGTTCACGACATGCTATTCACATTACAGGCAACATGTTTGCTTCAGGTAGACACGGTCTCCAAATAAATGAAATACTGTTGGTTGGTCAATAAACCCAACAAACAAACAAGCAACAAACAATTTTCTTTCTTAAAAACAGTCATTGTATACAATATTCTAGGCACTATAGATGCTATATATTGAATATTTCACAATTTATGCTTACAACAATGCGACTGTGGTACAGGCATTCAAAGGTTATCATCAAAGGTTTGTGAAATCTCTTGCCAGGTATAATTAGTTTGGAACACAAATAAACATGAAGGCATACGAACGTTCTGTGTTTAATCCTAATAGTCATGAAATTGTCGGACAATAGTTAAATACTATTTATACTAGCTCAAATGTAATATATCGTGTATCTTGCAACAGGTGCAATATACAGTTAATTTAGTATGCGAGTCTAAATAGTCAATTAGGTTTGGAAAGTATGAACAACAACAGATGTGATATTCGGTTCATCACTGATGCTGCATTTACAACCTATGTTGCAATTCACTTCAATGAGAACAATTACTTATTTACAGATTTCTCTCAGATCAACCAGTGTATTATGTCGCTAATCATGTTTGTCGTCTATCAAAGAAAGGTTTCTGGATACACAAACTAGAGACATTACTATCAAACGGTCTGAATACACGATTTGTTCATTGTTAAGTGAGCATTAAGCCTTATTTCTACATCTAACAAACTGTGTACTATGTATCTTACAATATATATATGTTTTTCTACAAATCATGTTCTATATGGAAAACGGTTTCTCTGTGCATTACAGTATCTATATTTGTTGACCCTCTTTTGTTTGTAAATGTACACTGTAAATTACAATTTTACGCCACACCTAATGACGTTCATGACATCATTTTGTAACCAATGTGTCATGACGTCAACATAATTTAAATAAACCTGTTAATGATTCGCCACGAATCGAAACATCGTTAATTAGGATGGAGTTTTGATTTTACTTTAACCTACATTACTAATTAACCTTTAAGATATTTACAACTTGTCATTTAACGTTGAATTGTTTTAATATACACGTCAATATATGTTCGTTATCTTTAATTTAAGACCTAATTCGGTGAATATATAGCTAGCTATTCGCCGTTGTAAGTAATTAACATGCGGTTGATGTGTGAAAAAGATGACGTTTAAAAAATGTTGGTTTGTAGACGTTAGTTTAATTAAACAATAATATAAGTATTTGGTATTTTACACCATAACTCGTACTTCAAGTTCACTTCCCGCAACAATAACATGATGATATTACTACAACTAGAATTGATGTAACAATTACATGTCAAGGCTGACATGTTATGCCAATAGCCATCAACATGTAACAAATGTTAAGAAAAAGACTGGTGTTTGAATTTTTTTAATAAATATAATGAAATATGCGTATTATCTTTATTCAATTAATTGGAATCAAATTATTTTTTATTTTCCATGCTAACCTTTCTTACAAAATAATAGGAATTATGCAACAGATTTACTCGATTATCACAAAAGTACATTGTCATCGTGTGTTCAGTTAGTTTTTCTCATTATAAGAAATACTTAGATTTGAGTTGTAGTCTAATATGAGCACATTACGACAAAACCTCAATGAGTGCGATAGGCACTTATGGTTCAGATAAAACGTTTTGTGATTTCAGATTGCTTCAATAATTAAGTTATATCACTGAAATTAAATCCGAATGATATTTTTTTATGAAGATGTGTTTCGAAACTCGACTCTGGGTTTTAAGAAAACACAAAGGTTACAACAATGAGGACCAGTCTCTATTTAATGATTAATTGCATCGTTTGACCTTATTTATAGACGTTGACATCAAAACAACGATTATGTTGTCATCTATCCATTGTTATAGAATATTTTCCTTTAAACTTAATGCAGTTATTATGTTTTGGTGTTTTCTGTCATTTCAAACTCAGAGAACATCACATGTTGTCACTGACCCAGGCTCACTCTCAGTTGAGTTAAACGTGCATTACAAGGATTTGACAGCAATAAATGGAAAACCAATTAGGGAGCACGTATGAACTAGTACAATAATGAGATTAATTCGTTTTCCCGCCAGGGAGTATTTGAATGGTGCTTTTGCCTCATTAAGCGGTGACCGTAAGGGTAAAGATACCTTATAATTATCGGGATATCATTAGCAAGTAAACACGATCGAGAGAGTCACACATTCGTTGTCATTTAACCTTTTATTACAACGAAGGTGCACTTTGCTGAAATTGTCTTTGGAGGAAACTGATACAATGATTACATATCAAAATAGTAAGTAAGTCAGTAAGTTCATTTTGTAAAAAAAAAGCTATATGTATTTATATGTTATATATTTATTAATATAATTTAAGAATATATCAAAATAGTATCAGTAAGTTTATTTTGTAAAAAAGTTATATGTATTTATATGTGTATGTATTTATTAATATAATTTAAGAATATATCAAAATACTATCAGTAAGTTTATTTTGTAAAAAAAATTATACGTATTTATATGTGTATGTATTTAATAATATAATTTAAGAATATATCAAAATACTATCAGTAAGTTCATTTTGTAAAAAGGTTATATGTATTTATATGTGTATGGATTTATTAATATAATTTAAGAATATATCAAAATACTATCAGTAAGTTTATTTTGTAAAAAATTATACGTATTTATATGTGTATGTATTTAATAATATAATTTAAGAATATATCAAAATAGTATCAGTAAGTTCATTTTGTACAAAAAATATATATGTATTTATATGTGTATGTATTTATTAATATAATTTATAATATATTAACCGGCTCGTTTTTGGACTAGGATTATTTTATTCTTTAGCTTGATATTAGTTAAAGCAAAATGCTTATGTACATGTACAGTATAATAGATTAAATGTAGTCTTTGAGAGTATCAAGTTAAAGACTGCGAGATTGGCTGCAACAAATCTACTTTTTTATTGCTTAAACTGCTTTACATGGCTTCATACAATGATTTCACTATCAGAAAGCTACATACTGTTATATACTGTTTACTTTATTACAAAAACAACTAGAATATCAGTCTACATTAAAGTTTGAAAAGTTTAAAATAGATGGCAGATTGCCTTTGGTACAATTTATGTTGTAAGTTATATTTGAAAGTCGCAAAAAAGGTGTTTAAAATTGGAAGTGCGTACATGTAGTACAAATATACGTCACTAGAAATTAAACGTCGCTTGTCGTCAATCGTATCAACACTGCCAAAGTCGGCAGTTTTGTGAAAGTGTGTTTTTGTTTATGAAAACCATAAACAACTAATAGCATTTGCAATGATCTGAGAAACCTGAAAAAGTTTTTATTTAATCAATTGCAATAATGAATTTAACCAACAATCAATTAAACTATGTATATTATTTAATTATTCGTATGTTCAAATTAATTTCATGGCACGTTAGCCCTTGCATTTTATTCCTTTCATTTACTTTATTTTATCGTAGAAGCTATCTAATTAACAAATTGAAAACTAGTTATGGCACACAATGTGTGTATCGTTATGTTCCTGGTATATTGTTTCGGAAATTGGGGTTGTGAAATCTACCAAACACAGCAATACAAGATGCTGTACGCTTCACTGTACAGTTCATTTATCTTTTAATTTAATGCTCGAATAACTGTCTATTTATATCCTCTTTCATGTCGATTAAACATTTAGTTAGAAATAATTTATGATGCATGTACATGGCGACAGCTAAACTTGTTCATGGCCAATTTAGCAGCATAACAAGTAAATAAAGTGAGAACAAAATGAAATCTAATTGTGTAAAACAACTCAAAATTCTTTTCACCAAGGTCTTAAAGAACATAACTACGTTGTGACAGAATCGAACTGCCTGTTTTGACCAGTGTTCATTTCCTTACTTTCCGATCTGTAACTTATATAACTGATTTTAGAAGATAATTGAAAATGAACAATTAAAACATATAAAATAAAAAAGAAGATAATAAACATCCATTATAAAATTATGTTAATATCCACTACACCCTAAGTGACAAACAGAAAAGGTTACGAACAAGACAAAACAATTAAGCTCGTACTTAAATAGGTTTTAGGTTTTAGATTTGTTTTCAATTATATGGCTTCTGTCTTAAGTATAGAAGCTCCTTCTTTACAGCCCAGCCATTAGTAATGCGTGGAACATGTATAAAGTACAAAATCAGAACTCATACCCATTAACTTTCCTCAAATATATATTCTGAACTGAAAGAAAAATGACTTGCGAACTTCTATAGCAGCAGAAAATTGTATGGCGACAAAAACATGATGCTTATTGAGCAAAAACAAAAACACACAAACTAAACGTTTTTTATGCGTCCTATTAATAACAGTTACGTAACCATTATCACTTTTTTACTACACTCATAATAACAGTTTTACTTTTTCGATTGTAGAATGAAAAACGATTTCTGTCATTCTGATATTGTTTCCTCCAATACAAACGTGCAATTACCAGAAGCTTAATTTTCCATCAATGATTAAGTGAACCATACGATTGTTGATTTTTTCAGATTTGTTAAATATAGATGAAACTATTAATGTTGAATTTGTAACTCGGCAAAACCGTTGGGATTACAATGATACACGTGCATGTAGTTCTCTGCGTTGCATCCTTACCAATATAAAAAATATTACAAGGTCCTATGAACATTAAACCAAAACATTTACATTTGAAAAGGTACGTACAAAGTTATTCATATGCCAGTCGAATGTTAAAGTTACAACACAATAGACATTATGTGAAATTAAGCCAACCCAACATTTACCGCTTAGGAAAGATCAGTTGGCAAATTGGGATGCTTAAACCGGTTTTACGGAGCTCTAACCTCGCACTTCCTAAGGGTGGTTCAAAATGAAATAATCTTATCGTAGAGTTGCTGCCTGATGCTACAGAAATGGCCAAGACTTACATGATTCTTGCCCAAAAACTCCGTCATCACATCGAGAATCCTTCCAGTGTTCACTTTATGTACAGTTTTAAAATAATATTCGCGTACTCGCTGCTTAGAAGGCATGCTCTGAATATGGAAGAATCAGTACGTTGTGTTGTTGAGAGATAAAAAATTTAATACTTAACATGAAGACAATAAGAAACTGTATGTTTTAACAGATTGTAAGCAAATGAAACATTCACTGACAGAGTTGTAACACCGTATATTATATACACCGTATAAGTTATTTTAAAAATTGAAGTTAAAAATGCACACTGTTTAAGGTGCTACTGGGGTATCATTTAATATCGCTGGAACGAAATTTCGCACCATCGCTGACAAAGACTGTTTCGCGCGGACGTAAATTCGTGCAAAAAAAAATAATAAAAAAGAATCGATAATTAATTGACCCGTTATCAATATTGTTTTTTCAACAATTCAGCAAATCATGTGTCAGTTACCACTTCCCTTGTTATTAATAGTCAATTATCGGACCACTGTTTATTCTGAGCCGCTAATTGACACGGGACCCGTTTGATCCATACAGTTGGACTATTTATAAAATACTTTAATTGGCATGTTAATTGGCGTACCCGTTATATATTAAACCAAGAGCGGCTAACCTTTTCCCACCGCAGCTAATCTACACAGGGAAAACAAATTTGTCACTGCCCAAAGGTGTGAAATTCCCGGATGATTGAGACGTGACACAACCAGAATCCCACTGGTCGAATGAAACATGTCGGTCTTCCCGTAGAAGAGTAAATACCCACTAATAAGTTTACTAACAGCTTTAATCACCTATTTGTTCGCGTAAACGGCTTAGGTCCGCCCAAAAGTTTCCTTTTAACTTATTCGCACGTAAGCTTTTCATCCTTTTTACTGTGAACAATTCTCCCAATTTATCTCAGTAAACTCTCAATTTCACTGTCACACATTTCATAGCTCTTGGAAAACAGAAACAATAGACCAACAAATATTAACACAGTAGTTGGATGTGTTACAAATTCTTAAAAAGGGTAAGCTTTATACATAATAATGAACAGAAAAGACTCAAAAAGTTTTACAGCTTTACAGCAAATGATATTTTGTTTTTATTCATATGATTTTTATTTATTTATTTATTTGGGTTTTACGGCACACCGACACTTAACAGGCCATACGGCGCCGAATACAAAGTTAAATGTGAATAAAGCGTAATCAGGTTAAAACCAAACTACGCATGTAAAATATAGAAAAATATAAAACTATCAGGCAAAAAAACAAATAACAATTGAAAACATGTCAAAACACGGAACAGTTTAAAAAGTATGACGATTGGTAAACAAACAGCCCAAAATTTTATAACTTACTAAGAATACCAATGTCGTTCAAGAAGAAAACAAGTTTAGAATCCGACACTGTCCTAAATAGTTCGTACATGTTATGGACATTAAAATATTTCGACCGTATGTGGTCTGTGTCGATACACTGTAATAAAATATGGTTGACTGTCAGTGGTTCCTGGCAAGGAACACATACAGGTTAAACTTCTCTTTTCAAGAGATATGAATGAGTCAATCTAGAATGTCCAATGCGACAGCGGGTAAGAGCTACGTCTTCTCGTCGACTTTCTCTGCAAGCAGAGACATTGGCACCGACGTTAGGTTTAATTACGTGTAATTTGTTACAAACAATACTGTCCCAACTTGTTTGCCACTTGGTTAAAATATGTCGGTAAATAAGTGGTTTAAAATCAGTGTGTGGGATGCAAAGATCTTTCTCAGTGAGGGCTGAGGCAGATTTTGCACCCTTGTCAGCATCTTCGTTTCCTCGGATGCCTACATGACTAGGAAGCCAACAGGAGGAGATTTCGTTAGTGTCGTATACACTTTGAAGTTTGACAAGAACAGTGCGAACATGTGGATTTGAATAATTTAGTGAATTTATGCTTTGCAATACAGATAATGAGTCTGAAAATATAACATATTTTTCACCGGAATGTTCTGAAATGAAATCAAGGCTTAGATTCATAGCCTAGATTTCAGCGGTGAAGATAGACGAGTTGTTGGGAAGCCTTTCTTTAATGCAGTGGCTATTACTTACGGAAGCACAGCCAACATGAGTGTCCGTCTTTGAACCATCAGTATATATATGAAGGTGATCAGAGTACTTGTCAAGGAGTTCGAGAAATTCAGATCGTAAAATCAAAGGATCTGTGTTCGACTTTTTATTTTTACAGAGTTCTAAATTCACATTAGGAGAACGGAGTTGCCATGGTGGATGTTTAATTGTGGGTTTTTCAGAAATGTTTTCGAGTTTTATACCTGATGTGTTTATGCTATCTTTAAGCCTTAAACCAAGAGGTCTGAGGGCTTTAGGTGATCGATCATAAAGCTCCTCATGTTTAGGGTTGAAAACACAATTAAACGCTGGGTTATCGGGGTTAGACACTAGTTTAATTATAAACTGCAAAGAAAGTTTCTCGCGACGCAAGAATAATGATGGTTCATTGGCTTCAACGTAAAGGCTCTGCACTGGTGAGGTCCAGAACGCTCCTAGAGCTAGACAAAGTCCCTGGTTGTGAACGACGTCCAGCATCTGGAGATAGGACCTCCTGGCAGAACCATAGACTATGCTTCCATAATCTAATTTAGACCGAATTATGGAACGGTACAAAAGTAACAATGTTTTCCTATCGGCTCCCCAGTCTGTATGGGATAAATATTTAAGCAAGTTAAGAGCCTTGAGACATTTCTTCTTGATGTAATTGATATGTGGAAGAAAAGTCAGTTTCCTGTCAAAAATGACTCCAAGAAACTTAGTTTCCTGGACGACGGGAATGCGAACGTTATTTAAAAACAATTCGGGGTCAACATGAATACCACGTTTCTGACAGAAATGTATACAGTTGGTTTTGATTGGAGAAAATTTAAAACCGTTGGTGTTGCTCCATTTTTGCAACTTATTAAGACATTGTTGTAATTGCCTTTCAATTGTGGTCATATTTTAGAACGGTAACAAATAACGAAGTCGTCCACAAAAAGTGAACAGTCAACCCCTTCATGAAGGGTTTTTACAATATTATTTATTTTTATGTTAAAAATGGTAACAGATAGAATACTACCCTGGGGACACCCTGTTCCTGTTTATGAACAGATGACAGAGTGGACCCAATCTTGACCTGAAAATTTCTGTCAGAAAGGAAGCTGTCAATGAAAATTGGTAAACGACCCCTGAGACCATTGTCACCGAAATCCTTTAAAATCCCATGTTTCCAAGCCGTGTCATAAGCCTTTTCAAGATCGAAAAACACAGCTACAAGGTGTTCCTTCTTGATGAAGGCATCACGAATGAGTGTTTCTAAACGAACAAGATGATCGACTGTGCTACGTTGGTGTCTGAATCCACTTTGATATTCTGAAATTCAGTTGTTGGACTCAAGATATCAGACAAGTCTATTATTGATCATTCGTTCTAAGGTTTTACAAATACAGCTCGTCAAAGCAATAGGTCTATAGCTTTGAGGATCTGTTGGGTCCTTACCTTGTTTATGAAGTAGAATAATGAAGGCATTTTTCCAAGAATCGGGTACTTGACCGGATATCCAAATTTCATTAAAGATTGACAAAAGTAAGTTTAGAGATCGAATTGGTAAATGTTTTAAGAATTGATACGGTATGTCGTCTGGATCTGCAGCGGTATCATGCGATTTATTTAGAGCATCCTTAAGCTCTTTCAAGGAAAAGGATTGATTGTAAGTTTCGTTATTATTAGATTTAAAATTAACATTTTCCCTTTCAGCAGAGTGTTTAAAGGTTTGGAATTGTGGCGTGTATTTGGCCGATGAGGAATTTTGTGCAAAATTTTCAACCAGTGTGTTCGAAATGTTTTGTTTATCTGTTATTACGGTGCCATTTGCTTTAAGGTGGTTAACAGTTGAATATGATGGTTTACCGCTAATCTTTTTAATAGCAGACCAAACGTTCTTGATGGAAATCTTGCCATTTATTTCTGAAACATATTTTTGCCAAGATGATCTTTTGGCCTGTTTAATAGTCCGGCGACTTTGAGCCCGTTCTTTTTTAAGGTTATTAAGATTTGTATCGGTAGGTCGAACATTAAATTGCTTCAATGCCGCCCTACGTTTACGGATAGATTTTTTACACTCTTCATTAAACCAAGGCTTATTACGTTTTGATTTAGTCGAGGTCTTAGGTATACACCTTCCTGCAATATTGTGCAAAGTGTTTGAAAATACGACACTTTTGTCATCTACATTTTCTACTGAAGTTGGGACAAGTTCTGCAGAACAAAGTGCTGAGAACAGGTCCCAGTTTGCTCTGTCCATCTTCTAACGAGGATTATCGTCGCCTATTGGCGAAGTACAGTTTGTAAGTATTATAGGAAAGTGATCACTTCCACAAAGGTCATCGTGTACATCTCAAGTGTAGTCTAAATATACAGAGGAGTGACACAATGTTAAGTCTAACGATAAATAATGCCCAGTTGCGGGGTGCAAGTATGTTGGCTTTTTAGTATTGGCCAGACATATGTCATTAGGGCAATAAAGTTTTCTATCGTCTTGCCCATATTATTGAAGTCACAACATCCCCATAGCGGGTTCTGACCACTGAAGTCTCCAGCGAGTATATATGGAGTAGGCAACTGGTTGATAAGATTATCTAAATCATCCTTAGATACATTTAAATTCGGTGGAAGATAGACAGAGCAAATAGTTACAACTCTATGTAGGGTTACACGAATAGCAACAGCTTGTATGTTTGTGTCAAGTTCGACTTGAGAGTGTGGCAATTTGGAGTTGACAATTATTGTCGATCCTCCAGATGCTTTCTCGCAAGCTGTATGTATATGATTATAACAAGTATAACCCTTAAAATTGAATTTATCAGAGTCTTTAAGAAAGGTTTCCTGAAGGCAAAGCACAGCAGGATTTTGTGTAGATAACAGAATGAGTATTTCATTGTAATTGGCCTTAAGACCTCGACAGTTCCACTGAATGATTCTATTATTCATGGGATTATTAAACTTAGTTCTTGTAGACTATATTTTCGGTGCTTTTACAGGTAACCTTGGTGGTTTTTGGTGTCCGATTGAGCCTCCATTAGACACTCAAATTTGTTTTGATGGGTGTTTATCACCCGAGTGTTTGGAGCAGTGGGAGGACTATGTCCTCTCCTCCGCCCCGAAGGACCAGGTGTCTCCTTAGAGGAGACCTGGTCCTTGGCTGCAGGCTTGTTTTGTGCCTTTGCATTATCCTTTACAGAATCACTTGAAGGGGCAGTGTTTTTGATTGAGGAAGAAGTTTGAGTTTCAGAAGATTCCGATACCTTGTATTTGGAGGGAATGATAACTTTGTCAGAAATTTGGTCACCAGTCGGGACGTCATACTGGGTGAAATTGTCCTTGTGCACTGAGATGCTTTTTTTGGATGCTGAGGCATATGTTGCACCACCAGCAGGAGTTGCCTTGTCTTTTGCCAATTTTCTGGCTTCTGGAAAGGAAATGTTTTTGGAGTACTTTATTTTCAGTACTTCCTTTTCCAGTTTCCAGGCAGGGCAACCGCTGGATTTGGTCTCATGTCGTCCAGAACAATTAACACATTTAAGCGGGTTAGGACATACGTCTTCCCTGTGCTCGGCGAACTGTTCACCGCAACGTGGGTAACGGTCGTCTTCCCTGCACTGGGACTCGTGGGGGCCAAACTTCTGACGATGAAAACACCTAAGCGGATTGGGAATGTACACCTGCACTTTTACGTTGAGGTAACCGATTTTAATAGAAGTAGGGAGTGATGGGTTGGCGAAAGTAAAAACAAAAGTATTTGTTGGAACTCGCCGGCCGTCCCTCAGGAATGAAATCCTGCGGACGCCACACACCTCCTGTGGCGTGAGTTCCCTGAGGATATCCTCCTCAGAGACACCAGCAAGGTCAGGGCACCGAATTACGCCTTTCGACGAGTTCAGAGAAATGTGAGGGTACGTTTTTACTTTTAAGGAACAGAAGTCAGTAAGTTAAAGAAGTTTGTCGGAGTAAGTTTTACAATCCGTTTCAATTAGTAAGCAGTCATTTTTAGGCCTTTGATGGATTTTTTATCACAAAAGGGGATACTTTGGTAATCGGCTTTTTCTCTGTCGATTCGAGAACAATAAAGTGAGGAAAGCACGTGTTTGTAGGTGTATCGGTATCGGAATCTTCGGACAATAAAGTAGGGATCGGGTCCTTGCATTTACGTTTGCGTTCCATGAGAGATTTTTGTAATTATTCGGTATCCTGGCTCACCACCCACCACGGAGCCCAACAAGGGGGCGTCTTATGGGAGTGGATCTCCGACCTCCCAACGCCAGTTATACCAGGATACGATACTCCGACATAAAATATACTATAAAGCATACAAAATGCCAGATTGATCCGTTAAGGGGGTATCGACCGGCAGCTGGGTTATAGTTACTAGGGGAAAATATGAGAAAGGAGTTTGCGGAACACGGTATATTTGAAGACAGAAAAAGGAGAAAAGGAGTGGAAAGTCGGAGGCAAGAAAGTGGGACGAAAGGGAGTTAAAGCTAACTCAGCACCGGCCGAGGGGTTAGCCGATTGAGGATACAGGACCAGTACCCCGCCCGTCTACCCCACAACTTAGGGCCAAACTAGTGTGTTGGTCAGGGTCGACTTATATGTCAATATCCTGACAAGCCAGCAAAGACCTCAACCACCAGGATCCCCTCGTCGTGGAGATACAGGGTCGCCACCCACGGCAAACAGGTGGGCTACCTTTGGAGGGTTCTTACCCTGCTACAGGTAACGGCAGCCGGAGAATTCTAAGGCCCCTACCGGCAGGGCCGTTCATATGAAATACTTCAAATTTTATCAAATAGCGATACGGGCAACCAAATACAAGTTGTAGGTCCATTTGGACATTAGCACGTTTCGGATACTTATGTGGAACTATATGGTTAAATATTAGCTTAGGTTTTTAAATTCGTGCACTGGCCCGAGCGCGAAATACGCGAAAATTAAGCCATCGCTAAATAAAATGATACCACAGTAATTAAGAGGCGATATAAGGCGATGTTTATGTGACAATGCTAATGGGCTGGTTAAAGATAATGTACATGCATAATAAAAATGTAATAGATCAAAGGATAACAGATTTAATATGAACTATGTCGAAATGAAAAGAAAACATGACATATGAGATGGGCAGTGAATGGCATCAACGTAAGTGCATAAAGTTAGCAAGCTACTTGCACTTTTTATGCTGGTTTCGTTGTATTGATTCGGTTCTATTGTGGTCATCAATATGCACATTAATGTCAGTTTCTGACAAATGGCTTTGTTTATTAAATCATTCAAAGATGCAAGTTGTATAAATGTAGACATATTGTTTGTAATAAATAAGAGATCCCAAGACAGGATAAGTGGGGCACACTTATTTGCACTGAAATGTGTTGAAAATTTAAGTTGTTATGCTAGATACCAGTGAATATTTAGTTAAATGATTGATTTTATATTTCAAATAATGTTTCTCCCCACGCCCAATATAACAATGACAATCATATTTTAATTACGTCACAACTTTTGTATTTATGACGTTCCCATGTGGAGTGTTTTGTATTTCAAATGGTTATGATTTCTTTCCACTGTTGGCATCTGAGAAAGCACAAAAGAAATGCTAGAGCTCTGTTAAACATGTTTACCTTTATATTTGGCTGACATATGAATACCGTTGTCGTATTATTTTTCAATTTTCATATATGTTGCAATACTGAATGACCTTTGTGATATTTTAAGTATTCATCATTGCAATAATGTTATATGTGCAGTGTGGCGACCGTATGTCTAATATGTGTTATTAAATGCTATTCTTCACACTTCCATATAACTACAACGTGATTGATACTCTCATGAATATATATTTAACTTTGCATTTTTTGATGCCCGTGTAAATAAATTCGCAATAATATCAGTAATATATCATCACTGCTGCAGCTGCATAATCTTATTGTCAGAATATTTATACGACAGCAGAATTAAATCACCAACTTTCTATGATAATGTAAATATTTGTAGTAAGCTTATTTTACTGAAGTTTTTATTTAACATTATAATGTCAACTGTTCGATCAAAGTGTAGCAATGTCTTTACCGATATTGTATTATAATTTAAATAATGTTTATTTTATTTCTGTTATAGCAAAAAATGTTCACAATATTACAGTAATGGCTATTAGGTTTAGTATAATATTGCAGTGTATCTTTTAAATCCAAACAAGTTGTTTGACAACAAATGGAGATTGATTTCAACTAAACATGCTTCCCTTATTGTCAACCATTTCAATTCTGTGTATAGACCCTTTTAGCTAAAACTAAAACCAATATCAGTTACAGTAATATAATACCACGAATTTACTATTTAAGACGGTGTTCGAGTCTAAACTTGTGTGCTTTCTAACGGGAATTGTAGTTTTAATAAGTTATAAGTTTCACTAACGTATTTTAGTTTTAACCTATTATATTAATACAATATTTTTGTTAAACGTAATCGTATTCGGCGTTGTATGATCTATCAAGTGTCGGTGTGACGTAAAACCCAAAAGATAAAAGTACAAGAACACTTTCGTGAAAACAACACCATTCAAACTGAAATCACGTGTTATGTTGTTTTTTCTACATTTGTAACTAGTTGAAAAAGTTTTATTCTGTTAATGTATGAACGGAACTATAAATGTTTAGGTATAAGACGTTCATTCTTAACACGCAACTTGCAAATATTGATTTTCGACATCTGAACCCAAAATGCATTTAATACTTAGACAAAAACTAAATTCCATTTCAGTATTATAATTGAAGATTGTATTGTCTGAGGAGTCAGCTGGGACACATTCAACACCGTACTCGCCACCAACAGGAAGTCAGCTTGGAGAACTTCTCTCCAGCCAGTACTCCAGCCCTCCAGAGAACTTCTCTTCAGCCGGCACTCCAGCCCTCCAGAGCACTTCTCTCCAGCCGGCACTCCAACACTGAGAGGCTGAGGATGACGACGACGACGACGATCATGATGATCAATTTGCTGACATTAAGCATACTCGGCAAATTACATGCAAAACATTGACAAAATAAACCTACTTGTATATAGGGAGAATATTTCCGGTCCTTTACGTTTTACTTTATGTATGAATCGCGGTCGGTCAATAAAAACCGTATCTGTCAATGCAACTGTACAAGGAATGCACTTTAAAAGTAGGAGGCAAGCACTTGCTCTAGAATTTGTTTCTTAAACACAGTATTTAACAAGTTTATTTGAATATTTGCCATGTTAATTGAAGTTTTATTCGAAAGGGAAATTTAATTAGAAAACCATTAGTACGGTAACATGACAATTGGCACCACAAATGTGTGTAGAACCCCTGCTTTCTCAACAGCATGAAATTATTTTTTTTGTTGACGAAACTTTGTGTTTAACCTTTTTGTCGCACTTTTAACACACGCGACCAACGACGAAGGCAGGTGCAAAATACATTATTTCATCACTTAGTTAATAAATGTGTGCATTATTTAACAATGTTGTTCTTGTTTTGGGGGTGGCAGGGATGAAGTCGAATCGCCGATATGTATCTCCACCGACTGCTCAGCCTCTCAACGCTAGGGTTTGAGACTCAGCCGCGTAGACGCGTAGAGATCCTCCAGCTGACCGGTGGTGCTTTGATGGTTCTATACAGATATTTGTTGTAGGTCTCCAGCATAATGACACAATGAAAGTGATAATTTATTATCACCAACATTGTGTCACTGCGATGGATTTGCAGAAACAAAATCACGAAGCAAATATGATCCTTGGGATATTCCTCGGTTTTGGTGTCCAGTTTGAGTTTCAGTTCCTTTATTTTCTTTCATTGAAAAAAAGCTTTTGTACTACCCGCTTTTTATAGAACACCTTCTTTGTAATAATGTTATAATCAAATAAAGACTGGCTTTGAAATATAGTTGCAGATTGTAATAATTAAAAAAGCGATTTTAAAACGCAACGGTTCGAAATGTTGTAAGATGACTGGAAATGATCTGATTTTAAACACCACAACAGGGTTTGGGGTAGTACACTTGGTGTACACTTGGTGTACACACCACAACAGGGTCAACATTATTATATGTATTTATTATTTTAAACAATTTTTGAAAAAGAAAAACTCTGTTACAAGCTGAGAAGTTAAAATCGGAATTTATTCAAAGTTCATATTCAGTATTATTTTTTTAATGTTCAGACTGAAAAACACAACAGACGTCGATATCTATTTTTATCAGAGACCACTATCAATCTTTTTACACTGCTGGAAAGAATATTCATTCACATTGATTTATTTTTTTCGCGATTTGTACTTTCTAACAATTCAGTTTGTGCTCGAACTCGTATTTATTATCACAAATGTATAGGCTTATACAAAGGTTATACCCCAATTCCCCAAAGCAGTGATTCTATATTGTTACATGTATTTGATATCGGCAAACTTTCGGATACCACCTTTAAGGGGGTGTTTGCGACTGTTATACTCAGCATCGGCAGTTAAACAGATACAAGGAAAATATGTACATACATAATAACTAGTATTAAAATAAACTATCAACATATCTACAGTATATACAGTAGATAAAAGCCTCAGCAACCTAAAAATTCCAAATGAGAGAGTAGTTTCAAAAAATAAAACAGTACAAGCGCTGATATATACTAAAAACAATATAATGACGTCATACAATGCCATGACATCATATGCCAGAGTGTCAACAGTGAAATGTAAAAAATACGAAAGAAATAATCGAATTTAAGAAAACAACCCAAATCATCAAAATAAAACGTATTATTGTTAAAGAGTTAATACGTATTATAAAAACATATAAAAGCCAAGGATTTATCCGCAGTTGTCAAATTATATATAATAAAGGTACCAAAAATACCGATGTTATACCTACTGTGCAATCTCATTTAAAGGGTATGGAGACTGCTCAAGTTGTCCCACCTATATAGGGCTCGACTAGGGAGATAAAGAGACAAGAAATCCAACAGTGACTGTCCAATTATGGCTTTAAGTCACTGTTTTCATATAATCTCAACGACCTGTCCGGTCATCGTGTAATTTAAAAGCAATGCAAGTTTTTTATTGTAAAAGGCTCAATTGCATGCAATGCAGTACAACGAAGGATTCTCGGGTTGTAACCGTCTGCAATATTTTTTCTGATAAGTTTTGTAAAGTGGTCAGAAAAGTTATTGAGACCCCTGACATGTATAAAACATGTCCATAAAATGCAAGATGGCTTATGCCTTTCTGCATAAGTGTTTTCATACTGCTCTTATACTTAGTAGCAATAAAACCATTGCGGTGAAAGGATTTTGAAAACGCCTTTCTTAATGTATGAAAATGAAAGCCTTGCTGTAACAATTTAGGAAAAATAAACAAGTTTCAAAGATTGAAATCTTCAACTTTAGTACAAACTGGTGCAAACCTTGTAAGTTGTGATATGTAAATACCATAGGAGATGGTGAATCACCATCAAGGTATAATTCACAATACTAAATTTGAAATCATCTCTCTTGTCATTGATTTTAGTAGAGACGTTGTCATTGGAAATAGCGATCTCAATGGTCAGAAATGCTACATTTAAATGTCAGTTATTTGCTTTATTAAGGGTAAGTTCTGGAGAGTAAATCAGATGGATTATTTGAGAAAAGAAAGATTATCTATAGTTAGAATATCGTCAAGATGGCGTGACGTTAAATTGAAAGCCTGTATAATGTGGCTTTGGTTAGAAGGGGATAAAGTTAACATAAAAATCACGTTAAAAGCAGAATAAAAACAAATATGCAATATATGCACAGTTGGTTCCCAAAGGAATACCAATTACTTGTCTAAATAAAGTGCCACCGCATTTTATGTAAATATTGTCTAATAGGAACGTAGAGCGTAACACATCCGTGCAAATCCACATAGTAAACTTTTCTAAGAAAGTGTTGGTTAAATTGCATTACTTTCATGACATGCAATATATAGACTTTGCTCTCGAGCAAATGTTTTCTCAATAAGAGCAATTAATTTGGTCTTAATTAAATCATGAGGTAAAGAAGTGTACAGCGTAGAGAAGTCGTAAGTAATAACTGCAGCACAATAAAAGTTTAAAGTACGAAACTTGTCTAAGGCTTCTGAAGAATGTTTAATAGACCAAAAAATGTGAATTCCTGAATTTTCATACACTTTTTCACAATATTTAACAACGTGATTGCGAACGGCTGTAAGGCACGACGTAAGTAGTTTAGATATGTGAGTGGTGGTGCTAGAGCTGGCATTAGCTATGAATCGTGACTTGTATGGGGTTTTGTGAAGCTTAGGAATCCAGTACAGTGAAGGAAGTTTTAAGATTTACTCATTCCATCTTTTACACAGAAAAGTTGAGCATACATGTGTTTCTTGCCAGGAATCACTTACAGTAGCCATATTTTAGAACACTGTATTGGCACAAATCATATTTGATCAAAGTATTTTAGTGACGGTAACATAAAGGAACTGTCCGATTACAAAGTTGTAAATCTAATTCTAATGAACTTGGTATTCTTAATAAGTTATTAAGGTTATAACTATTTACTATTTACCTGTTTTCAATTAACATTCACATTATTGTATCCTTACTGATTTATAATTCTACTCATGTATTTTGGTCTTCACCTATTTATCCTTTATATAGGTTAAACCTTATCCTATTCTTAATAAGGTGTATGTTTTAACCGAAGTAATTATTATTTTATATTTAACGTTTACGTATTTTTAGATTATTATAGTTGTCACCTTGTATTTTATATTTTCATCTGATTACAATTAATTTAAATGTACGTTAAACTCTATTGATTTTAGAAAAAGGCAATTAAAACTATTATAAAGCAACATTAATCTCATCCTGAGCCTTGGAATATATCTGTAGCTGTTCATATAGCAGCACTTAATAGCATAGCTTTGAATAGAATAAGCTTAGTTTCTTGCTAATTGGTAATGTTTATAGGACGAAAATGTGCCTTAATCTTCTGTTTATTTTCCTGTCTGTGTCGACATACAAGCTAAGTGTAGTGTTAATCATTGCGATTATAACCTGATATGGAATTGATTCAGATTTAATGGGAGCTCTTAAAGCATCCACTAATGGCATAGATAATAATACTCTTAGAGAAATTAAAACCGGAGCTAATGCTTGTGTTTTTGATAGCATAATGTCTTTCTGTCGATTTTTCTCATGTTCTTGATTCTTATTTCCGAAATGTTTAAGATTTTATGCGGTAAAAATGCAGATGACGTTACTAGATGCGGAAAATAGATAAGGTCAGACTTTAAACATCATTTAGTGTCAATTTTGTCAGGTCATATTTTATAACAAACCACACAATTCACGTTACTTTTCCATTGAAAAGAACAAATGTTATGTTCCTTAGTGAGACAGTATTGCTTAAAATAATAAAGTGCAAAATATCAGACAGGATGTGAATCGGAAAGCTAGTGTGTGATTTTAACCTTTGTATTCGATCCATGAAAGTTCTGTTTTACAAAATACAATTTGTGATCGTAATAAGCCTAAAATAAAAACCGATAAGAATGCATTCCACCGAGAGGTGAACAATGATTAACATAGTCCGATCTCAGAAGAAAAATCCCTGAAAAGGGATTTCTTATTAGACAAAATAACGTGTAAACACCGTAGGATGAGTGCATTGTCAACTTATATAAAGAACTGAAACAAGAGTAGCTGCCCGAATATTAGAAATCCAGTGTTTCCAAACCTTTTTACAATGTAATGTCATCGTCAAACACAATGATTTCAGTTGTGCAAGTACGTTTGCAAATCATTAAGTAAGTACTTCACTCTGATCTCATTTGACATATATCAGGACAGCCTACATCGCTGTTTATATTGAAACATTTTAAATATTATCATTGTCATGTATATTACTAACTGTGAGGCAGTAGTAAACCTTATATCAACGACCCTGCCGGTAGGGGCCTTAGAACTCTCCGGCTGCCGCGAAATGTAGCGGGGTAAGAACCCTCCAAAGGTAGCCAACCTGTTTGCCGTGGGTGGAGACCCAATATCTCTACGACGAGGGGATCCTGGTGGTTGAGGTCCTTGTTGGCTTGTCAAGATATTGACATATAAGTCGACCCTGACCAACACACTACTTTGGCCCTAAGTTGTGGGGTAGACGGGCGGGGTACTGGTCCTGTATCCTCAATCGGCTAACCCCTCGGCCGGTGCTGGGTTACCTTTTACTCCCTTTAGTCCCACTTTCTTGCCTCCGACTTTCCACTCCTTTTCTCCTTTTTCTGTCTTCAAATAAACCTTGTTCCGCAAACTCCTTTTTTCATATTTTCCCCTAAAACTATAAGTCAGCCGCCGGTCGACACCCCCTTAACGGATCAATCTGGCATTTTGTATGCTTTATAGTATATTTTATGTCGGAGTATCGTATCCTGGTATCACTGGCGTTGGGAGGTCGGAGATCCACTCCCATAAGACGCCCCCTTGTTGGGTTTCGTGGTGGGTGGTGAGCCAGGATACCGATTAATTATATTTATTTATTTATTTGGGGTTTACGGCACACCGACACTTAACAGGTCATACGGCGACGAATACAAAGTTAAATGTGAATAGAGCGTAATCAGGTTAAAACCAAACTAAGCATGTAAAATATAGAAAAATATAAAAGCTATCAGGTGAAAAATAAATAATAATTGAAAACAGGTCAACACATAAAACGGTTTAAAAAAGTATGACGATTGGTGAATAAACAGTTTAAAAATGTATAACTTATTAAGAATACCAATCACGTTCAAGAAGCAAACAACTTTAGAATTCGACACTGTCCTTAATAGTTCGTACATGTTATTGACATTAAAATACTTCGACCGTATGTGGTCTCTGTCGATACACTGTAATAAAATATGGTTGACTGTCAGTTGTTCCTGGCAAGTAACACATACAGGTTGAACTGCTCTTTTATAGCGATATGAATAAAGTAATCTAGTGTGTCCAATGAGACAGCGGGTAAGAGCTACGTCTTCTCGTCGACTTTCTCTGCAAGCAGAGACATTGGCACCGACGTAAGGTTTAATTACGTGTAATTTATTACAAACAATACTGTCCCAACTTGTTTGCCAGTTAGTTAAAATATGTCGGTTAATAAGTGGTTAAAAATCAGTGTGTGGGAAGCAAAGATCTTTCTCAGTGAGTCCTGAGGCAGATTTTGCACCCCTGTCAGCATCTTCGTTTCCTTGGATGCCTACATGACTAGGAAGCCAACAGAAGGAGATTTCGTTAGTTGCATATAAACTTTGTTTGACAAGAACAGTTCGAACATGTAGATTTAAATAAATCAGTGAATTTATGCTCTGCAATACAGATAATGAGTTTGAAAATATAACATATCAAGACTTAGACTTATAGCCCGGATTTCAGCGGTGAAGATAGATGAGTTGTTAGGAAGTCTTTGTTGAATGCAATGGCTATTACTTACGGAGCACAGCCAACGTGAGTTTCCGTCTTTGAACCATCAGTATATATATGAAGGTGAACAGAATACTTGTCACAGAGTTCGAGAAATTATGATCTTAAAATTTAAAGGATCTGTGTTCGACGTTTTTTTTTTACAGAGTTTTAAATTTACGAGAGCAGAACGGAGTTGCCATGGTGGATGTTTAATTATGGGTTGTTTTAGAAATGTTATCAAGTTTTATACCTGATGTGTTTATGCTATATTTAAGCCTTAAACCAAGAGGTCTGATGGATTTAGGTGATTGATCATAAAGCTCTTCAAGTTTAAGGTTGAAAACACAATTAAACTTTGGGTTATCGGGGTTAGACACGAGTTTAATTATATACTGCAAAGAAAGTTTCTCGCGACGCAAGAATAATGATGGTTCGTTGGCGTCGACGTAAAGGCTCTGCACTGGTGAGGTCCTGAACGCTCCTAGAGCTAGACGAATTCCCTGGTTGTGAACGACGTCCAGTATCTGGAGATAGGACCTCCCGGCAGAATCATATACTATGCTCTCGTTATCGAATTTAGACCGAATAAGGAACGGTACAGAAGTAACAATGTTTTCCTGTCGGATCCCCAGTCTGTATGGGATAAGTATTTAAGCAAGTTAAGAGCCTTAAGACATTTCTTCTTGGTGTAATTGATATATGGAAGAAAACTCACCTTTCTGTCAAAAATGAATTCAGGAAACTTAGTTTCCTGGACGACGGGAATGCGAATGTTATTTAAAAACAAATCGGGGTCAATATGACCTCGACCTCGTTTCTGACAGAAATGTATACAGTTGGTTTTGGTTGGAGAAAATTTTAAACCGTTAGTGTTGCTCCATTTTTGCAAATTATTTAGACATTGTTGTAATTGTCTTTCAATTGTGCTCATATTTTTAGAATATACCATTTTCAAATAAGGAAATCGTCCACAAAAAGTGAACAGTCAAACCCTTCATTTTACAATATAATTTTTTTATGTTGAAAAGGGTAACAGATACGATACTAACCTGGGGGACACCCTGTTCCTGTTTATGAACAGATCCGAATATTTATAAAAATCTCTCCTGGAACGCAAACGTAAATGCAAGGACCCGATCCCTACTTTATCATCCGAAGATTCCGATACCGAAACGACAGAGAAAAGGCCGATAACCACAGTATCCCCTTTTGTGATAGAAAAAATCCATCAAAGGGCATATTGGCAGTGTTGTTTCAGTAAAGAAAAAGAAAAAATGACTGCTTACTAATTGAAACGGATCGTACAACTTACTCCGACAAACTTCTTAAACTTACTAACTTCTGTTCTTTAAAAGTAAAAACGTACCCTCACTCTTCTTTGAACTCGTCGAAAGGGGTAATTCGATGCCCTGACCTTGCTGGTGTCTCTGAGGAGGCTTTCCTCAGGGAACTCACGCCACAGGAGGTTTGTGGCGTCCGCAGGATTTTATTCCTGAGGAACGGCCGCGAGTTCCAACAAATACTTTTGTTTTAACTTTCGCCAACCCATTACTCCCTTCTTCTTTTAAAGTCGGTTCCCTCAACGTAAAAGTGCAGGTGTACATTCCCAATCCGCTTAGGTGTTTTCATTGTCAGAAGCTTGGCCACCACGAGTCCCAGAGCAAGGAAGACGACCGTTGCACACGTTGTGGTGAACAGTCCGCCCAGCACAGGGAAGACGCTTAAATGTGTTAATTGTTCTGGACCACATGAGACCAAATCCAGGGATTGCCCTGCCTGTAAACTAGAAAAGGAAGTACTAAAAATAAAGTACACCAAAAACATCTCCTTTCCAGAAGCCAGAAAATTGGCAAAAGACAAGACAACTCCTGCTGGTGGTGCAACATATGCCTCAGCAACCAAAACAAGCATATCAGTGCACAAGGACAATTTCACCCAGTATGAGGTCCCGACTGGTGACCAAATTTCTGACAAAGTCATCATTTCCTCCAAATACAAGGTATCGGAATCTTCTGAAACTCAGACTTCTCCTTCAAACAAAAACATTTCCTCTTAAAGTCATTCTGTGAGGAATAACGCAAAGGTACAAAACAAGCCTGCAGCAAAGGACCAAGTCTCCTCTAAGGAGACTCCTGGTCCTTCGGGGCAGATGAGAGGACAGAGTCCTCCAAATGCTCCAAACATTAGGATTATAAACACCCATCAAAACAAATTCGAGTGTCTAATGTAGTCTCCATTGGACACTAAAAGACCACCAAGGTCACCTGTAAAAGCACCTAAAACATAATCTACAAGAATTAAGTTGAATAATCCCATGAATAATAGAATCATTCAGTGGAACTGTTGAGGTCTTAAGGCCAATTACAATGAGATACTTATTTTGTTATCTACGCTAATTCTTGCTGTGCTTTGTCTTCAAGAAACCTTTCTTAAAGACTCTGATAAATTTGATTTTAAGGGCTATACCTGTTATGATCATAAACATACAGCTTGCGAGAGGGCATCTGGAGGATCGACAATAATTGTCAACTCCAAATTGCCACACTCTCAAGTCGAACTTGACGCAAACATACAAGCTGTTTCTATCCGTGTAACCCTACATAAGGTTGTAACTATTTGCTCTGTTTATCTTCCTCCGAATTTAAATGTATCTAAAGATGATTTAGATAATCTTTTTAACCAGTTGCCTACTCCATATATACTCGTTGGAGATTTCAATGGCCATAACTCGCTATCGGGATGTTGTGACTTCAATAATTCAAGACGATAGAAAACTTTATTGCCCATATGACATATGTCTGGCCAATAATAAAAAGCCAACATACTTGCCCCGCAACTGGGCATTATTCATCTTTAGACCTAACATTGTGTCATCCCTCTGTATATTTAGATTACACTTGGGATGTACACGATGACCTTTGTGGAAGTGATCAATTTCCTATAATCCTTACAAACTATACTTCGTCAATAGGAGACGATAATGCTCGTTGGAAGATGGACAGAGCAAACTGGGACCTTATTTCAGCACTTTGCTCTGCATAACTTGTCCCAACTTCAGTACAAAATGTAGATGACAAAATTGTCGAATTTTCAAACACTTTGCACAATATTGCAGAAAGGTGTATACCTAAGACCTCGACTAAATCAAAACATAATAAGCCTTGGTTTAATGAAGCGTGTGAAAAAATCTATTCGTAAACGTACGGCGGCATTAAAGCAATTTGATGCTCGACCTACCGATACAAATCTTAATAACCTTAAAAAAAGAACGGTCTAAAAGTCGCCTGACTATTAAACATGCCAAAAGATCATCTTGGCAAAAGTATGTTTCAAAAATAAATGACAAGACTTCCATCAAAAACGTTTGGTCTGTTATTAAATAGATTAGCGGTAAACCATCATATTGAACAGTTAATCACCTTAAAACAAATCTGACCGTATTAACAAACAAAACATTTCGAACACATTGGCTGGAAATTTTGCCAAAAATTCCTCATCGGCCAACTACACGCCTAAATTTCAAACCGTTAAACACACTGCTGAAAGGGAAAAGGTTAATTTTAAATCTGATAATGATGAAACTTACAATCAATCCTTTTCCTTGAAAGAGCTTAAAGATGCTCTAAATAAATCGCATGATAACGCTGCTGGTCCAGACGACATACCGTATCAATTTTTAAAACATTTACCAATTCGATCTCTAAACTTCCTCCGGTCAATCTTTAAATTTGGATATCCGGTAAAGTACCGGATTCTTGGAAAATGCCTTCATTATTCCACTTCATAAACAAGGTAAGGACGCAAAGGATCCTCAAAGCTATAGACCTATTGCTTTGAAAAACTGTATTTGTAATACCTTAAAAAGAATGATTAATAATGGACTCGTCTGGTATCTCGAGTTCAACAACTTAATTTCAGAATATCAAAGTGGATTCAGACACCAACGTAGCACAGTCGATCATCTTGTTCGTTTGGGAACACTCATTCGTGATGCCTTTATCAAGAAGGAACACCTTGTAGCTGTGTTTTTCGATCTTGAAAAGGCTTATGACACGGCTTGGAAACATTGAATTTTAAAGGATTTAGGTGACCTTGGTCTCAGGGGTCGTTTACCAATATTCATTGATAGCTTACTTTCGGACAAAAATGTTCAGGTCAAGATTGGGTCCACCCTGTCATCTGTTCATAAACAGGAACAAGGTGTCCCCCAGGGTAGTATTCTATCTGTTACCCTTTTTAACATAAAAATAAATAATATTGTAAAAACTCTTCATGAAAGGGTTGACTGTTCACTTTTTGTGGACGATTTCGTTATTTGTTACCGCTCTAAAAATATGAGCACAATTGAAAGACAATTACAACAATGTCTTAATTAGTTGCAAAAATGGAGCAACAAACGGTTTTAAATTTTCTCCAACCAAAACCAACTGTATACATTTCTGTCAGAAATGTAGTCTTCATGTTGACCCCGAATTGTTTTTAATAACATTCCCGTCGTCCATGAAACTAAGTTTCTTCGATTCTTTTTTGACAGGAAGCTGACCTTTCTTCCACATATCAATTACATCAAGAAGAAATGTCTCAAGGCTCTTAACTTGCTTAAATATCTATTCCATACAGACTGGGGAGCCGACAGGAAACATTGTTACTTCTGTACCGTTCCTTTATTCGGTCTAAATTAGATTACGGAAGCATAGTCTATGGTTCTGCCAGGAGGTCCTATCTCCAGATACTGGATCTCGTTCACAACCAGGGACTTCGTCTAGCTCTAGGAGCGTTCAGGACCTCACCAGTGCAGAGCCTTTACGTTGAAGCCAATGAACCATCATTATTCTTGCGTCGCGAGAAACTTTCTTTGCAGTATATAACTAAACTCGTGTCTAACCCCAATAACCCAACGTTAAAGTGTGTTTTCAACCCTAAACATTAAGAGCTTTATGATTGATCACTTAAAGCCATCAGACCTCTTGGTTTAAGACTTAAAGATAGCATAAACACATCAGGTATAAAACTCGATAACATTTCTGAAAACTTCACAATTGAACACCCACCATGGCAACTCCGTCCTGCTGTTGTGAATTTAGAACTCTGTAAATATAAAAAGTAAAACACAGATCCTTTGATTTTACGAGCTGAATTTCTCGAACTCCGTGACAAGTATTCTGATCACCTTCATATATATACTGATGGTTCAAAGACGGACACTCATGTTGGCTGTGCTTCCGTAAGTAATAGCCACTGCATTAAACAAAGACTACCTAACAACTCGTCTATCTTCAACGCTGAAATCCAGGCTATAAATCCAAACTTCAAAGTTTATATGCCACTAACGAAATCTCCTTCTGTTGGCTTCCTAGTCATGTAGGCATCCAAGGAAACGAAGATGCTGACAGTGGTGCAAAATCTGCCTCAGCCCTCACTGAGACAGATCTTTGCATTCCACACACTGATTTTAAACCAACGATTAACCGACACATTTTAACTAAGTGGCAAACAAGTTGGGACAGTATTGTTTGTAACAAATTACACGTAATTAAACCTAACGTCGGTGCCAATGTCTCTGCTTGCAGAGAAAGTCGACGAAAAGACGTAGATCTTACCCGCTGTCGCATTGGACATACTAGATTAACTCATTCATATCTTTTAAAAAGGGAAGTTCAACCTGTATGTTTTCCTTGTCAACCATATTTTATTACAGTGTATCGACACAGACCACATACGGTCGAAGTATTTAAATGTACGAAAATAACATGTACGAACTATTTAGGACAGTGTCGGATTCTAAACGTGTTAGCTTCTTGAAGGAGATTGGTATTCTTAATAAGTTATAAATTTCTTATCTGTTTATTTACCAATCGTCATACTTTTTAAAACCGTTTTATGTGTTAACCTGTATTCAATATAATTTATTTTTTTACCTGATAGTTTTTATATTTTTCTGTATTTTACATGCGTAGTTTGGTTTTAACCTGATTACGCTTTATTCACATTTAACTTTGTATTCGCCGCCGTATGACCTGTTAAGTGTCAGTGTGCCGTAAAACCCAAATAAATCTTACATCAACGTTAAATACATCAAACTTGATAGGAATGTAATTTCGTTAAATTATAAAAGTACAAATGTTTAGTTTATTGTAAACCTGACATGGTTTTGCAATTATGAGTTATTAAAACGCAAATACTAAAAAGTAACGGGTGCTTTTTTGGAGACGAGTTGTTCGTAAGACATCTGATAAAGTATACAAAAAAAGCCAAACCATCTATTTATTTAAATGAATTATTTTGTGGTTGCCATTACTGTTTGACAACTGGAAATATCTCCTCACCATATCAAATGAGCTGGATGTAAACACTGTAAAATTGTAGGTGAAAATAGCTTGGTTCTTACACGCCTTTGCCTTTTTTCCTATAAAAAATAACCGATCAATTAAGTGTTGTCTTAATTTAAAGCATATTTTAAACACATTTCTAGCCACTTCTGCTTCAAATGAGGTTTTTGATTGAATGTAAATGCTTTTTAAGTGCATAAAAGACTTGGGAGAAACGTTCGAATGGTACAATAAATGGCTTGCTGCACGCTTAACAAGGCAATGTCCTCTGAGCATTACAACTTGTATCAAAATTTGACAAGGCGCATGACAAAGGTATTCACATTGAAGCCAAATGCAACAATAAGAACAAATCTTAAGTCTATAAAGCAAACCCGACAGTTCCCGTAGCTCTACCACCTGAGCTATTGCGGCCGGTTTGTAGTATTGTGTTCAGTTGTAGATTGTATGGTGGAACCAATGTCCATCAAGGGAAAATACACGCAACAATCCTTATAGGATGAAACAAATGAAAACATAGATCACATGCACGGGGGAATTTTTTACGACCGCCGCTTTGCTGTAATCATGAATAAGGGAAAAAAACAAATTCCTCTGAGCATAGCAACATATATCAAAATTTGACAAGGCACTTGACAAATGTATTCATATTGAAGCTAACTGTAAAAAGTAAGAGCAAATCTAAGGCAAGTCTTTAAACAAATAAAGCAGATCTACTCGTGGTTAGATTTAATGGACGTTACGCTTGGTAAGATATAGAACGCTATTGCCCTACATGTATGACAAAACTGTGAATAATGGTGAAATTAATATCGGAACCCTAAAATGTCTGCAAAAAGACGAAACCAATTTACGAATTCTTTCAAATGAAATGTTTTAATGGGGTATTTTCTGTTTTATCGTTCCAATGAGAATAAATAGAGAGGCAAAATCTGAAACAAAATTGTATTATTATCAGCAGGGAAAACGACATTATGATCATTTCTGTTTATGAGGTAGCTTTGCGTATTTACTGAAGACATAATAGGGATTGGATTTGCAGGCATTTTTGCCGATACTGTGCAACGACATTTTTATCATTATAGTACAGGGGCAGTTATAAGGTGCCCAGGGACTGAACCCGGCAGGTCCATTATACAGGCACCGACTGACTCAGGCGTAATGCTGTTCTCTTAGCCCCGAGCGCTAGGAAAAAAGCCACCACTACCAACTTTAAAGTCTTTGGTTTGACCTGGCTGGGATTTGAAGATGCGGCCTCCCGATCCGCTAGCCGACGCTCTGCCACTTTAGCTTTTGCGGCCGGTTGAAGACATAAAAATTACCTATTAGATAAACTATCAATATTTAGTAGCTGAACTTAAGGAAACTATTTTTTCACAAACTTTTAAGTTAATAGTACTTTGTTCTTTACTGATGTTGAGCTGTCTAAGTCACAAATCCTCGCCCATGGTATAATCAATAGCCTCGCATAATATTACGCTTTAAAAATAAAATCTTACATAAAGCCTTATGCAAAACGTGCATGGTCTCATATGCTACTTCTTATAACCTAACGCACACAAAATTGACAACATGAAATTGTCTGTTTAAGGTGATTCACATTTAATACTTGAAAAAAGACCATTAAGATGTACCTAGAAAATGTATGAGAATGTTTTATTAAGATGCCAATAGCCATATATTTTTAGGAGACATGTCGTAAATTTAATCCTAGCTTTACTTAATAGTGAACACTTATACCAGCAAAAATATTTGAACATTGTATAACCAAGCCTACATATCACATAAATATATATGCCAGTAAATGACCATATATGGACCTAAGTTAGTTAACAGGCTGATTTTAACCAATCAGAAAGTGGTATTCATTTATCACTTATAGATATTTAAATATATATAACTATCACAAGTGCTGCCTGCATCGTTTAAACAACGAATGAAGAATGAACGGCTTTGAACAGATGCGCATTTTAAGAAACAGTTTTGCCAATGTATATGTACAAGGGGGGGGGGGGGGGGGGGGGGGGGGGACAGTACAGTACATTAGTGTCAAAATACGTTTTAAACTAGGAAGTTAATGTGATACAACTTTCATATTTAAATGCAGTTTAAGACTAATATATCAAAGAAATAGAAAATCATTACACCGGTCTATGCAGTCAATCATGTCAAAGGTGCTAACGGCATTCTATACTCAGTGAAGGCAGGACTTTATTTGTTGCAAGTGGACACTGCTTCCGAACAAATGTCGATGGAAAAGAAATCCCAACAAAGAAAGAAACAACCCATCGCACAATGATAACATCCTATTTCTTCACCGCCAAATTTGATGTCCATTTTAATTGCATACTTAATTCAAATTGCTCGTGCTTCACGCATCATAATCGGCTTCAATAAACTTATTTTTATGTATAACTATTTTATTTGGAACAGCACGCTAACCTCACATTTCTGAAAAAGATTGCTTTGTTCATGTTATGCTACATATGTCATATTTATAGAAGACCTAAAAAAATCCAATAAATCTGATCTGTTTTTATTAAAAGCAAAGTGCAAAATATTAATCGTAATTAACATTTGGAACATTTACTTTATTCTCAAATGTAAAATCTTTAAGTTTAGATTTAATAAGGACGAAATGATACTAAATAAAGAAACCAATTACCAATTCAAAGAAAGGTCAATAAAAAGGACAATAATTGAGATACCAATTAACGGCGGTGTCCGACCGTTTATGCAATATTTTATTCAAACAAAGTAAGTGAAATAACTTATAAATATCTCGCGAAATGGTGTTTATCGAGGTCATACATTTAGGCGAAAAGTAAAGCAACATTCCACTTATCATAAAAAAACATATTTTCCCTTTTTAAGCCATGCTGCACTGTTTTCATCTGTTGTTTTTTTTTACTTAACATTACGTGACCACTCAACGTTTGTCATCAAGTTATATCATCTTCTGTGTAATCCTATAGCAGAACTCCCTTACGTGCTAATTTCGAGTCTATTAAAGAAAGAACATTAAAGTATTTCTTTACGATGTCTACTGTCTTACAATCAATTAAGTGTTTAAAATCGTCTTTACTTAGACTTAAGTACATGTTTTGGAAGACATAGTGCCAACAATCATCATATAATTAGTAAGATGTTGTAACGTGCATTTGATACATGCTGGATACCACCTGTAAAGTTGTAAGAAACGAACATAGAAATAATAAATAACAGTGCAACAGATTAAAATGAAAGAGAAAAAAAGAGAATATAAGCTCAGATTGAGAAAACGTATGTTTATGATAAATGATAAACATAAAAGGAGGATAACACAATATAACATGGGATGTTATTAGAAGTGACCACAAACACATACATTGTACACACACGCGCGCGCTTGAAACGAAATTTATGAAAAAAAGCCTGAATTATATATACGTATATATATATATATATATATATATATATATATATATATATATATATATATATATATATATATATATATATATATTTGCTGTTGACCAAGCATTTGTAAATGGCTTCTGCTGTCCCATTACATTTACATGTTCGAACGTATTATCAATACCGGTCTCTTTTAAGAAGTTAACAAGAAATCTGATGATGCGAAGCATCAAAGGCGATGCAAAGGATTAAAACAAATTTAACAGAAATTGTGACATACATTTTTAAATTTAGTTAAAGATGATATCGGGCAGTTTTCTTAATTTAAATACATGTTAAAAAAATAAATAATTAAATAATAGAAATTCGTGAATCGAATTTTGACCCGTATTTAATCAGGGTTATGAAAGTCCATAAAAAAGACTCCCCCCCCCCCCCCCCCCCCCCCCCCCCCCCCCATGTGCAAATTTTAAGTGAGTATTCCATATAGAAGCTTTGCGCTCCAGCACGTCGCCAAAAAAAGAGTAAAAGCAAGGCTGCGGCTTTGTTTTGAGCAATGGAGATTTATTGTTACTATGTATAAACTATGAGTCAATACATAAATAATGACTGCTTTGAAAATAAAACAACATTTACGAGACTAACAACATATATTAGATTTATTTATAAAAGGGAAATAGGGCTATTGTTGTGACCCTTGTATCGGCGTCGGTTAGCCTGTTGTTCGAAGGAATTAGCCTTCTTCATAGTTCTTCGTCTCCAAACATGATACCATACTGGTCCACAGCTGGACACTTGATTTGCCATTGGTCAGTAACCGTCTAATCCCTACCATTTACTTGATGCAACTGCAGTCTGAGGCTGTATACATCGGGGTATAATTAACTTCTCCCTAAGATAACAGTGAAACCAGATAAGGACACATTCCATGTGCCAGTACATTTTTCGCAAACCACCAAAGATATTCGTTTCAAATGTAAAATATGTATTCACCATCAAAAGTGTAATCTATTTTTAAAAAGCAGGTATTATAGTTATTGTGTTAGAACTGTCCTTATTTTTCGACGTTGAATTGTTGAATCTTTTACCCAGCACTGCGGTTAAAAGTAGCGTACTGTCTACGGACAGTTCTTGGTGAACCTTAAAATCGCACATAAAATTAAAGAAAGTTTTTAAGACACACTGACAAACCACTAAAATGAGAAATAATACAAGCACATAAAACTGAGACCTAATTGGAACGATCAGTAGCACATCATTGATAGCCGTAGCAAACAACAAAGATTTTTTCTCAAACACCCAGATTGTTTATGTAAACATATGTATCATAGTTGACTAATGTAAAATACATAAATTGATTGCCTCAGTTGATCATCAGCGCGCAAGAGTGTTCATTGCCTCAGAAAACCCCAGAAACCGACCATTACCTGCAACACAATTTACTGCGCATTTTCTGAAATGATACAAGTCAAACTTCGTAGAAACTTTCTGCTTATGCGTCATCGGTTATGGGATCTTGTTGATTTCCTTTATTAAAACTTATCTTTTATATACTTATCAAAACTTACACCGGTTCGAGACCAATTGTTGTATCATATCTTTTTTTTTTGGCAACGGCATATTGAACTTTTCACGTATGTAGGCTGGAAACACAAGTAGCAATATATTCATTGCGAAGAGCATAACATATAATTATTGTTATTTAATTAAATTTCTTTCAAAGAGTACTGGAATTCTGCCATTTAAATACATATTTGATAAATGAAGTAGAATTTTCTACAGAAATTTCAAAACTTTTCACACATGGAAGAAGAGTTATTTTTATTTAAAGAACTTTACAATCACGAGGTCGCGCAAATTTGACTTGTAAATCTTTTGATAATTACATTTGATGCTGTTATTTGTCTGAGATTTGACTTTTAGATGCGTTTTATTGTCGTATCATCCGACCTCCCTGCAAACATGATGGTAGACAAGGTTATTTGGTCCAGGCACACTCATTTACGATGTAGAAATGCATCGCATTATTTTAACTGTATGAAAAAACACATTGGTTAGATGTTTGCGTTGCATTAAGCCCCATCCTCTGGAACAATCACGCTTAGCCTATGGTTTTAGTAAGATGTATGTGTTGTATTAAATACCGTCCGGTGGAACAATTACGTTATGATCTTAGTAAGATGTATGTGTTGTATTAAACACCGTCCTGTGGAACAATCACGTTATGATCTTTGTAAGATGAAGGTGTTGTATTAAACCCCTTCTTGTGGAACAATTACGCTATGATCTTAGTAAGATGTATGTGTTGTATTAAACACCGTCCTGTGGAACAATTAAGCTATGATCTTAGTAAGATGTATGTGTTGTATTAAATACCGTCCTCTGGAACAATTACACTATGATCTTAGTAAGATGTATGTGTTGTATTAAACCCCGTCTTGTGGAACAATTACGCTATGATCTTAGTAAGATGTATGTGTTGTATAAAATTCCGTCCGGTGGAACAATCACGTTATGATCTTTGTAAGATGAAGGTGTTGTATTAAACCCCTTCTTGTGGAACAATTAAGCTATGATCTTAGTAAGATGTATGTGTTGTATAAAATTCCGTCCGGTGGAACAATTACGCTATGATCTTAGTAAGATTATGTGTTTTATAAAATTCCGTCCGGTGGAACAATTACGCTATGATCTTAGTACGATGTATGTGTTGTATTAAAGCCCGTCTTGTGGAAGAACTACGCTATGATCTTAGTACGATGTATGTGTTGTATTAAACAACGTCCGGTGGAACAATTACGCTATGATCTTAGTAAGATGTATGTGTTGTATTAAACCCCGTCCGGTGGAACAATTACGCTATGATCTTAGTAAGATGTATGTGTTGTATTAAACCCCGTCTTGTGGAACAATTACGCTATGATCTTAGTACGATGTATGTGTTGTATTAAACCCCGTCTTGTGGAACAATTACGCTATGATCTTAGTAAGATGTATGTGTTGTATTAAACACCGTCGTGTGGAACAATTACACTATGATCTTAGTAAGATGTATGTGTTGTATTAAACACCGTCCTGTGGAACAATTAAGCTATGATCTTAGTAAGATGTATGTGTTGTATTAAACCCCGTCTTGTGGAACAATTACGCTATGATCTTAGTACGATGTATGTGTTGTATTAAACCCCGTCCGGTGGAACAATTACGCTATGATCTTAGTAAGATGTATGTGTTGTATTAAACCCCGTCTTGTGGAACAATTACGCTATGATCTTAGTAAGATGTATGTGTTGTATAAAATTCCGTCCGGTGGAACAATCACGTTATGATCTTTGTAAGATGAAGGTGTTGTATTAAACCCCTTCTTGTGGAACAATTAAGCTATGATCTTAGTAAGATGTATGTGTTGTATAAAATTCCGTCCGGTGGAACAATTACGCTATGGTCTTAGTAAGATGTATGTGTTGTATTAAACCCCATCCTCTGGAACAATTACGCTATGGTCTTAGTATGATGTATGTGTTGTATTAAACCCCATCCTCTGGAACAATTACGCTATGGTCTTAGTAAGATGTATGTGTTGTATTAAACCCCGTCCTCTGGAACAATTACGCAATGATCTTAGTAAGATGTATGTGTTGTATTAAACCCCGTCTTGTGGAACAATCACGCTATGATCTTAGTACGATGTATGTGTTGTATTAAACACCGTCTTGTGGAACAATTACGCTATGATCTTAGTAAGATGTATGTGTTGTATTAAACACCGTCTTGTGGAACAATTACGCTATGGTCTTAGTAAGATGTATGTGTTGTATTAGACCCCATCCTCTGGAACAATTACGCAATGATCTTAGTAAGATGTATGTGTTGTATTAAACACCGTCCTCTAGAACAATCACACTATGATCATAGTAAGATGTATTTGTTGTATTAAACCCCATCCGGCGGAACAATCACGCTATGGTCTTAGTAAGATGTATGTGTTGTATTAAACCCCGTCTTGTGGAACAATCACGCTATAGTCCATGTAAGATGAATTAGTTGTATCAAACCCCATCCTCTGGAACAATCACGTTATGATCTTTGTAAGATGTATGTGTTGTATTAAACCCCATTCTCTGGAACAATCACATTATGATCTTTGTAAGATGTATGTGTTGTATTAAACCCCATTCTCTGGAACAACCACGTTATGATCTTAGTAAGATGTATGTGTTGTATTAAACCCCATCCTCTGGAGCAGTCACGTTATGATCTTTGTAAGATGTATGTGTTGTATTAAACCCCATCCTCTGGAACAATCACGTTATGATCTTTGTAGGATGTATGTGTTGTATTAAACCCCATTCTCTGGAACAACCACGTTATGATCTTAGTAAGATGTATGTGTTGTATTAAACCCCATCCTCTGGAGCAGTCACGTTATGATCTTTGTAAGATGTATGTGTTGTATTAAACCCCATTCTCTGGAACAATCACATTATGATCTTTGTAAGATGTATGTGTTGTATTAAACCCCATCCTCTGGAGCAGTCACGTTATGATCTTTGTAAGATGTATGTGTTGTATTAAACCCCATCCTCTGGAACAATCACGTTATGATCTTAGTTAAAAACTGATTAAAAAAAGTTTGACTCGCGGTTTACTAACACGCCATGCGGCCGCATCTTTGATGAGTCATAAAATTTTGATATATCTTATTTATAGTTTTATGGTTAATCATCCTCTCAAGGAGTGTTATATTTTAGATAATATTTTGAATGTGTATTTATAGTTCTATCCTAAAACAGGGTGTTACGCAGTCCAGTCCAGAAACTTATCTAGTACGATGGTACCTAAATAACAGAAGAATGTAAAGGGTGTCCATGGCGGAGAGATACATGCAGAGACTTCTTGGAATGCCACCGTGAGGGTTCTGTTCAGAACGGGCGAAGGAGTAGGTGTGGAAATAATATTACAGCTGACATGCGATGCATTAGTGGTTCTATCCAGATAATTGTCTGAGGTTTTCCTCCACGAAATGAGCAATTCGAGTGATGTGGATACCAGGCTAACTACAGAACTGACATGTTTTATAATTAAACTATTAAAACACGGTTGGCATATATGTTTCTATTTATTTGAAACATTTCATTTAAAATATTGATGTTTTAATGCTTATAAAGTTGATATTTACATTTAAAAATGGATGATATTTTTACCAACAGTGTAACATATACTTGTATGTCCTTAAATTGGTTTGCAGCGTCCTTGTTTAATTCTTGTAGGACCCTTTCTTATTTTCACTTTTCTGAACAAACGGACTGTTTCACGTGTTATATATCTTAAATAACGTAAAGAAAGTAATTAAAATTGATTTAAAATTACAAACAAAAATCTTGATAAAGCAAACAATATATAAACACATTGCAGATTGTTTTGTATAGATTTTGATTAAAATGTTACGAAACATTTACTGATATATCCTACAAATATTAATATTTTATAAGGCTCCAAACATGTATACCTTTCAAGATTACTTCCATTATTAGCCCCAAGAAGCCGACATTTCTTGTCTCGATCTAGTGATGTATTGTTGTGTTTAGCTGCTTTTCCTAGTCTCAAGTATACCAACCGATCCTTCTTTGCTTGTTCATGAAGGACAATTAGCTACGAATACCAGGAATGCTTAAATTTTAATGATCTGCAAACACGGAAATACATGCCAAGTTAGTGCTATTCGTCATTCATGCATACGTGTCTTCCTACAATGTATCTGACAACGATAAGCTTTTATATTTTTATTTTCTTAAATAAACGCAAGTATTTCACATACATTCAATTTATTTTACAATAGAGCAAAACGTTAGTCTAAACAAATTTTATTCATATATACTTACATAAAAAGTAGAGTAAAATGCTGATGTTTGTCCTATTTTTCAATGTATGACCAGTGAACACATGTCTAACCATGACATGTTTTCAGAGTTTTCAAAAGAATATTTCATGTAAAAAAATAACAATAAGGAGGAACAATGTAGACACGATAACTTTAAAGATCGATTTTGCAATATCCCTTACGAGCAACCAAAATCAGAAGGTCACTGTCTTAGGAGTTTAGAGAAAAATTAGCAAACAACTCGTTTTGTTTTGTTTCGATTTTTTGAAATACATCGCAGCGACCAATGATGATTATTATAGTGAGGCTCAGCTATTTTTTCGGAGGAAGAGCCGTAAAAATGTCTGAGTGGACCTACCAAAAAATCAAGTCAATCTCCACAAACGGAACTCGAACCCATGCGGTTACAGACTAAGCAGGCAGAGGGGTTACGAATCGGCGACAGTACAACTACGCCACGGGTGCCCCTTGACATTTGATGCTTACTCATGTTTATTGTTTGACGTACAAATCTTCGATGTCGTATATATGCTCGATTACTATGCTAATTGTATTTATAAAACTAACAAAAATCGGTCCTATCAGAAAAAATATGCAAAAGATGGTGCTATACCAGAAAACATCTGTAAAGCTGGTATCCGACAGTGTATCTATATTTAGTACATGTAACAATATCCTATAACTGTTCTGGGGAATTTGTGAATAATTCCTGCACACATTAATACTTTAGTTTTAAACTATAACACTTTTTCAATGTTTAAACAATAAACATCGTAAATATGTCTATATTTTAAATAACCATTATTTCCGAATCCATAAATATGCACGTTGGGGATTATGGCTGTAAAAAGAAAAGCCCAAAACTGTCGAATACCACCTTCAAACAGATACAGATACAAATGTAGCCTTCTTGTGCAATGGCGAAATAGTAATGACATGACTACATTTTCTTTTTATTTGACTCAAGTTTTCCCAAGTAGGTGGGTCGAACAAAAGTGAATTGGTTTCTAATTCTTCGTTTGGTTCACTCTCGTACACTTTCGGTTCATAACGTTAACTGTCACAGTCTGCTAGACTAAATATGACGTCAGGTTAAACATCGCTTAGGAATTGGAAAATACAATGTTCAATACGGCTTTAAATCAAGTAAAAATATCTTCTTCTTCTTTTTTAAAAAAGAGAAGAAAACAGATAAGGAAAGGAGATGCTTACGCATTGGAACAAGAGATGAAACAGGTCAATCAACGTGGACGACAAAATGAGAAAAAAACAAGGACACGAAGAAAAAGGAAACAAACAGAAACTACAGCAAATATAATCAAAAGGAATTTTAGTGAAACTCTTGTGAACAAAACTTGAAAAATTGTTCAGGCTTTATAAACATTGAATTCGTGAACTGTGACTGCACAATTAACACTGTTACTTGACATACAGTACTACAAATGAGGTGAACGTTCATTTGTTGATAATTACTACGGCGATACATCTTTGGCTTAGAACGCAACGATCATTGTGTCGACAGATAGTGCGTGAAAACATGTGTTTACTCTGCCAAACTGCAAATGAAAGTTTCTTGCATTCAAAGTGTTAAATGCGCCAACTTATTCAATTTACAGTTTTATTTCATTAGTAGTCTCTTAGTCGGTGCAAAGGCCGTGCCTTCTTTCTTGGTGCACTTAGCCGAGATAATGAATTACGCTCTAGTAATGCGCAGAAGCCATTTATGAAACAACGAAGGGGATTGTGTTAATGTATGCTTTTAATTATTTTTAGACACTGTCACACATCGCAGCGACTCGATCATGGCCAATACATTATTCAGTTTTTTAAAAGAGGAAGACCTGAGATAAATATGTGGGTAGAACCACCGGCGCACCGCAGGTCAACAGGAAGAGCTTCCAACAAAAAACCGGGACGCAGTCGGTCAGGTGCCATAGTCCGGGGAATCAGATGTGATACAAACGGAGCTCTGTGCACTTTTATGACCGAGGTACATTTAGGAGTGGCAACAAAGCACTGAATAATGTTAATGGTTGTTTTTGTGTCCATCGCAACGCGGTTAAAGCGACGTCGAGCTGTTATTGGTGAAGCATTCCCAAGACAAGTATCAAGGTAAAGCCACTAGCGCGCCGCCAATATAAAATACCAAGCACCGACCAAGACTCGAAACACGCGTTGTAGGTCAGCAACTCAACCATTGGCCCCATAACAAAATTAAAAAAAATTAGTATCCCGATATTTGAAAACAGTAAGAAATTGTCCAATCATGAGAAGCATATCCTTAGTTATAAATAACGACTTACGTGTAAAGTTGACGTTTTCTTGACAATATTTTACGCGAGGTTCCTCAAATGATTAAAATTAAAAGATCGTCTGGTGCCTTCAGAGTAATTCAATTTGAAAATATAGGCCGAAGTAAATAAATGCATGGACTATCACGTCATCTTCAAGAAGAAAAAGTTAATGTATTTTTGTAAACGTTTTTAATGACAAAAAGTAATTTAATGTAACTGTTTTACTGATGCTCAAAATAGATAATAGCACAAGCATCCATTTGTCTAAATAGCTGTGTATTGTCTTTATTTTTACAAATTTGTGTTTTTGTACACATACATTCATATTTTTTAAAAGTACGAAAGAAGCCTACATAAAGTGTTGAAAATATTTTAGTAACGTTACGTTTCATTCTGTCGCGTATTAGTGGTTATTTTTCTTTTAGTTATATTTTATTTCATATTTCATTTGTGGTAAGAAGCCGGCTGATATGAAAGAACAATCGTTGACTCTCTATATTTAGACATACTTCTGCCAAAATGTAAGCAGAGCTAGAATGTTTTCCCACGTTCTCGAGAATGTTGAAGGGGTTATATCATTGGCCATCTCGAGAATGGTGGAGGGGTAATATCAATGGCCATCTCGAGAATGGTGGAGGGGTAATATCAATGGCCATCTCGAGAATGGTGGAGGGGTTATATCAATGACCATCTCGAGAATGGTGGAGGGGTAATATCAATGGCCATCTCGAGAATGGTGGAGGGGTTATATCAATGGCCATCTCGAGAATGTTAAAGGGGTAATATCAATGGCCATCTCGAGAATGGTGGAGGGGTAATATCAATGGCCATCTCGAGAATGGTGGAGGGGTTATATCAATGGCCATCTCGAGAATGGTGGAGGGGTAATATCAATGACCATCTCGAGAATGTTGAAGGGGTAATATCAATGGCCATCTCGAGAATGGTGGAGGGGTTATATCAATGACCATCTCGAGAATGGTGGAGGGGTAATATCAATGGCCATCTCGAGAATGGTGGAGGGGTAATATCAATGGCCATCTCGAGAATGGTGGAGGGGTAATATCATTGGCCATCTCGAGAATGGTGGAGGGGTAATATCAATGGCCATCTCGAGAATGGTGGAGGGGTAATATCATTGGCCATCTCGAGAATGGTGGAGGGGTAATATCATTGGCCATCTCGAGAATGGTGGAGGGGTAATATCATTGGCCATCTCGAGAATGGTGGAGGGGTAATATCATTGGCCATCTCGAGAATGGTGGAGGGGTTATATCAATGGCCATCTCGAGAATGGTGGAGGGGTAATATCAATGGCCATCTCGAGAATGTTGAAGGGGTAATATCATTGGCCATCTCGAGAATGGTGGAGGGGTAATATCAATGGCCATCTCGAGAATGTTGAAGGGGTAATATCATTGGCCATCTCGAGAATGGTGGAGGGGTTATATCAATGGCCATCTCGAGAATGGTGTAGGGGTAATATCAATGGCCATCTCGAGAATGGTTCAGGGGTATTATCAATGGCCATCTCGAGAATGGTGGAGGGGTAATATCAATGGCCATCTCGAAAATGCTAGAGGGGTATTATCAATGTCCATCTCAAGAATTGTGAAGGGGTATTATCAATGGCCATCTCGAGAATTGTGGAGGGGTAATATCAATGACTATCTCGAGAATGGTGAAGGGGTAATATCATTGGCCATCTCGAGAATGGTGGAGGGGTTATATCAATGGCCATCTCGAGAATGGTGTAGGGGTAATATCAATGGCCATCTCGAGAATGGTTCAGGGGTATTATCAATGGCCATCTCGAGAATGGTGGAGGGGTAATATCAATGGCCATCTCGAGAATGCTAGAGGGGTATTATCAATGCCCATCTCAAGAATTGTGAAGGGGTATTATCAATGGCCATCTCGAGAATTGTGGAGGGGTAATATCAATGACTATCTCGAGAATGGTGAAGGGCCAATATCAATGTTGTTGATGTATTTATTAATGGTTTTTTTTTTCGATCACGTGGTAAGGATGCTGGTCAATAGTTTAAACCAAGAAAACCTGCTAGTGCAAGGAAATTAAAAGCCAGATGATGACAGTGAAAGAGGTACATGCATACTTTTGTGTATCACGTGCATCTTTCAGCTCTCATATAATAACATTCTAACTATGTTAAATAGAAATAGTTTTTGTTTGTTAGTTTAATTATTGGGTTTATTGTCCAACCAACAGTATTTTAGTCAGGTGAAGACGGTGTCGCCTAAGAGCAGATTCAGTGCTGCCTTCACTGTGTATATCATGTCGTGATCACCTGGTATGATAACCAGTCACAATATCCTGAAACCGGGCCAACCCGTCGTTGACCTACCCTTAAATTTGCTTGAGCGTTAGTAAAGAAACAATGTCATTACCTTTTTTACGACTTTGGTATGTCGCGGTCCGAAATCGAACCCGGGACCTCCCGTACCTGAGTCTACGCTCTACCGATTGCGCTACCAGGTCTGCCTTACTGTTGTCTGAGGTAAAAATGTACTACTTCTGAATCAACGTCGACCTTTGATGGTTTATGCTTATTTGCTATCTCTTTGATGAACTCCTCGGTGCAGTGATTGGTAATTGGCACATGCAGCAAAGGAGATAACTTTAAGCTTAAATACAAACTGGTTTGACACGTGTTATGTCCCTTTCAAAATGCTAAAACATTAGAGCCGTATACAACAATTGTCCAAGTCTTTTTAGCGCAAGGCTTTATAAACAATAGGAGTGCAGAAAAACTTACAAGTACTTACAAAAAGCAACGCTTATAGTTGCCGTATTCGGATAAAAATGGTATGGTGTACGAGCGGCCATATATCATAATACGGTTTGTCTTACGAGGCAAGTCGTAAGTTCTTTTTGTATTTGTATTTGGGGTTTTACGGCACACCGACACTTGATAGGTCATACGGCGCCGAATACATTAAAGTTTAACGACAATAGAATATAATCAGGTTAAAACTAAAATACTCGAGAAGACATAAAAATCTATCAGGTTAAAAATGTGAATTATAAGTGAAAACAGGTTAACATATTTAACAGTTAAAATATATAACGGTATCATAATAAACAATTTCAAAATTTATAACTTATTTAGAATACCAATCACGTTCAGGAAGCAAACAAGCTTAGCATCGGATACTGTCTTAAATAGTTCGTACATGTTATTGATATTAAAATATTTAGACCGAATATGGTCTGTGTCAATACAATGTAGTAAAATATGATTAACTGTAGAGATTCCTGACAAAGAACACATTCAGGTTGAACTTCTCTGTTTAAAGGATATGAATGAGTTAATCTAGTATGTCCATGCGACAGCAGGTAAGAGCTACGTCTTCCCGCCCACTTTCTCTGCAAGTAGAGATATTGGCACCGACGTTAGGTTTAATTACATGTAATTTGTTATAAACAGTATTGTACCAACTTGTTTGCGACTTGGTTAAAATATATTGAATGATAACTGTTTTAAAAATCTGAGAGTGGGATGCAAAGATCTGTCTCAGTAAGAACTGAAGTAGATTTTGCACTTTTATCTGCATCCTCGTTTCCTCGGAAGCCTACATGACTAAGTAGCCAACAAAAAACTATTTTCATGTTAAGACACGCTTCATTGAGTTTTAAAACTAATTCTATAATGTGAAGGTTGGAAAATTGAGATTTTTAATAGACTGTAATACTGACAAAGCGTCAGTAAATATTACAAATTTATCTGCATAATGATCAGAAATAAAGTCAAGAGAAAGGTGAACAGCCTGAATTTCGGTTGTAAAAATGGACGATTCTATCGGTAACTTTTGTTTAAAACAATGAATTTTACTTACGGAAGCACAACCGACATATGAATCTGCTTTTGAGCCATCAGTATATATTTCGACATAGTTGTAGTATTTATTGTCGCGCAGTTCGATAAAATTTTAGCGTAGTATGAGAGGGTCTGTTTTTGATTTAGTATTTATACACAGAGATAAATCAACATCGGGAGTTTTAAATTGCCATGGTGGCAATTCCAAGACATTGTTTCCATTATTTGGTTTCAATTCAGATGTGATGATTGTATGAGTTCTGATATTCCTAAACCAAACTTAATTGCCTTTGGTTTACGCTCGTACAAGTGTTCATATTTGGGACTGAAAATAATACTATGTGCTGGATTTTTAGGCTTAGACTAAACATTTGTTATAAACTGAAGCGCAAGTTTCTCTCGTCTAAGGTATAATGATGGCTCATAACTTATCTATCAGCTCCCCAGTCGGTTTGGGATAAGAATTTCAACAGGTTGAGAGATTAAATGCATTTAGATTTTACATATTTAATATGCGATATAAAAGATAATTTACAATCAAATATGACACCAAGAAAATTAGTTTCCTTGACAACAGAAATACGAATGTTATTAAGAAATAATTCAGGATCGTTGTGCAAAGTTCTTTCCTGACAGAAATGTATGCAATTTGTTTTGGTGGGTAAAAAATTAAAACCATTGTTGTTACTCCAAGTCTGTAATTTGCTGAGGCATTGTTGTATTTGCCTTTCTATCGTATTCATATTTTTGGAACGATAACATATAAGGAAATCGTCCACATATAGTGAACAATCTAAGCCTTTATTTAGCGTTTTAACAATGTTATTTATTTTGATGTTAAAGAGAGTAACTGACAATATACTATCCTGAGGTACACCTTGTTCCTGTTTATGGACAGAAGACAAGGTAGACCCAATTTTCATTTGAAAATGTCTTGTTTTAAAGAAAACTGTTAATAAATGTGGGTAATCGACCCTTAAGGCCAAGGTCACCTAGATCTTTTAAAATCCCACGTTTCCATGTTGTATCGTATGCCTTTTCAAGATAAAATAAAAGCGCTACAAGGTGTTTTTTCTTGATTTATTTTATTTATTTATTTATTTGGGTTTTACGGCACACCGATATGAAGGCATCTTTTATAAAAGTTTCAAATCGAACGAGATGATCGAGTGTACTTCGTTGGTTTCTAAACCCACTTTGAAATTCTGTGAGTAAATTATTTGATTCAAGAAACCAAACAAGTTTATTATTTATTATCCGTTCTAAAGTTTTACAAATACAACTAGTCAAAGCAATAGGTCTGTAATCTGCTGGATCCTATCCCTGTTTAGGCATAGGGATTACGAATGCATTTTCCACGAATTTGGAACTTCTCAGGGAAACCGAATTTCATTATAAATAGACAAAAGTAAATTTAATGATGTATGCGGCAGATGTTTCAAAAATTGATAGGGAATTTCATCAAGTCCAGCAGCGGTATCATGAGATTTATTCAGTGTTTCTCTTAGTTCTCTTCAAGAAAAGGGTTGGTTGTAATTTTCATTATTGTTTGACTTAAAATTAATTTTACTTTGTTCAACCCGATTCTTCACATTTTGCAATTCTTTTGAGTAATTTTCCAAAGAGGAAATTTTAGCGAAAGTGTCTGAAATTTCTTTTTTGTTTGTTATTACTGAGTTATTAGATTTTAGATGATTAACTGTCGCTGAAGATAGGTTGTGTAAAGGAAGGTTTAGAAGGTTTGGGTGGGGTAGTTTGATTTGCTTCAGAAGACTTCATTTTTGAACTTTGTAGGAATTATGTATTTTTTTAGATACTTGATCACCTGATGGTATTTCATACTGCGTTGAACTGTCTTGGTAAACGGAAGTGTGAGATTGTGCAATTGCAGCGTAAGTTGTTTTTGAAGAAAAAGAGATATTACGGGTGTATCTCGTCCATTCACTCGAAAAAACTTCAATCACCAAAATTTCACCTTTTGTTATCGAAAAGTGGCCTTGGAATTCTATGCCCCTTCCGGCAGGGCCAAAATCAATTTGGCCCCACAATATTAAGTGATAGGTTTCCTTAACACAGCCTAAAGAGTCTTTAACGATGAGCTTGAACTACAAGGACCTCCTAGAAAATACAATATTATACAGGGCAAGGTCTCCGAAAAGAGGTAAAAATGTGGAAAAGGCCACAAACAAACAAAGTAACTGTACAAACCGGTACCAATTCAGGGCTGGGAGAATCACCGCATCCAAAATGAAGGCTGCAAGTGTAACTGATCCTGCAAATCATGCAGTCTTTGGTAAAATCCATTTGTTATCCAGCCAGTAGCAGATTTACCAATGCTGCAACTAAGTGGGGAATAGCTAATGAGTCTGTGGCTCGCAAAAACTTAAGCAAATTTTAAAAGAAGGAAAACATGACAATCTTCAAGCGGAAGAGTGTGGGCTACATTTTTCTCCATTCATACTTAGCTGTTTCCCCAGATGGCATGGTGTCATATGTCTGTTGTGATCGAGGTTGTATTGAAATTAAATGCCCATATTCATTGAGAGGTAAGATGATTAGTGATAACTGATTTCTCAGTGTCCTCAGATGATGGAAAACTAAAACTTGAAAGAAAACATGCCTATTATTACCAGGTTCAGGCCCAGATGGCGATGACAAAAACAGACTTGGCGGTATGGACGGATGTAGACATTCACATCGAGCTAATCCTTTTGGACATACAATTATATAAGGACTTGTGTAAACGCTCATCACATCTTTTTCCGACAAGCTATCTTTCCAGAGCTTGTGGGATAATTTTACACTCGTCTGCCTGGATCAGATTTTCAATCAAATTGCCAGGACCAGTCACTTTCGCTGTCGCACCTTTACAAGCACGCACAAGCCAACAAACTGCCCGCAGTGACACTAAAGAAAGGTGGTGCTATTGTGACCAGGTTGAATCTGGAAAAATTATTGGATGTGACAATCAAAATTGTTCCATCGTTTGGTTTCATTTAACATTTTTGAAACTGACAGCCCAACCAAAGTCGAAGATCTGGTACTGCCTAGAATGTCGGAGGCTCCAAGAATTTGTCGAGAAAAGAAAAAAGGTCCGCTAATAAATTGTGACAGTACATAGGCACAGTATTGTATTATACATTCGCTGACTTCAACATTTTTTCCATGTTATACTTTTAAAGAAATGCTCAGTTTTTAATTAATACAATATATTTATATTTGGCCAGAAAAAAGTTTTTTAATGTTAAATAAAATTATGAAGATAAAAATATCAATATTACAAACTGATAGACATACTGATAATCTCAATTGACAATTGTTTCCATTTTGTTTTGTTTTTTTTTTTTGTTTTGTGTTTCTTTTGGGAGGCTGGGGGTGCCACCTAACATTAATTTTTCAGGGTACTCGTACCTTAATTTTTTCTTAATATTTGGAATGTAAACATGTGTTAAATTATGGTGTTATTACTTCTGAGCTAAATGCAAAAACTCACACTTTGTTATGTACATTAGGTCTTGTGTTAGATATTGGTTTTATAGGCTTCAGTCTTTGGATTTACCCATTCTTATAACTTAAGGCTTACACCGCCTTCTGTTAAAAAAGTTTTCTACTAGATTTAATTGAAATGTTCAGTATTTGTGTTTACATGTTTAATTTATGAAAAGTGTTTGCTCAAAATTGATGCAGAAAGTGTTTTTGCTAGTTGTTTATATTTAAAATTATTAAGTGATTTTGAAATGAATACAATATTAGCTATTGAGGCCATCAACAAAAGAAAAACTCCTTTTTCAAATTAATAATTTTATAAAGTTTCTGATCTCACAAACACCATTAGCTATATAAACATTAACCCTTTACAGAAGCAGCAAGTTTTGTTACTAAAAATTACCAAAAATTACCCACAAATTATGCTGTTCAGTTTGAGTCTATAAAAATATGCCAACCACAATAGGTAAAAAAGAATATACTGTTAAAGATAAAAAAATGTCCCCCCCCCCACCCCAAAAAAAAATAAATAAATAAAAAATAAAAAAAGAAATGAAGGACACAACACCTTGAGCAGTGATCCTTAATAAATTTAACAGTGTTATGGTGCTTGTATGACGACCAAGTCTCAGCTCTTGCTTTCAAATTTGATGGTCTTTAAATGAAAACTTCAAACAGTCAATTATAACAGCACACTTCATTCCAAACTGTTTCTGAAAATGAATTGGCATTGTCTTTCGAAGATCTTCACGTTCTGGCCACATTCATTCATTCAAACATTCATTTCGTAGGAGATTGGTTTATAGAAAGGTTTAAACGAAGCCGTGCCAGTGTCATCACCAGTCCCTCAAATTTACTAATAATTTATTTACTTGGCAAATAGTATTTCAGCAAGTTAAACAGAGTAATCAAAATGTGAAAACCAGGCAATCCTTTATAGAATTACCCTTTCTCATCATTACCTTCAAAAGAACTTAGGGAAAAGCTTGAAAACGCCTTCAGTTTTTTGTTTCAGTTTTATATTTTCTAATCGTAGACTTTGTAGTCTATCTTCCATAGCATTCAAAAATGATGAATCAACATTAGTCTGAACTCAACGTCTTTAAAGAAAACAATGTCAGCTTTTGGACAGTCGGGTGTATCAATATTGTCATCACTGTCTTGGAGAAGAAGCCATATCTTTGCTGCATCTGTTTTTTACATTCCTGTCCTTTCTTCTCTTGTATCGGTCTTTGCCATTTCTGGAGACAAGAACGTCAGAGATCGCTTCGTCCCAAGGTTGACAGTAGGAGTCCAGTCAGGATTGTCATGGTCATAAAGTTCAGCTCTGGCATTTGAAATTATATAAAAAGTTGCTGCTAAATATATTTATATAATTGCTTTTAAAGATACTAAAAACTGTCTGGAACTTTGAAAAATATGCTGCCAGGAAGAGATCATTTATTCTCATCTTATAGTTTTATTCATCATTATGGTCAGTTCAGGCCAACAAAGTTTGCTGGGTGAAATATAAAGTAAAGTAATATAAAGGTCCGCCGATAAAGCCCTATAAAACTTCTTGGATACGATTGTGATGACCGACTGAGTTGTCACATATGACCTTTATTTTGGCGAATTATCTTAGCAGAATCATATAAATAATCCCATTATAAAAAAGCAATGGTAATATGCAATTCTTAAGCATAAAAAGAGAAACAACTACATGTGCTTTAAACAATGTTCAAATAGTGTTGATATAAAGGTGATTATGAGTTGAATCGAAACCCAACTTGCCATTGTATTTCGTGGTAAGACTAAGAGGGTTCAACCAACACATTTTTCCGCCACTTATTTTGAAGGTCTGTTGTACTAACTCTGTTTAAACTTATGCATGTTTTAAGTTTCAAACACTTACTAGAAACAAAGTGATCGGAGCAGACTGATGCTCTTTAGATTCTTTCCGGTGAAATCTTGATACAACTTTGCAATCCAATTTTTCGTCTTTCAGCTGACAATTCCCTTGTTTTTTTCGCCTTGATTACCTCGGGCAATCGATAAAATGATCTGTCTTTTCCCCTATCAGATCTATTGTGACAGCCAAGAACTCTACAAGTAGTCACCATTGTTGATTACCTTCCAGTTTTAACCATTTTAGTGAATCAGCTAGTGTTGGTTTATACCTCCAAGATGGCGGACACCAGAAATGTGACGTCACATGCAAAATGTCTATATATATACACACACACACACACACATATATATATATATATATATATATATATATATATATATATATATATATATATATATATGACAAGGTCCTATGAGCATTGCAACATATACAAAAATATGACACAGGACAAAGGTATTCACATGCAAGTCAAATGTAAAAGTAAGAACAAACCTGTGATGAGTCATTTAACAAAAAGAGCAAACCCGACAGAACGGTCAGTTGGCAATATGGACCGACTGGGGGTGCTAAAACGGTTTTACAGAGCTCTAACCTCGCGCTTCCTGATGGGTTTCTCAAATGCAAGCAATGAAAATAAACCGATCTACATCATATTATATTTGAATTTGAATACACAATGTCCAAGCGCTGATGTTTTCTTTCATAAGTAATAACTAAAGTTTATTTATTTATTTCATTTATTTGGGTTTTACGGCACACCAACACTAAATAGGTCATACGGCGCCGAATACAAAGTTAAATGTGAATAAAGCGTAATCAGGTTAAAACCAAACTACGCATGTAAAATATAGAAAAATATAAAAAACTATCAGGTAAAAAATAAATAATAATTGAAAACAGGTCAACACATAAAACGGTTTAAAAAGTATGACGATTGGTAAATAAACAGTTTAAAAAAAATGTAACTTACTAAGAATATCAATCTCGTTCAAGAAGCACACAAGTTTAGAATCCGACACTGTCCTAAATAGTTCGAACATGTTATGGACATTAAAATATTTCGACCGTATGTGGTCTGTGTCGATAAACTGTAATAAAATATGGTTGACTGTCAGTGGTTCCTGGCAAGGAACACATACAGGTTGATTTGTTTATTGGGTTTATCGTCCCACCAACAGTATTTCAGTTATCTGGAGACGGTGTTCACTTGAAGCAGATATAGTGCTGCCTTCACTGTGTATAGCATGCCGTGAACACCTGGCATGATACCACACCCAGTCACATTATCCTGACACCGGGCCAACCAGTCGTGGAACTACCCTTATATTTGCTTGAGCGTTAGCAAGGGAGCTATACCACTACCATTTTTAACGACTTTGGTATGTCGCGGCCCGGGATCGAACCCGGGGCCTCCCGTACCTGGAGCCGACGCTCTAATATCTAAAGTAGTGACGTCATTGAAAAATAATGTACACATAGTGTTTAGAAAAGAAAGGGTATTATTTAGATTAGAAAAACTAAACAAAATGGGTTGATTATAAGCTAAGTTAACTTTAACAATCAAGAAAAAAAAACATGACCAGAATAAATGGTTGTAGCACCATGTTCATGTGAAGATGGAGTTAAGTAACCAAAGTCCAATGTCCATCAAAAGATATACACGTAACAATCCTTATAGAATTAAATAACTGACAACATAGATCAGATGCACGGGTAGATTTTGTACGACCGCCACACTGCACATGTAACATTGTTGGCACAAGTAACATTGTTTGTTGGCACAAGTAACATTGTTGTGATCATGAATGTATGACATTGTATGACAAAAGTACACTTATTAATTTTGATTAATTTTAACTTTTAATTTTTTTTAAAAGACTAACACTGGTAAAGAATAGAAAAAACACTACACTTTAAACCGGACGATCAAACATAAAATAATAAAAAAGCGTGAAATAAAATGTCAGGTAGCCATCCAATACAGATATATCAGCGCATGTAATTATTGTTCTTTATAGCATTTCGCTATTTGGAAGAATATATTTTAACAACAATGTCCGCGCATGAAGTACTTAATATATCAGATCTGCACTCTCTACCATCGGCTCATACGTTCACCTCTGTTATTGGCTTACTTAATGTCGGGACTACTTTCGATCCACGTGACTGCCTCGTGGATCACGTCCATGTTTATTTACGAATGCGCATTAATATCACTATGTTATTCTTCCAAAAATAGTGCGCTTGAATTAATTAAATACCTTTAATTATTTACTTCAATATATGTCTTTTTTAGTAGATGTTTATTTATTTTATGTAGAAGTTTTATTTTAATTTAAATAACACTTTAAAATTTCCGTCAAAAATCTTGACGTGAGCCCATTGCAGAGGTGTCTGAGAGAGGAACGAACGACAACTCTGCATGGGAGATTGTCAGATCTGGTGTCCATTTTGAAAATACGTGATTCATGCACTTTGTATACCGCAACCTACCACACTGAACGGGAAACCGTATCAACATGGCATCGGTGCAAACTCACCGCTTTTTGGGTTTTAAACAAAGCTGCTGTAATGGCGGGTTGTTTAATGGCAGATCGCATGGTCGAAGTTTAAAATAGTAATTACATAGCTGTGTATGTCTACAATACCAAAAGTTTAACATCGGTAATATAAAGTATTGGCTGACACTATTTTAGCAATTAAAGCTTTGATTTAATTATCAAGACATCCAAAATTTCGTACTTTAAGACGTGTTTCGGACCTGGGACAGTTCGTACGCTAAATAACAATGTGTAATTATGAGCCAAAGTAATAAGAAAGGCTGCGTCAAGCTGACGAAAGATGACTTGAAAGCTGTAGCAGATGCGGTTGCTGATAATTTAGATAAGAAATTTGTGAAATTGCAAGAGAGCATTGAGAGATGTGCGTCCAAAGAGGACATTGAAAAGATCAAGACAAATATTCGTGTAAACAAATATGACTATGATCGATTAGAGCAGTACACCCGAAGGGAAAATATTAGAATTCACTATAAGCCATATAACGAGTCATTGCCGTTAACACCACAAGTAGATGAACTGCTTAACCACATGGCTGCTTTGGGCGGTACAACAAGAAGGACGAGAGAAGACGGGTCAGAGGAGTCTAGATCGAACCATGAAGATGATGACGAGTCTTCAGTTAGGGCCTTCAGTGATGACGACATCAGCACATGTCACACGATCGGATCCAAGATACAAGTTATTGTTCGCTTTATTTCGCTTGCTAAAGTCAGTGAAGTATTTAAACTTAAGAAACATCTGAAAAACTCAGATCGCTTCAAGGGGGTTTTCATAACCGAAGACCTGACATCACTGCGGATGAGATTGTGGGATACTGTTAAGAAAGAAAAATGTTCTTCAAACGTATACACAATGAACGGTAACATCCACACAACGCACAAGGGTAAGAAAGTCGTTATTTCCTCACCAGACGACTTGTTCAAGATCGACATTACGCCGAACACGGAGGAGCTGGGCCTTAAGAATCTTGAATAGGAACCGCAGGAGGATGGGAGTGCGTATCCATTATGTACTCCTCATATTAACTTTACTGTTGACTCTAGTCAAACCCAATTTGTTTCTAATTCAAATGACCATTGTAAACATTATTTTGTTTCTAGTTCTAAAAATGTCGTGCAATTCATGGTAACTACTGTTTACAGATTCGATTTTTTCCCGGACATTTTGAATCGAGTTGTTACCCAGTAGTCAATAATAGTCATGTTTGTTTCGCCGCCTGCTTCAAAATAGTTCCACTTTTTGAACTGGCCGAGTTTATCCGAACACTAACGTACATCCGAAGAGATGATTCGAAAAAACTCATGCTTTAGAATGACTGGCAATGTAAATATATCATTTCTATGCTCTATATGCTTAAAAATAGCAAATGCTAGGAATATCCTTGCATTTATCTTTTTTACAGATAAAGTGATAGTTATTCACATTCAGGACGTTCATTTTACTATACACTGACAGTGTCTTGGTTATTGTAGTGTTCTTACGGTAATAGGTTTCTTTTCAGTAACCTTAAGATGTCCAAGTCAGTGTATATTTTGCCCTTAAAAGTGAGCAAATAGATAAGGAAATTATGCCCCACAGATGCTCGGAAATCGCATCTCAGCGCATCTAGAATTCAAAATTTTCTGGGGGAGCCCCCTCCAGACCCCCCGCCGCGGATTTCGCGCCTGCGGCGCGATCAGCTACGGCCTGCGGCCGAATGTTACTCCCTCGGCCCCCCCTTTTCTGAAATCCTGGATCCGCCCCTGGCACTCATGATCATTTGTATTGTCTACCTGATCACACTCACATTATTAAATTGTCTTTCATAAGTATTTGTGGTTTACTGTCAAAGTTGTTTATTCCAGATTTTGAAGATTTTGTTAATAAATATGACATCTGTTGTGTTGCAGAAACAAAGTTGGATAAATATGACTATTAATATTGAAGGTTATACATTTAAGCTTACAAGTAGAGATATTTGTAAACGTAATTCTGAGGGCATATGCGTTTTTATTAAAAACCACTTGGTTGATAATATTACCTTTTTAGAACCTTTTTCTGAAAATTTTATGTGGTTTAAGTTTAATGACAATCCGTGTATATTTTCGAATTGTATACATTCTCCCTGAAAATTCACAGTACAGTTCTTTAGAGCTGTTTGATGACTTAGAAAATAATATTCTTGATTATAGTGTGAAGTTTGAAAATTGCAATTTTTGCTTATTTGGTGATTTTAATGCAAGGAGTGGACATTTATTAGACTTCAGCAATATTGATGAATATGTCATAGATAATATTTTTGATGACACTGCTAAAAATGTCATAAATGTTAATAATTAGATAAACTGGGTATCCCAACCCAGCATTTTTTCAAGTGATATGCATTGTAATAATTACGGCTACAGACTTACAGAATTATGGAAATTTACAAACCTGCATTTTGTGAACGGACGCTGTGGGGCAGATGCATATATTGGTAAAAGTACTTGTACCAGTGGTAGTGTTATAGATTATGTCCTCTTGTCGGATGTTAACTTTCCAAAAGTTAGACATTTTAATGTATTAGATTATGATCCGTTATTGTCTGATGTACACTGTGCTTTAGAACTCTGTGTAAATTTTGAAAATTTAAAGTGTGTTGACTCTTCTGACATCCCTGTTACTGTTGATGAAAATAATGTTTTCTCTAAACCAATATGGAATAACCATGTCACAGAAGAATTTGTTAGTCATTTTGATCAAACCGATATTGATAATGTTTTGTCTGTGATGACTGACCTGATTGAAAGCAAAAATTATAGCAGCGATGTTATTAATAGTATAACCGAAGACGTTTCAAATATTATTGTCAATGCTGCTACAAATTGTAATCTTATAAAGCAGAAGAAAATACCCTCTGATCCTAAAGCCAGAAAAAGTAATAAACCATGGTTTGATGAAGAGTGTAAACAATTACGACAAACTTACCATAGAAATAAGACTGCAGTAAATAAAGATTTAATGGTACATTATAGTAAAAGATACAAAAAAAGAAATTAACTTAAAGTTTAAATATTACAATGATCAGCTTGTTAATAAATTAAAGAGTCTCAGATATTCTGACCCCAAGTCATATTGGAGTTTATTGAACAAATATTCAAGTGAAAGAAAAGCTGTGGTAAATAAAATCTCAAGTGAATATTTCCATGAACACTTTATTAATTTAAATGCAAACCTGTTAAATGAAAATGATAATTTTATTGACATAAATATAGACCATATTTCTGCTCATAATGATGCGCTTAATAAGCCTTTTACAGAAATTGAAGTTAATAAAGCCATTAAGTTACTGAAAAACAACAAGTCATCTTCTTTGTTTGATAAGATCTTGAATGAATATTTAAAAAATGCACCTCAGGGTATGTTGTCAGTATTTTGTTGTTTATTTAATCTTATCTTAGATTCAGGCATTTTTCCTGAAGTCTGGAGCAAAGGCATTATTTTACCAATATATAAAAACAAAGGTAATATCAATGATCCTGATAGTTATAGAGGTATTAAAATACTAAGCTGCTTTGGGAAGTTATTTACCTCTATGTTAAATATGAGGCTAAACAATTTCTTGAAAGAAAACAACATTTTATGCGAAGAACAGGCTGGGTTTAGAAAACATTACAGTACTGTTGATCATATTTTCTCATTAAAGTTACTTGTAGACCTATACTTGGAGCAAGATTTTAAGTTATAATATAGATGGAAAATGTTTTAAAATCATTAGGTCACAGTCAAGCTTGTCAGAATTTTTTGTTAGTCATACTAGTGTAAGACAGGGTGAAAATTTGTCACCTGTCCTTTTTTAACTGTTTCTGAATGATTTGTGTACCTTCATGGCAAACAAGTATAGTGGTCTAGAGCTACTCTCAGTTAATGTAAAACAAATGTTAAGTAATGAAGATGTTGAAGTGTTTTTTAAACTATATTTATTGTTGTACGCTGATGATACTGTAATTTTAGCAGAAAGTCAAAATGACTTACAGTTTGCTTTGAATGCTATGTCTGATTATTGTAATATTTGGGGGCTAAAAGTAAACGCTGCTAAAACGAAAGTAGTTATATTTTGGAAAGACAAGAGAGGACTACGTAATGCTCCAAATTTTCAATTCGAAGGTAGTATATTAGAAATAGTTGATCACTTCTCATATCTGGGCATACAATTCTCTTTTAATGGCAAATTTTCAAAAACAAAGACCTAATTAGTTGACCAAGCTCGTAAAGCTATGTTTTCTGTTATAAATAAATCTCGAAAGTTATATTTGCCTATTAATATGCAAATTCATTTATTTGATACTATGATTGCTCCGATACTTTTGTATGGTGCGGAAGTCTGGGGAGTGGAAAACATTGATGTTATCAAAAAATTTCATTTAAAATACTTTAAAATAATTCTTAAACTAAAACAAAGCACCCTAACTGTATAATATACGGCGATCTGGGGGTTTTGCCTTTGTCTGCCCACATAAAGAGCAGAGTTTTAAACTATTTGAGTAAACTTGTTAATTCGAAAGAGGATAAAATCTGTAATATTCTGTACAGAACATGTCTTGCTTTACATTTGCATGAGAACAAAAAATTTGGTTGGTTATCTTATGTACATAATAATTTGATTAACCTTTGTATGTCGAACTACTGGCTTAATCAGGAAGTTAAGTATATGAGTTCATTTAAAAATGTTATAAAAAGTAAATGCTTGAATTACAGGATGTATAAGCATTATTTTGTTTTGGAAAAGTATTTCCAAGTTCTACCTGTTGATCTCGCAATTTCACTGTGCAAATTCAGGTGTATGAACCACTATCTTCCTATTGAAAAGGGTAGATTTGACAATATTCCTCGGGATTTGAGAACATGCCGTTTATGTGATGACGATGTGTTAGGTGACGAATTTCATTACTTGTTTACTTGTAAATATTTTTGTGCTGATAGAGTTAAATATATGAATGAATATTTTTATACATTCCCTTCTGCGGTAAAATTTTCTAGCTTTATGAACGATGAAAACAAAAACACTTTATTGAAATAAGCTATATTCTCTAAACAAATAATGTCATGTTTTAGATAATTACATGAATCTTTGTTTAGATATGTTGTTTCATAGGAGTGTCCATATAAAATTGTGTAATGTGAATTATTGGACGATATCATTAGTAACACTTAGTTATGGTATGTAGTATAAAACCAACATATTGTATTTATAACTTTGATCTCATCCTCCATAATTAGTAAAGGAAACAAATCATCATGTTACATCATACTAGTCTGTCATAACATCGTATTGTTTAATGTATTGTGCCATATTTTATGTTATGTTAACTTGTTACATGCCCATATGGGCCTTAACTTCTTTAATAAACTTGAAACGCAGTGATTACTTCCCTTGACAATACATTATATCACTGCCACCAGCAAGTTTTTCGCCCAAATACAGGCGGATAGTTGTTTTGTTGTTGTTTTTTTCTCTGGACTTATCTCCTCAAAATATAGTATCTTTCCTTTAAAAATATTAATTTAACATATTAAAAATAAAAAGTAACTAAAAATATGAAATTATGAAAGTCAAATTTCACCGTACGTACAGAATACACTTTGCAAATTCCCAATCGCTCGCTTGAATATCTACCATATTACCTGAAATATCTAGCAAAAAATTGGCAATTTTTACAATGTAGTTTGTATGATATACTGCACCTTAGAAGAACACCCTCCAAGATTATGTCGGCCATATTTCTTAATCAGATAAATAAACATACAGACAAAGCAGCATGAATCAATTAAACATGCCTTATAAAATAAATAAATTAATATTCTAAGTTCTTAACATGCTACAGCAGCAATATATAGTGTCACATTACAATAGCATTTTATAAATTTCTGTTGAACTTACATGTAGAGCTATAGCCTATTGGGTTGTGAAAAAATAAAATTGTGAGACCAACTGTGACCGTTCCATCTACCATCTCATTTGGAGCTTACACGTTAAATGATTTCAAACATGTAGAAATAATAGTATGGGTAAATAAGAAAAGGTCCTATCAAAACCCTCAAAAATATTTAAATTTTATCTACCAATAGACAAAGGCAAACAAGGTAAATGCAAATGTGAAAAAAAAAACACAGAGACGAGACATAACACACATAAAACAACAACATCAGTTACCGCCTTGGAACGGTCAGTAGGCAAAAGGGCCAGCTGGGGTGCTTAAACCTGGTTTGTGGAGCGCTCCAACCTCGCACTTCCTGAAGGTTTTTCTAGCAAACAAACAGTGTATGGTTGACTTACAAGTTTTCGTGGCAAACAAGTTTTCAGGGATTTGTACATAGACGCAGTTCGCGCACGCGAATTTGCCGTGACGTCACACTATTTGTAAACAGACGATCAATACATTTTGACAGCTCGTTTTTTTTGGCAAAATGCGAAAGGAACAGGTAAGATATACACATATATTCGATTCAATTGGTAAAATATTACGAACTTACCAAATAATCATATTTTATTTTTAAATTTCGATGTGTTTTTCATTCATGATTTTCATTTCACAAGCAGCCGAAGTCGAAAGTAGCAATAGTAGGGATCGTCTCACAACACTTTTATTTACAAGGGGATAATGTCAAAAAATCTAAATACAGGGCTTGTCTCAAAAAGTTGAATCGTAATCAAAGTCCTGAAAATGCATTTTTTTCTAAAGTCCTGAAAATGCATTTTCTTTTACTTTTTTTACTTTCAGGTGCATCCAAGAAAACAGGTTAAATATAGGAATTACAGCACTGAGGCCTTAATGAAGGCATACAAAGAATGGCAAGAGGGCAGGATGAGCATCCACAAAGCAGCTCATATGTATGGCATCCCTAAGCAGATTTTAAGAGATAGAGCCTGTGGAAAATTAAGCCAGAAGTTTCAAAATCAGGACCAAGTGCACTAATGTCGACAGAAGAGGAGAAAAAAAATTGTCACCATGTCCAGAAAATGGCTCTTTTTGGATATGGGTACACTTATCTGGAGTTGCGCATACTTTTAACGGATACAGCCATCTTTTCTGGAAAACTTCCGAAAGAAAACAAACTTTTAAGTGAGATGTTTGTAGTGTGCTTCTTAAGTAGGCATCCAGAACTGAAAGGCCTCAAACCACGAGCACTATCACTTGTTCGTACACAGGCTGTGAGTGTTGACACCACTTCAGCCTATTATTCAGAACTGGAAATTGTTCTTGACAAATACAATTTGAAGACAAAACCACACCGCATTTTCAATGTTGATGAAACAGGTATAAATCCAGAGCATAAGCCCCCTAATGTTATTGGCACAAGAGGCATGCGAACACCAGCAATTACATCTTCCCGTTCAAGTACCACAACTGTAATTGCCTGTTGCAGTGCCACTGGCCAGGCTATCCCACCCTACTTTGTCTTTAAAGGAAAACGCCTCAATGACAAGTTGCTTGAAGCTTTGCCTGGCACAGGAGCCTGTATGTCAGAAAGTGGTTGGTCAAATAGCTCCATTTTTTCCAGTACATATCTTAGCATTTTGCAATGTATGTTCCTGGTGGTTTAGGTAATCTCTACACCCTCATTTTGTATGATGGAGCATCTTCACATTTCAGTCCACTCTTGATCAACTGGGCACTTGAACATAAGTTTGTTTTAATGGTTTTAACTGCCCATACCTCGCACTGTCTGCAACCACTTGATGTGGGAGTTTTCAAACCTTTAAATGTGCATATAATAAAGCCTGTCATGAATTTATGAGAGCAAATGTTGGACGTCAGATAACTCGTAGTGATATTTGTCCATTGGCATGTAAGGCATACACCAAAGCTTTCACTCCGTCCAATATCACAAATGCCTTTAGGAAGACTGGAGTTGTGCCTTTTAACAGCCAGGTCTTATCACCAGAGCAGTTTCTTCCCAATCAAATCACATGTCCTCCAGTTGAAACTTCTTCCACTTCACTAAATCATGATGTTTCTGAAGGTGTTGCAAACAGTTCCCTGTCTAGCTTCTTGCAGAAAAAAGTCCCCAAATTTGTTCCACCATTTAAAGAAAAAAACTTCATTAAAGCCACAGACATCTAGAAAAGAAATCACATATGCATCCTTTGTCGAATCTTTGGTTTCAAATACCAGTACAAAACAATGTGCTAATAACCAAACCCAAAAAACACAGAACAAATTTGTTGTTCCTGTAAAAGCATCTGTTGTTGAGCCTGGTCCTTCCAATGTGAATATGAACATTGTCCATGAGGATACTTGTGACACTGATTCCGACGCGGAAGACATTCAACAGACAGAAAAATGTTGTGTTTGCAACAAGTTTTATGTGGATAGTCATGATGATTTCATAAGCATAATTTCCTGGGGCAAGTGTGACATGCAGGACTGCAATCACTAGGTGCACTTGAAATATTGCACAGACGTGAGAGTTCTCCGGCGACACGATTCCTTCTTCTACCTTTGCCATGTAAATGTCAACATATTTTACATCATCAGATATAACTGTTCTTTAAGCGTTTTTTAGTGAAAGAGGATGTTCATTCAAACAGTTTTTACTTTCGTTGCAACACACAATTGAAGTATATGCATGTTTATCACAATATTACGTGCTTTGAGACGACCCCCGAAAACTTGTTTGGATATTTTACCTAAACACCGTTGACATTGAACTTTCCAAACGCCGTGTTTTCAGAATGAAATGGAATCAAAGGATTGAAAACTAAACAGGTATGTAAGGAAGAGAATTGTTGAAGTTGTTGATGTTAAATTTCCTCAAATATTGTACATTTTAATGCCTAATGAGCGATTATTTGCGTTAGACCCCCCGAAAACGATATTAAGATATTATAGGAACAAATAAAACCGCCCAAGCGCTGATATATTTTAAGAACAAATAAAACAGCCCAAGCGCTGATATATAACAAGATCAATTTAAATATGGCATATAATGCCATGACATCATGTTCCAAAAGTGAAATGTAAAAAATACGACAGAAAACAACGAAATTTAGAAAACAACCTACCAACAAAATAAAACGTAGTACTGTTAAGAGCTTATAAGTTTTAAAAAAAAAACAGTTCATGAAAAGCCGAGGACTTATCCGCAGTTGGCATATTATATGTAAGAAAGGTACTAAAAATCCCGATGTTATACCTACTGTGAAATCTCACGTAAAGGGTATGGATACTGTTCAAGTTGTCTCACCTATATAGGGTACGACTGGAGAGATGAAGAGACAAGAATTCCAACAGTAACTCTCCAATTATGGCTTTAAGTCACTGTTTTCATATAGTCTCAACGACCTGTCCGGTCATCGAGTAATTTAAAAGCAATGAAAGTTCTTGACTGTAAAAGGGTCAATTGCAAGCAATGCAGTACAACGAAGGATTCCCGGGTTGTAACCGTCTGCAATACATTTTCTGATAAGTTTTGTAAAGTGGTCAGAAAAGTTATTTAGACCCTTAATTTTCTTTAACTTGTATAAAACATTGCCATAAAATGCAGGATGGCTTATGCCTTTCTGCATCAGTGTTTTCATACTGATATTATACTTAGAAGCAAAAAAGCTATTGCGGTGAAAGAATTTTGAAAACGCCTATCTTAATTTATGAAAACGAAAGCCTTGCTGTAACAGTTTAGAAGAAATAAACAGGTTTCCAGCATTGAAATCTTCTACTTTAGTACAAACTCGTGCAAACCTTGTAAGTTGTGATATGTAAATACCATAAGAGGTAGCACAAGGTGAATCACCGTCAAGGTATGGATAATTCACAATACTAAAGTTAAAATCATCTCTCTTGTCAAAGATTTTAGTAGAGACGTTGTCATTGGAAATAGCGATCTCAATGTCTAGAAATGCTGCATTTAAATGTCAGTTGTTTGCTTTATTAAGGGTAAGTTCTCTTAAGGGAGGGTAAATCTGATGGATCATTTGAGAAAAGAAAGGATTATCTATAGTAAGAATATCATCGTCAAGATAGCGTGACGTTAAGTTGAAAGCCTCTATAATGTGGCTTTGGTTAGAAGGGGATAAAGTTAACATGAAATCACGTTCAAAGCAGTACAAAAACAAATCTGCAATCAATGGTGCACAGTTGGTTCCCATAGGAATACCAATTACTTGTCTAAATAAAGTGTCACCGCATTTTATGTAAATATTGTCTAATAGGAAACGTAGAGCTTCACAAACATCCGAGCAAGTCCACATAGTAAACTTTTCTAAGAATGTTTTGATAAAAAATGCATTACTTTCATGACATGCAATTTATAGACGTTGCATTCGAGCAAATGTTTTCTCAACAAGAGCAATCAATTTTGTCTTAATTAAATCATGAGGTAAAGAAGTGTACAGCGTAGAGAAATCGTAAGTATTAACTGCAGAGCAATGAAAGTTTAAAGTACGAAACTTGTCCAAGACTTCTGAAGAATCTTTTATAGACCAAAAAATGTTAATTCCTGAATTTTCATACACTTTTTCACAATATTTAACCACGTGATTGCGAACGGCTGTAAGGCAAGACGTAAGTAGTTTAGATATGTGAGTGGTGGTGCTAGAGCTGGCATTAGCTATGAATCGTGACTTGTATGGTGTTTTGTGAAGCTTAGGAATCCAGTACATTGAAGGAAGTTTTTCTTGTTTAGATTCTATTTTAATATTAAAATTATGCAATCTGTTTAATATCAAGGGGCCTTAGTGATGGCCTTGGACTCCACTTCTGCCACATCCCTAAAAAAACAGTGAACAAAGTGTTAATATATTACTTCCTAAATGGTTTTAAAGGGTATTGAAAAATACGGCCATTAAAATGTTTAAAAAACATTTATTTATAATGATATGTAATTAAAATTACAAATATAATGTTACTAAAATTAACTTTGGGTATTTATAACAGTCTTTCCATCCTGTTTGGGCAAAAAATCAGCATAATCAAATTAAAATAATGCGAGTTTCTTCCTGGCAAGGAACACACACATGTTGAACACCTCTTTTCAAGAGATATGAATGAGTCAATCTAGTATGTCCAATGCGACAGCGGGTAAGAGCTACGTCTTCTCGTCGACTTTCTCTGCAAGCAGAGACATTGGCACCGACGTTAGGTTTAATTACGTGTAATTTGTTACAAACAATACTGTCCCAACTTGTTTGCCACTTGGTTAAAATATGTCGGTAAATAAGTGCTTTAAAATCAGTGTGTGGGATGCAAAGATCTGTCTCAGTGAGGGCTGAGGCAGATTTTGCACCCCTGTCAGCATCTTCGTTTCCTCGGATGCCTACATGACTAGGAAGCCAACAGAAGGAGATTTCGTTAGTGTCGTATAAACTTTGAAGTTTGACAAGAACAGTGCGAACATGTGGATTTGAATAATTCAGTGAATTTATGCTTTGCAATACTGAAAATATAACATATTTTTCACCGGAATGTTCTGAAATGAAATCAAGGCTTAGATTTATAGCCTGGATTTCAGCGGTGAAGATAGACGAGTTGTTAGGAAGTCTTTGTTTAATGCAGTGGCTATTACTTACGGAAGCACAGCCAACATGAGTGTCCGTCTTTGAACCATCAGTATATATGTGAAGGTGATCAGAGTACTTATCAAGGAGTTCGAGAAATTCAGATCGTAAAATCAAAGGATCTGTGTTCGACTTTTTATTTTTACAGAGTGCTAAATTCACATCAGGAGAACGGAGTTGCCATGGTGGATGTTCAATTGTGGGGTTTTCAGAAATGTTTTCGAGTTTTATACCTGATGTGTTTATGCTATCTTTAAGCCTTAAACCAAGAGGTCTGAGGGCTTTAGGTGATCGATCATAAAGCTCCTCATGTTTAGGGTTGAAGACACAATTAAACGTTGGGTTATCGGGGTTAGACACTAGTTTAATTATATACTGCAAAGAAAGTTTCTCGCGACGCAAGAATAATGATGGTTCATTGGCTTCAACGTAAAGGCTCTGCACTGGTGAGGTCCTAAACGCTCCTAGAGCTAGACGAAGTCCCTGGTTGTGAACGACGTCCAGCATCTGGAGATAGGACCTCCTGGCAGAACCATAGACTATGCTTCCGTAATCTAATTTAGACCGAATTAGGGAACGGTACAAAAGTAACAGTGTTTTCCTATCGGCTCCCCAGTCTGTATGGGATAAATATTTAAGCAAGTTAAGAGCTTTGAGACATTTCTTCTTGATGTAATTGATATGTGGAAGAAAAGTCAGTTTCCTGTCAAAAATGACTCCAAGAAACTTAGTTTCCTGAACGACGGGAATGCGAATGTTATTTAAAAACAATTCGGGGTCAACATGAATACCACGTTTCTGACAGAAATGTATACAGTTGGTTTTGGTTGGAGAAAATTTAAAATCGTTGGTGTTGCTCCATTTTTGCAACTTATTAAGACATTGTTGTAATTGTCTTTCAATTGTGCTCATATTTTTAGAGCGGTAACAAATAACGAAATCGTCCACAAAAAGTGAACAGTCAACCCCCTCATGAAGGGTTTTTACAATATTATTTATTTTTATGTTAAAAAGGGTAACAGATAGAATACTACCCTGGGGGACACCCTGTTCCTGTTTATGAACAGATGACAAAGTGGACCCGATCTTGACCTTAAAATTTCTGTCAGAAAGGAAGCTGTCAATGAAAATTGGTAAACGACCCCTGAGACCAAGGTCACCTAAATCCTTTAAAATCCCATGTTTCCAAGCCGTGTCATAAGCCTTTTCAAGATCGAAAAACACAGCTACAAGGTGTTCCTTCTTGATGAAGGCATCACGAATGAGTGTTTCTAAACGAACAAGATGATCGACTGTGCTACGTTGGTGTCTGAATCCACTTTGATATTCTGAAATTAAGTTGTTGGACTCAAGATACCAGACAAGTCTATTATTGATCATTCGTTCTAAGGTTTTACAAATACAGCTCGTCAAAGCAATAGGTCTATAGCTTTGTGGATCTGTTGGGTCCTTACCTTGTTTATGAAGTGGAATAATGAAGGCATTTTTCCAAGAATCGGGTACTTTACCGGATATCCAAATTTCATTAAAGATTGACAAAAGTAAGTTTAGAGATCGAATTGGTAAATGTTTTAGGAATTGGTACGGTATGTCGTCTGGACCAGCAGCGGTATCATGCGATTTATTTAGAGCATCCTTAAGCTCTTTCAAGGAAAAGGATTGATTGTAAGTTTCGCTATTATTAGATTAAAAATTAACCTTTTCCCTTTCAGCAGAGTGTTTAAAGGTTTGGAATTGCGGCGTGTAGTTGGCCGATGAGGAATTTTGTGCAAAATTTTCAGCAAGTGTGTTCGAAATGTTTTGTTTATCTGTTATTACGGTGCCATTTGTTTTAAGGTGGTTAACAGTTGAATATGATGGTTTACCGCTAATCTTTTTAATAGCAGACCAAACGTTCTTGATGGAAGTCTTGCCATTTATTTCTGAAACATACTTTTGCCAAGATGATCTTTTGGTATGTTTAATAGTCCGGCGACTTTGAGCCCGTTCTATTTTAAGGTTATTAAGATTTGTATCGGTAGGTCGAACATCAAATTGCTTTAATGCCGCCCTACGTTTACGAATAGATTTTTTACACTCTTCATTAAACCAAGGCTTATTACGTTTTGATTTAGTCGAGGTCTTAGGTATACACCTTTCTGCAATATTGTGCAAAGTGTTTGAAAATGCGACAATTTTGTCATCTACATTTTCTACTGAAGTTGGGACAAGTTCTGCAGAACAAAGTGCTGAGAACAGGTCCCAGTTTGCTCTGTCCATCTTCCAACGAGGATTATCGTCGCCTATTGGCGAAGTACAGTTTGTAAGTATTATAGGAAAGTGATCACTTCCACAAAGGTCATCGTGTACATCCCAAGTGTAATCTAAATACACAGAGGGGTGACACAATGTTAAGTCTAACGATGAATAATGCCCAGTTGCGGGGTGCAAGTATGTTGGCTTTTTATTATTGGCCAGACATATGTCATATGGGCAATAAAGTTTTTTATCGTCTTGCCCATATTATTGAAGTCACAACATCCCCATAGCGGGTTATGACCATTGAAGTCTCCAACGAGTATATATGGAGTAGGCAGCTGGTTAATAAGATTATCTAAATCATCTTTAGATACATTTGAATTGGGTGGAAGATAAACAGAGCAAATAGTTACAACTTTATGTAGGGTTACACGGATAGCAACAGCCTGTATGTTCGTGTCAAGTTCGACTTGAGAGTGTGGCAATTTGGAGTTGACAATTATTGTCGATCCTCCAGATGCCCTCTCGCAAGCTGTATGTATATGATTATAACAAGTATAACCCTTAAAATTGAATTTATCAGTCTTTAAGAAAGGTTTCCTGAAGACAAAGCACAGCAGGATTTAGTGTAGATAACAGAATGAGTATTTCATTGTAATTGGCCTTAAGACCTCGACAGTTCCACTGAATGATTCTATTATTCATGGGATTATTAAACTTAGTTCTTGTAGACTATATTTTCGGCGCTTTTACAGGTGACCTTGGTGGTTTTTTGGTGTCCGATGGAGCCTCCATTAGACACTCAAATTTGTTTTGATGGGTGTTTATCACCCGAGTGTTTGGAGCAGTGGGAGGACTATGTCCTCTCCTCCGCCCCGAAGGACCAGGTGTCTCCTTAGAGGAGACCTGGTCCTTGGCTGCAGGCTTGTTTTGTGCCTTTGTATTATTCTTTACAGAATCACTTGAAGAGGCAGTGTTTTGATTGTGGAAGAAGTTGAGTTTCAGAAGATTCCGATACCTTGTATTTGAGGGAATGATAACTTTGTCAGAAATTTGGTCACCAGTCGGGACCTCATACTGGGTGCAATTGTCCTTGTGCACTGAGATGCTTATTTTGGTTGCTGAGGCATATGTTGCACCACCAGCAGGAGTTGCCTTGTCTTTTGCCAATTTTCTGCCAGAACAATTAACACATTTAAGCGGGTTTGGACATATGTCTTCCCTGTGCTGGGCGGACTGTTCACCGCAACGTGGGCAACGGTCGTCCTCCTTGCACTGGGACTCGTGGTGGCCAAACTTCTGACAATGAAAACACCTAAGCGGATTGGGAATGTACACCTGCACTTTTACGTTGAGGTAACCGATTTTAATAGAAGTAGGGAGTGATGGGTTGGCGAAAGTTAAAACAAAAGTATTTGTTGGAACTCGCCGGCCGTCCCTCAGGAATGAAATCCTGCGGACGCCACACACCTCCCGTGGCGTGAGTTCCCTGAGGATATCCTCCTCAGAGACACCAGCAAGGTCAGGGCACCGAATTACACCTTTCGACGAGTTCAGAGAAATGTGAGGGTACGTTTTTACTTTTAACGAACAGAAGTCAGTAAGTTTAAGAAGTTTGTCGGAGTAAGTTTTACAATCCGTTTCAATAAGTAAGCAGTCATTTTTTAGTTTTTTTACTGAAACAACACTGCCAATATGGCCTTTGATGGATTTTTCTATCACAAAAGGGGATACTTTGGTAATCGGCTTTTTCTCTGTCGATTCGACAACAATAAAGTGAGGAAAGCACGTGCTTGTAGGTGTATCGGTATCAGAATCTTCGGACGATAAAGTAGGGATCGGATCCTTGCATTTACGTTTGCGTTCCATGAGAGATTTTTGTAATTATTCGGTATCCTGGCTCACCACCCACCACGGAGCCCAACAAGGGGGCGTCTTATGGGAGTGGATCTCCGACCTCCCAACGCCAGTGATACCAGGATACGATACTCCAACATAAAATATACTATAAAGCATACAAAATGCCAGATTGATCCGTTAAGGGGATATCGACCGGCAGCTGGGTTAAAGTTAATAGGGGAAAATATAAGAAAAGGAGTTTGCGGAACACGGTATATTTGAAGACAGAAAAAGGAGAAAAGGAGTGGAAAGTCGGAGGCAAGAACGTGGGACGAAAGGGAGTTAAAGCTAACCCAGCACCGGCCGAGGGGTTAGCCGATTGAGGAGACAGGACCAGTACCCCGCCCGTCTACCCCACAACTTAAGGCCAAAGTAGTGTGTTGGTCAGGGTCGACTTATATGTCAATATCCTGACAAGCCAACAAAGACCTCAACCACCAGGATCCCCTCGTCGTGGAGATACAGGGTCGCCACCCACGGCAAACAGGTGGGCTACCTTTGGAGGGCCGTCAGCAACTTTTACCACGTAGTCCCCAGCCAGTCGCTCCATGGAATAAAGGTTTTTATTACTGATGGGCTTCAAGTTGAGGGAAGCAAGGAAGTTGTTTACCCGCACTGGTCCACCCAAACTGTCAATCATTGCTGTAAAAAAACAAATACCATATCTAAATGGATATATCTATGGTACGTATATTTTGACTTTTAAAAACGCTTTACTCTTAAATTATGGAAACAACAATATTTTGCACAAGTCATTATTTGTTTATTGGTATTGTGTACTGGTCAGTAAACAATGGAAACTACAGTTTGTCCCTGCACTAAGTGTGGAAATTTAGACACATTAAATACTGTTTATAGATTTGTGCCAGCAAAAGAAACTTATATTTTTTAATTTTATGCATACATAAATTATTTGTATTATTTTAATACATACCAGTTCCAAGCTTGGTGTTAGCAACGAAGCAGGGAATTCCCTTGGTCTTTCCCAGGCGATGAGTTTTCCCATAGGGAACGATATTAACCTGCTCACAATCAATATTTGAGCACCTGACGTATAAACCCCATCCCAGTCCTCTCTGGAGTTCACCCATCACACTATACAATGTCAATGGGACTGGCCTAAGACCACAGAATTTACACGTTTTGAGTCCAGTGAGTAAAACGTCAAATTCCACAATTCGACGGCCAACCTTCCAGCCCGATTTTGAAACATGTTTTGCCAATTTTGGCTGGCACTCACAGTCGGGTCCACTACAGTAATGTCTACTTGTATCATTATGATCGATTATAAGATTTGATCGAACTACCTTACGCTCTGATTTAACCTTTTTCACGAAACGACCGCGTTTATCGCGATCATCCATTTTGACAACTTTGACGGTCAAGGTCGTAGTTTATAGTCTCTAAATAAAAAGAGGATTGCATTTCCTGTCATTAAGGCGTTTTATCTACTGTACATACTGTACATATGTTGTTTTATTACTAGTTATTATGTATGTTCATAAGTTCATTATATCTGTTTTAACTCCCGATGCAGGTGCTTACTGTTCGTTGTTTCACTTTGACGGGATATTTTTATTTACACTGTTTGTTTGATAGAAAAACCTTCAGGAAGTGCGAGGTTGGAGCGCTCCACAAACCAGGTTTAAGCACCCCAGTTGGCCCTTTTGCCGACTGACCGTTCCAAGGCGGTAACTGATGTTTTTTCTTAATGTGTGTTATGTCTCGTCTCTGTGTTTGTTGTCACATTTACATTTACCTTGTTTGCCTTTGTCTAAAGGTAGATAAAATTTAAATATCTGAAATTTTTGATAGGACCTTTTCTTATTTACCTATTATTGAGAAATAAAATTAAAAAAAACGCTGTGGGAATATTCGTAATTATATCCTTATTTAAATCAAAATACAGTAGTGTGTTCAAAAAACGAATACTTTCAATAATTTAAGTTTTGGAGACTATTTAATGTCGTAAATAGCCGAGTAATCTCGAAGTGGCTCTGTAACTTCTACGAAAGGTAGGGTAATAAGGCGATGATTGACGATCTTATGATGGTCCTCAATCGTTAAATACGTTATAGCAATTTTTATCCTCGAAAATTTGCATTTTCTTTTCCATTGTTTCCCTATAATTAAAACAAAAGATGTGATCAAGAGCAATCAACTTTATAAGATAAAAGTCAATAAATTTCTTTAAAATTAAAATAATGAAATTTTCAGTACTTATAGATTGAAACATTTCGGAAAAGATGTTTTAGTCTTTTATTTGAATGAACTGAAACTTAATTACATAATATGATATAATTAGTAAATTACCAGCTGTGATGGAAATGTTAAGAAACACTTAAATCACCTTGCAACTTTTAAGAGGTGATATTCCCGAATGCAACACTGTTTAATAATGTAGCAGAAAGGAAAATTAATGAAATATTTTTAAATATTTCATTACGTATTCATTAAATATTTGATTACATAATTAGTTAATTACCCAATTAACATGTGACAGAAAAATAAAGAAGCATCCAAATTACCTCGAACATTTTTAAATGCGATATTCGTGGTAAGAGTTTTTAGCAAAAGTCCAAGTCGCCATGGAGAAGATCAGCTGCTAGTGAGTTCATTGGTATTTCAAAATCAGTAGAGTCATCATAATCCTCAGACTGCAACCAATTAGCAACTCTGTACACCTTGTTTTTTCGCAGTTTTTCAAATCTGCAGCATTGTAGACCACAAGATTCTGTTCCTGAAATCACACTTGGAAGGCTTTCATCCCATCGACTTTCCCTTCAATAATGTCCTGTAAATCTGGAATTTGGAATTGTCTAAATAGGAATATTCTTTGCGGACATTATCCAAATCAGATTCTTTCCATTTCTTTTCTACTTTTCATTTCTTTGTGTCTCTTTCTTTCTCACGTTTGATGATTTCTGCTCTTAATTCCTTCAGGAGGGTTTTCCGCCTGTTCCTCTGAACTCTCCCCCCATTTTACTGCCATACGGATAACTTCCTCTCCGTTCAATTATCAAGGTAACCGATGGTTTTATTCTTGCAGGCACGTATCCTACATGACAAGTAACACATAGTGGCATTGGGAGATTTTTGTTTTGCTGAACATACCCATGATTACTTCTGCATCTATATTGTGTGACTTTGCTGATGCAATTTCTTCTTTAAGTTTCTCAGTTACATCAAGCTCAAAGTACTTGCTGTACTGCCTCTCCCAACACAGTAATGACAGCCTTAAGACAAACTCTCGTTACAAAATGAAACTGTGGGTACACTGGCATTTCTCTAAGCTTTTTCAACGTTTCATCAGATTGAATCTCATCATCAAAGACATCTGTACTTGACAATGACAAGTTTTCGGGATTTTCTTTGGCTTTGTTCAGGGCAGATATCACTTCGTGTACAAGTTTTATGCCATCTACGTGGTTGATCTGTTTCTAGGATGAAGTTCTGATGCCCCTTTACAGCACTGTCACAGCACTCTATCAATTCAACAGTATCTGGACATTTTGACAATAAGAAATGCATATATACATGCATGTTGTATACGCACATCGAAAGTCTTTCAATGGATTATGTCGACAAAAGACGAGCAAGTAAATTAAAATATGGGTAGTTTATTATTGGGTTGTTAACTTAAAGCTGACTACTTTGAACCTCTGAGTGATTGGTGGATTAGATCACATGTTCAAACGATTTATATTGTTTTGTTTTTGTCTCATGGACATCACACATTTGTAACTATGGTAACTGGGGACACTGGATGTTGGTCTGGATATAGATGAGGCGGTGTTGTTTTTTTTTATTATTTAGCTACCGATTCCGAATGGCTCACGCCACGGCCACTGTCAACTTAGGTCTGCCCCGTGCACCGGTCCGACACCACCGCAGTGCATTATGGTTATTGACGTATTAGTATTTAAAGGGGTAGCTTGTAAAGTATGTTAAAGGAGAAGTATCAAAGTTTCAAATGATAGTTTGTTAATAGTTAAAGGGATGTGAAAGAAAAGAAAGTTAGTAACATGCATGCAATACAGACGCTAATACATATAAAATACACACGTTAATAAAACCTATTCTTACTATAGACGTCCCAATACCAACTGTGACATAACGATCAGGTATCTTTGGTGGAATACAAGCACAGAGAAATGCCTGAGTAGACCAACCTGAGCAGCAGGAAAAACTACAAATAAAATGTGTCTAGTTGTGGCTGGAATATTAACGCATAAGTAAGTTGATGACGCTTGTTTACAGAAATCCTACACCTTTTCCAACATCTACCCTAGCTTGTTAAATATTTTCAGTATTAGGCGTTCATGGTCAACAGGTATTGAACAATGTTGTAACTGATCAAACAAAAATCGTATCTGATCAGTATCAAACAATGATATTTACACCTACATGAAGAAAAGATAAATAGATTAAAATCATAAATATGCAACATTACCTGTATTTTTACTAGTCTGTCATAGAGTGCCCTCTCCACTTGCACCTTCTCCTCTGTAGCATCCGAAAACAAGTTGAATGGGCTTCAGCGCTGATGACTTGCGCAGGCATGTTTACTGTAATTATATAATAATACATAATACTGTAATTATAATAATGTTTATAGTAATTACCAAATGGATTTAATGAGTAATCAACTGATAAAAACGAAGGCAATAATCAACAAAATAGCTGAAGTGTTGTTTCAAAAGGCAAATAAACGAGACACGTGACCCCTTAGAACAAACATTGTCTTAGGTTGACACTTGGCGAAATTAACATGTTACTTCTATTACTAATCTAAGAACATTTAACCGTATTTAAAACGATGTTTTTTGCGTACTTGTTGGATAATATAGCCCTTTTAAAACGGCTACATATCATTTGCGTACTTAAAATCTACACAACGTTTCTCGTGTAATTTCTCATTCAAAATATTGCTCACTTAAGTTACAGCGCTCAATAAAGAAGTTTTTTTACATACTCAAGAATAAACTCACCTTTCAGCCATCTGGGTTTGCTTCGCACAATACCTCAATATGTTCGCGGACCGTTTTGCCCTTCTGAAAGTACGCCTGTTATTACGTTGTAGAACATGTTCAGTAAAGCATGTTCGCAACAGGAGGCGAAGTACACATGCGGTGCTCTCGACATTTTTGAAGCCCTCTACACTACTGTTGCACACCACACTCTCTAGTAGGAAAACTCAAATTGTTTCCGTTTTTTCTTCCTGTGCATTGCTAACATTAACTGCATTTTTAGTGGACGTCAGGAGATGATACTAGATATTACTTAAGTGGTACAGCTGGCCCCTTTCCACCGGCTAGCTCAAAGCATTGCAAACAATATAGGAATATTTGAGTCACTGGAGGCTTCCTTTTAATATGAGAAGGGGTATGTTAGCTTTCTCCATAGGGGTGACTGCGGATGTCTCGTTATCTTTAAACAGTGGTATAGGTTATATGAATTTCCTCGAATAGTTTTCTGGACATGGATTTCTTTTTAATTTGTTTAGTGATTTTATTCGCCGCTTGATTGCGTCATCACAAGTCTTACTCCACCACGGGACAAGGCTTCTCCTATGTTCCTTTACTGTCCGGGATACATTCCCCCGCAATGAATAGAAACTTCTCAGTTAAGAGCTGACCGTGCATGTATACATTGGTCGAGTGTATTTCATCAGGGATGAATCCCTCACACATGTTTATGCATTTTCCCAATCTGCTTTTTTGTAGTTGAATATAGCTTTAGAATTCTTTTTTTTGGCTCTGAATACCAAGGTTTTAAATTGAGGTGATGATTGGGAAATGATCTGATCCCCAAGTGTCTTCCATTACACCCCAGTCTGAAAGTACCGAAAGTCTAGGTCGCGCTATCGTTAGGTCTAAACAAGTTAATACTTGGCCTACTCTGGTTGGACTGCCGTCATTAAAGCCAGTCCAAAACTACCTCTCCCTGTTGGTCAGTACTGGCTGAACCCCAAGCTATATGGAGGGCATTGAAGTCGCTAGTTATGATGCTTTCCTTTTGCTCACATGCCAAAGGTGAGCTTAATTTCCTAGTTACTTCAAGGTTCGAGTAAAGCTCTGGAGTAAAGGTTAAACAGAGTTAGAGGGAATTGTTCTAAGTTAAGGTTGATTATTTACAGCTCAACTTTCCCTGTTCCAATCCTTGATGTTTTCCACTACGACCTCTGTATAGCTGACTGAATCTTTGACATACACTATTAGGCCCCCCACCCCTCGATCATCTTGTTCGTTTAGAAACACTCATTCATGATGCCTTTATCAAGAAGGAACACCTTTTAGCTGTGTTTTTCGATCTTGGAGAGACTTATGACATGGCTTGGAAACGAGAAGACGTGGCTCTTACCCTCTGTCGCATTGGACATACTAGATTAACTTATTCATATCTTTTAAAAATAGAAGTTCAACCTGTATGTTTTTCTTTGCCAGGGACCACTGACAGTCAACCATATTTTATTACAGTGTATCGACACAGACCACATACGGTCGAAGTATTTTAATGTCAATAACCGACCCTGCCGGTGAGCTTTAGAATTCTCCGGCTGCCGCTACCTGTAGCGGGGTAAGAACCCTCCAAAGGTAGCCCACCTGTTTGCCGTGGATGGCGACCCTGTATCTCAGCCCTCACTGAGACAGATCTTTGCATCCCACACACTGATTTTAAACCACTTATTTACCGACATATTTTAACCAAGTGGCAAACAAGTTGGAACAGTATTGTTTGTAACAAATTACACGTAATTAAGCCTAACGTCGGTGCCAATGTCTGCTTGCAGAGAAAGTCAACGAGAAGACGTAGCTCTTACCCGCTGTCGCATTGGACATACTAGATTAACTCATTCATATCTTTTAAAAAGAGAAGTTCAACCTGTATGTGTTCCTTGCCAGGACAGTCAACCACATTTTATTACATTGTATCGACACAGACCACATACGGTCGAAGTATTTTAATGTCAAAAGCAGGTGCGAACTATTTAGGACAGTGTCGGATTCAAAACTTGTTTGCTTCTTGAACGAGATTGGTATTCTTAATAAGTTATAAATTTCAAACTGTTTATTTACCAACCGCTATACTTTTTAAACCGTTTTATGTGTTGACCTGTTTTCAATTATAATTTATTTTTTAACCTGATTTTTTATCAGTTTTTATATTTTTCTATATTTTACTTGCGTAATCTGGTTTTAACCTGATTATGCTCTATTCACATTTAACTTTGTATTCGGCGCCGTATGGCCTGTTAAGTGTCGGTGTGCCGTAAAACCCAAATAAATAAATAAAAGACTTATCATTAATATTCACATCATGACCCCTCTCCGTACCCATAAATGACCAACGTGTGTGGCTGGGCATGTATTTACTTACCACCCCTTCATGGTAAGCGGATTATCAGGAGCTGGACATGCAGGATGCCGACCTGCTACAAGCCGCTAGGGATCACTTATAGTTGTGGGTCTGCCGTAACTGGAAGATATAACCTGAATGTGCTGCTATTTTTATGGCACCATTTTCCAGCTTCAAACTATACTGGTACTGGAGATGTGCCATCCTTTATTTAAGGAACCGCGTTTCTTTTAAAAAAAAGTCTCAAATGACCACCGAGTTTCTTACGTAAGGAAATACAGTTAAATGTGACTAGTTGCATTTGTCGTTTGTTGACTAATAGTTATCTCTTCTTTTCTTAGTAGGGCACGTTGTATCTAGTTCACCGCGCCTGTTTGTCATCCGATGGCGATCCATTCGCTCTATCTCCTCTTGTCAGGATATTGACGTTTAAGTCGACACTGACCAACACACTACTTTGGCCCTAAGTTGTGGTGTAAACGGGCGTGGTGCTGGTTCTGTATCCCAAATCGGCTAACCCCTCGGCCGGTGCTGGGTTATCTTTTACTCCCTTTCGTCCCACTTTCTTGCATCCGACTTTCCACTCCTTTTTTCCTCTTTCTTTCTTCAAATATACCGTGTTCCGTAAACTCATTCTCTCATGTTTTCCCCTATTAACTATAACCCAGCTGCCGGTCGACACCCCCTTAACGGATCAATCTGGCATTTTATATGCTTTATAGCATATTTTATGTCAGAGTATCGCATCCTGGTATCACTGGCGTTGGGAGGTCGGAGATCCACTCCCATAAGACGCCCCCTTGTTGGGCTCCGTGGTGGGTGGTTAGCCAGGATACCAAATAATTATAAAAATCTCTCATGGGACGCAAACGTAAATGCAAGGAACCGATCCCTACTTTATCGTCCGAAGATTCCGATACCGATACACCTACAAGCACGTGCTTTCCTCACTTTATTGTTGTCGAATCGACAGAGAAAAAGCCGATAACCAAAGTATCCCCTTTTGTGATAGAAAAATCCATCAAAGGCCTTATTGGCAGTGTTGTTTCAGTAAAGAAAACTAAAAAATGACTGCCAGTGTTAAGCCTAATTGAAACGGATTGTAAAACTTACTCCGACAAACTTCTTAAACTCACTGACTTCTGTTCGTTAAAAGTAAAAACGTACCCTCACTCTTCTCTGAACTCGTCGAAAGGCGTAATTCGGTGCCCTGACCTTGCTGGTGTCTCTGAGGAGGATATCCTCAGGGAACTCACGCCACAGGAGGTGTGTGGCGTCCGCAGGATTTCATTCTTGAGGGACTGCCGGCGAGTTCCAACAAATACTTTTGTATTAACTTTCGCCAACCCATCACTCCCTACTTCTATTAAAATCGGTTACCTCAACGTAAAAGTGCAGGTGTACATTCCTAATCCACTTAGGTGTTTTCATTGTGAGAAGTTTGGCCACCACGAGTCCCAGTGCAAGGAAGACGACCGTTGCCCACGTTGCGGTGAACAGTCCGCCCAGCGCTTAAATTGTTCTGGACCACATGAGACCAAATCCAGGGATTGCCCTGCCTGAAAACTAGAAAAGGAAGTACTAAAAATAAAGTACACCAAAAACATCTCCTTTCCAGAAGCCAGAAAATTGGCAAATGACTAGGCAACTCCTGCTGGTGGTGCAACATATGCCTCATTCATGATCTTTCTGGACTTTCGGAGGAGGAGATACTGACAGAACTCACACCACAAGGTGTGAGTGGTGTCAGGAGGATTTCCTTCTCCAGGGATGGTCGCAGGATCCCCACCAACACATAAGTTTTAACTTTCAACAACCCAAAACGTCTATCAACAATCAAAATCGGTTATCTTCTGGTCAAAATTCAAGTCTATATTCCAAATCTATAAGATTGTTTTGATTTTCAGAAATTTGGTTACCATGAGTCTAATTGTACAAATGATATCATCTGCGGACGATGCAGTGAACCCGCTCACGCCCCAAACTTTAAGTGTGAAGCCGAACCGAAGTGTCCAAATTGCTCTGGACCTCACGAAAGTAGGTCCAGAGATTGTCCAACTTGCAAATTCGAGAAAGAGGTGCTTAAAATTAAATACACTCTCAACATCTCATTTCCAGAAGCGCGGAAATCAGTGCAAGAGAAACAGAAATACGTCGCTTCCAAAACATCTTACGCTGCAATTACAAAATCAAACACTTCGGTTTGCCAAGACAATTCGACTCAATATGAAACACTCTCTGGTGACCAAGTTTCTGACAAAATAATAATTCCAACAAAATTTAAAAACACAGTCTTCTGAAATTACAAAAACCACCCAACCCAAACCATTTCGTCTACACAATCTTCCAAACCTTCCTCTAACCAACCTTCCAAACCCTCCTCTATCCAACCTTTAGAACCTACTTCAAGGCAAACCAAATCAGAAAGAAGAGCTGCGGCAAAAACTTCAAAAGAAGTTACTAGCCCTTCCGCGAAAACAAAAGGACCTAGTCCTACCAATACCCAGGAGAAGAGAGTTGGCCGGTCCAACGCTCTTAATAGATTTGATTGTCTGATGGAGACGGATTCTCCACCAGACAAGGACAAAGCAACAAGGTCACCCGTTAAGGCTTCAAGATGAGACATTTAACTATCATTTAATATAATCCTATGAACAACAAAATAGTGCAATAGAATTGTCGGGGCCTTAGAGCCAATGTTAATGAAATTTTACTTTTATTGACCACTTTAAACCCTGCTGTGCTATGCCTTCAGGAGACATTTCAGAAGGAAAGTGATAATATTGACTTTAAAGGTTATTCTATATATAATCACATTCATACAATGTGTGATAGGGCGTCTGGAGGATCGACAATACTTGTCAACTCCAAACTGCCAGATTCAAAAATTAACGTTAATACTGATTTACAGGCTGTTGCCATTCGTGTAACAGTCCATAAAGTCATAACAGTTTGCTCTGTTTACCTTCCACCTAATTCAGATATTCCAAAATCAAAGTTAGATGATTTAATTAACCAATTACCGTCCCCTTATATTCTTGTAGGGGACTTTAATGGACATAGCCCATTATGGGGATGTTCCGATTATAATAATATGGGTAAAACTTTAGAGAACTTTATTGCCCAAAATGATATATGCCTAATGAATAACAAAAAGGCAACTTACTTACATCCTGCTTCAGGACATTATTCATCTCTTGACCTTTCTTTATGTAACCCTTCTATATATCTTGATTATAGTTGGGATGTACATGACGATTAATGTGGAAGTAATCATTTTCCTGTAATATTACTCAACGATTCTGTCAACTAAAATGACAATAACACTTATTAGAGAATGAACAGAGCAAATGGGGAATTATTCTCAATATTTTGTACTGAAGAAATGGTTTACTATTTCAACATTTGAGAATGCTGAAGATAAAATATATTCATTCTCAACAATTCTTCATAGCATAGCAGAAAAGTGTATACCTAAGACCACGACAAAGTCAAAGCGTAACAAACCTTGGTCTAGTGATTAATGCAAAAAGAAAACGTCGATCGGCACTTACGAAATTTAATATTCGTCCTACTACTGCTTATTTAAATAATGTCAAATATGAAAGGGCTAAGAGTAGGCATTAAACAAGCCAAAAGAACATCTTGGCAGAAATTCGTTTCTGGTATAACCAGCAAAACTCTGGTCAAAAATGTCTGGTCAGCCATAAGAAAAATCAGCGGAAAATCTTCTTTAGCAACAGTAAACCATTTATAATCTAATTAATCAATAATAACAAACAAAAAAGAAATTTCAGACACTCTTGCTAAAAGTTTAGCAAAAAATTCGTCTTCCGAAAATTACTCGTAAGAATTTCAAAATGTAAAGAATCGGGTTGAGAAATGTAAAATCAATTTTAGTTCAAACAATAATGAAAATTACAACCAATCCTTTCCTCTAGAAAACTTAGAGAAGCATTGAATTAATCTCATGATACCGCTGATGGACCAGATGATATTCCCTACCAATTTTTGAAACATCTGCCGCATACATCATTAAATTTACTTTTGTCTATTTATAATGACATTTGGTTTCCCGGACAAGTTCCGAATTCGTGGAAAAATGAATTCGTCATTCCTATACCTACACAGGGAAAGGATCCAACAGATCCTTCAAGTTACAGAACTATTGCTTTGACTAGTTGTTTTGTAAAACATTAGAACGGATGATAAATAATAGACTCGTTTAGTATCTTGAATCGAATAATTTAATCACAGAATTTCAAAGTGGGTTCAGAAACCATCGAAGTACACTCGATCATTTTGTTCGATTTGAAACTTTTATACGCGATGCCTTTATCAACAAATAACACCTCGTAGCGGTGTTCTTTGACCTTGAAAAGGCATACGATAAAACATGGGAATTTAAAAGATTTAGGTGACCTTGGTCTCAAGGGTCGTTTACTCACATTTATTAAAAAAAAATCTTTCTGACAGAAATTTTCAAGTTAAAATTGGGTCTACTTTGTCTTCTGTTCATAAACAGGAACAAGGTGTCGCTCAGGGTAATATATTGTCAGTTACTCTCTATAACATCAAAATAAAAAACATTGTAAAAACCCAAAATAATTGGAGTAGATTGTTCACTATATGTGGACGATTTCCTTATATGTTATCGTTCTAAAAATATGAATACGATAGAAAGGCAATTACAACAATGCCTCAACAAATTACAAACTTGGAGTAACAATGGTTTCTTTTATTTATTTATTTATTTATTTGGGTTTTACGGCACACCGACACTTAACAGGTCACACGGCGCCGAATACAAAGTTAAATGTGAATGGAGCGTAATCAGGTTAAAACCAAACTACGCATGTAAAATATAGAAAAATATAAAAACTATCTGGTAAAAAAATAAATTATAATTCAAAACAGGTCAACACACAAAACGGTTCAAAAAGTATGACGATTGGTTAATAAACAGTTTAAAAAGTTATAACTTATTAAGAATACCAATCTCGTTCAAGAAGCAAACAAGTTTAGAATCCGACACTGTCCTAAATAGTTCGAACATGTTATGGACATTAAAATACTTCGACCGTATGTGGTTTGTGTCGATACACTGTAATAAAATATGGCTGACAGTCAGTGGTTCCTGGCAAGGAACACATACAGGCTGAACTACTCTTTTTAAAAGATATGAATGAGTTAACCTAGTATGTCCAATGCGATAGCAGGTAAGAGCTACGTCTTCTCGTCGACTTTCTCTGCAAGCAGAGACATTGGCACCGACGTTAGGTTTAATTACGTGTAATTTGTTACAAACAATACTGTCCCAACTTGTTTGCCACTTGGTTAAAATATGTCGGTAAACAAGTGGTTTAAAATCAGTGTGTGGGATGCAAAGATCTGTCTCAGTGAGGGCTGAGGCAGATTTTGCACCCCTGTCAGCATCTTCGTTTCCTCGGATGCCTACATGACTAGGAAGCCAACAGAAGGAGATTTCGTTAGTGTCGTATAAACTTTGAAGTTTGACAAGAACAGTGCGAACATGTGGATTTGAATAATTCAGTGAATTTATGCTTTGCAATACAGATAATGAGTCTGAAAATATAACATATTTTTCACCGGAATGTTCTGAAATAAAATCAAGGCTTAGATTTATAGCCTGGATTTCAGCGGTAAATATAGACGAGTTGTTAGGAAGTCTTTGTTTAATGCAGTGGCTATTACTTACGGAAGCACAGCCAACATGAGTGTCCGTCTTTGAACCATCAGTATATATGAAGGTGATCAGAGTACTTGTCAAGGAGTTCGAGAAATTCAGATCGTAAAATCAAAGGATCTGTGTTCGACTTTTTATTTTTACAGAGTTCCAAATTCACATCAGGAGAACGGAGTTGCCATGGTGGATGTTCAATTGTGGGGTTTTCAGAAATGTTTTCGAGTTTTATACCTGATGTGTTTATGCTATCTTTAAGCCTTAAACCAAGAGGTCTGAGGGCTTTAGGTGATCGATCATAAAGCTCCTCATGTTTAGGGTTAAAAACACAATTAAACGTTGGGTTATTGGGGTTAGACCCCAGTTTAATTATATACTGCAAAGAAAGTTTCTCGCGACGCAAGAATAAAGATGGTTCATTGGCTTCAACGTAAAGGCTCTGCACTGGTGAGGTCCTGAACGCTCCTAGAGCTAGACGAAGTCCCTGGTTGTGAACGACGTCCAGCATCTGGAGGTAGGACCTCCTGGCAGAACCATAGACTATGCTTCCGTAATCTAATTTTGACCGAATTAGGGAACGGTACAGAAGTAACAATGTTTTCCTATCGGCTCCCCAGTTTGTATGGGATAAATATTTAAGCAAGTTAAGAGCCTTGAGACATTTCTTCTTGATGTAATTGATATGTGGAAGAAAAGTCAGTTTCCTGTCAAAAATGACTCCAAGAAACTTAGTTTCCTGGACGACGGGAATGCGAACGTTATTTAAAAACAATTCGGGGTCAACATGAAGACCACGTTTCTGACAGAAATGTATGCAGTTGGTTTTGGTTGGAGAAAATTTAAAACCGTTGGTGTTGCTCCATTTTTGCAACTTATTAAGACATTTTTGTAATTGTCTTTCAATTGTGCTCATATTTTTAGAGCGGTAACAAATAACGAAATCGTCCACAAAAAGTGAACAGTCAACCCCTTCATGAAGGGTTTTAACAATATTATTTATGTTAATGTTAAAAAGGGTAACAGATAGAATACTACCCTGGGGGACACCCTGTTCCTGTTTATGAACAGATGACAGGGTGGACCCAATCTTGACCTGAAAATTTCTGTCAGAAAGGAAGCTGTCAATGAAAATTGGTAAACGACCCCTGAGACCAAGGTCACCTAAATCCTTTAAAATCCCATGTTTCCAAGCGGTGTCATAAGCCTTTTCAAGATCGAAAAACACAGCTACAAGGTGTTCCTTCTTGATGAAGGCATCACGAATGAGTGTTTCTAAACGAACAAGATGATCGACTGTGCTACGTTGGTGTCTGAATCCACTTTGATATTCTGAAATTAAGTTGTTGGACTCAAGATACCAGACAAGTCTATTATTGATCATTCGTTCTAAGGTTTTACAAATACAGCTCGTCAAAGCAATAGGTCTATAGCTTTGAGGATCTGTTGGGTCTTTACCTTGTTTATGAAGAGGAATAATGAAGGCATTTTTCCAAGAATCGGGTACTTTACCGGATATCCAAATTTCATAAAAGATTGACAGAAGTAAGTTTAGAGATCGAATTGGTAAATGTTTTAAGAATTGATACGGTATGTCGTCTGGACCAGCAGCGGTATCATGCGATTTATTAAGAGCATCTTTAAGCTCTTTCAAGGAAAAGGATTGATTGTAAGTTTCGTTATTATTAGATTTAAAATTAACCTTTTCCCTTTCGGCAGAGTGTTTAAAGGTTTGGAATTGAGGCGTGTAGTTAGCCGATGAGGAATTTTGTGCAAAATTTTCAGCCAGTGTGTTCGAAATGTTTTGTTTATCTGTTATTACGGTGCAATTTGCTTTAAGGTGGTTAACAGTTGAATATGATGGTTTACCGCTAATCTTTTTAATAGCAGACCAAACATTTTTGATGGAAGTCTTGCCATTTATTTCTGAAACATACTTTTGCCAAGATGATCTTTTGGCATGTTTAATAGTCCGGCGACTTTGAGCCCGTTTTCTTTTAAAGTTATTAAGATTTGTATCGGTAGGTCGAACATCAAATTGCTTTAATGCCGCCCTACGTTTACGAATAGATTTTTTACACTCTTCGTTAAACCAAGGCTTATTACGTTTTGATTTAGTCGAGGTCTTAGGTATACACCTTTCTGCAATATTTTGCAAAGTGTTAGAAAATGCGACAATTTTGTCATCTACATTTTCTACTGAAGTTGGGACAAGTTCTGCAGAACAAAGTGCTGAGAACAGGTCCCAGTTTGCTCTGTCCATCTTCCAACGAGGATTATCGTCGCCTATTGGCGAAGTACAGTTTGTAAGTATTATAGGAAAGTAATCACTTCCACAAAGGTCATCGTGTACATCCCAAGTGTAATCTAAATACACAGAGGGGTGACACAATGTTAAGTCTAACGATGAATAATGCCCAGTTGCGGGGTGCAAGTATGTTGGCTTTTTATTATTGGCCAGACATATGTCATTATGGGCAATAAAGTTTTCTATCGTCTTGCCCATATTATTGAAGTCACAACATCCCCATAGCGGGTTATGACCATTGAAGTCTCCAACGAGTATATATGGAGTAGGCAACTGGTTAATAAGATTATCTAAATCATCTTTAGATACATTTGAATTCGGTGGAAGATAAACAGAGCAAATAGTTACAACCTTATGTAGGGTTACACGGATAGCAACAGCCTGTATGTTCGTGTCAAGTTCGACTTGAGAGTGTGGCAATTTGGAGTTGACAATTATTGTCGATCCTCCAGATGCCCTCTCGCAAGCTGTATGTATATGATTATAACAAGTATAACCCTTAAAATTGAATTTATCAGAGTCTTTAAGAAAGGTTTCCTGAAGACAAAGCACAGCAGGATTTAGTGTAGATAACAGAATGAGTATTTCATTGTAATTGGCCTTAAGACCTCGACAGTTCCACTGTATGATTCTATTATTCATGGGATTGCTAAACTTAGTTCTTGTAGACTATAGACCTGGTCCTTGGCTGCAGGCTTGTTTTGGGTCTTTGCATTATTCTTTACAGAATCACTTGAAGGGGCAGTGTTTTTGATTGAGGAAGAAGTTTGAGTCTGAGAAGATTCCGATACCTTGTATTTTGAAGGAATTATGATTTTGTCAGCAGTTTTGTCACCAGTCGGGACCTCATACTGGGTGAAATTGTCCTTGTGCTCTGAGATGCTTTGTTTTGTTGCTGAGGCATATGTTGCGCCTCTAGCAGGAGTTGCCTTGTCTCTTGCCAACTTCCTGGCTTCTGGAAAGGAGATGTTGTTTGTGTACTTTATTTTTAGTACTTCCTTTTCCAGTTTCCAGGCAGGGCAATCCCTGGATTTGGTCTCATGTGGTCCAGAACAATTAACACATTTAAGTGGGTTGGGACATACGTCTTCCCTGTGCTGGGCGGACACTTCGCCGCAACGTGGGCAATGCTCGTCGTCCTTGCACTGGGACTCGTGGTGGCCAAACTTCTGACAATGAAAACACCTAAGTGGATTTGGAATGTACACCTGCACTTTCACGTTGAGGTAACCGACCTTAATCGAAGTAGGGAGTGATGGGTTTGCAAAAGTTAGAACAAAAGTGTTTGTCGGAACTCGCCGGCCGTCCCTCAGGAATGATATCCTGCGGACACCACATACCTGCTGTGGCGTGAGTTCTCCGAGGATATCTTCCTCAGAGACACCAGCAAGGTCAGGGCATCGAATTACGCCTTTCGACGAGTTCAGAGAAGAGTGGGGGTAAGTTTTAACTTTTAAAGAACAAAATTCTGTGAGTTTAAGAAGTTTATCTGAGTAGGTTTTACGATCAGTTTCAATTAGTAAGCAGTCGTTTTTTTAGTTTTTTGACAGATACAACACTGCCAATAAGACCTTTGATTGATTTTTCTATGACAAAAGGGGATACTTTGGTGATCGGTTTTTTCTCGGTCGATTCCACAACAATGAAGTGAGGAAAGCACATGCTTGTAGGTGTTTCTACATCGGAATGTTCTGATGATAAAGTAGGGATAGGGTCTTTGCATTTTCGTTTTCGTTCCATGAGAGTTTAATATAATAATTCAGCATCCTGGCTCACCACCCACCGCGGAGCCCAACAAGGGGGCGTCTTATGGGAGTGGATCTCCGACCTCCCAACGCCAGTGATACCAGGATGCGATACTCTGACATAAAATATACAATAAAGCATACAACATGCCAGATTGATCCGTAAAGGGGATGTCGACCGGCAGCTGGGTTATAGTTAATAGGGGAAAACATGAGAGAATGAGTTTACGGAACACGGTATATTTGAAGAAAGAAAGAGGAAAAAAAGGAGTGGAAAGTTGGAGGCAAGAAAGTAGGACGAAAGGGAGTAAAAGATAACCCAACACCGGCCGAGGGGTTAGCCGATTGGGGATACAGGACCAGCACCCCGCCCGTCTACCCCACAACTTAGGGCCAAAGTAGTGTGTTGGTCAGGGTCGACTTATATGTCAATATCCTGACAAGCCAACAATGACCTCAACCACCAGGATCCCCTCGTCGTAGAGATACAGGGTCGCCACCCACGGCAAACAGGTGGGCTACCTTTGGAGGGTTCTTACCCCGCTACAGGTAGCGGCAGCCGGAGAATTCTAAGGCCCCTACCGGCAGGGCCGAACAATGGTTTCAAATTATCACCCACCAAAACAAACTGCGTACATTTCTCTCAGAAAAGAACTTTGCACAACGATCCTGAGTTATTTCTTAACAACATTCGTATTCCTGTCGTCAAGGAAACGAAATTTCTTGGTGTCATATTTGACAGTCAATTATCTTTTATACCGCATATTAAATATGTAAAATCTAAATGTCTTAACCTGTTGAAATTTTTATCCCATACCGACTGGGGAGCTGATAGGAAAGTTCTATTGCAACTTTATAGATCACTAATTAGATAGAAATTAGATTATGATAGCAATGTTTACGGCTCTGCCAGCAGATCATATCTCCAGATGCTTGACTTTGTCCACAACCAGGGACTCCGTCTGGCCCTTAGAGCTTTCAGGACCTCTCCTGTAGAGAGCCTTTACGTTGAAGCTAATGAGCCATTATTGTACCTTAGACGAGAGAAACTTGCGCTTCAGTTCCTAACAAAATTGAAATTTAACCCTAAAAATCCAGCACATAGTGTTATTTTCAATCCTAAATATAAACACTTGTACGAGCGTAAACCAAAGGCAATTAAACCTTTGGTTTACAGATATTAGAACTCGTACAATCATCATATCTGAATTTAAGTTAAATAATGGAAAAATAATGTATTGGAATTTCCACCATGGCAACTGAAAACTTCCGAAGTCGATGTAAAAAAAGACCCTCTCGTACTTCGCTCAAATTTTAACGAACTGCGCGACAAGAAATACTCTTACTACCTCGAAATATATACTGATGGCTCAAAAGCAGATACATATGTCGGCTGTGCTTCCGTAAGTACAATTCACTGTTTTAAACAAAAATTACCCATAGAATCGTCCATTTTTACAGCCGATATTCAGGCTGTTAACCTTCTCTTGACTTTATTTCTGATCATTCTGGCGATAAATTTGTAATATTTACTGACTCTTTGTCGGTATTATAGTCTATTAAAAATCTCAATTATTCCAACCCTCACATTAGAGGTTTTCTGTTGGCTACCCAGTCATGTAGGCATCCAAGGAAACGAGGATGCAGATAAAAGTGCAAAATCTGCTTCAGTCCTTACTGAGACAGATCTTTGCATCCCACACTCAGATTTTAAACCAGTTATCAATCGATATATTTAACCAAGTGACAAACAAGTTGGGACAGTACTGTTTATAACAAATTACATGTAATTAAACCTAATGTCGGCGCCAATATCTCTACTTGCAGAGAAAGTAGGCGGGAAGACGTAGCTCTGACCCGCTGTCGCATTGGACATATTAGGTTAACTCATTCATATCTTTTAAAAAGAGAAGTTCAGCCTGAGTGTGGACCTTGCCAGGAACCTCTTACAGTTAATCATATTTTACTACATTGTATTGACACAGATCATATTCGATCTAAATATTTTAATGTCAATAATATACACGAACTATTTAAGACGGTATCCGATGCTAAACTTGTTTGCTTCTTAACCGAGATTGGTATTCTTAGTAAGTTATTAATTTTTAAACTGTCTATTATGCTAACGTTATACATTTTAACTGTTTAATATATTAACTTGTTTTTCGTTTGTCATTCACATTTTTAACCTGATAGACTTTTATTTCTACTCACGTTTTTTTTTTCTTTTGCTTTAACCTGATTTTATTCTCATGTCGTTAAACTTTAATGTATTCGGCGCCGTATGACCTATCAAGTGTCGGTGTGCTGTAAAACCCAAAAAACAAAACACTTCTGTTATATTATTTAATTCTAAAAAACATAACTCATCTTTATTTTTACTGAGGATAAATAGCAAATTAATCAATATTCCCAGTCAAAAACGTCTGCACTTGCACAGATCCTTCAGAATATAAGTACAAAGAGTATGCAAATATATATTCTCTCTCGTATTTGGTTAATTTACTTTTTTGCCATCTGTTCATAATAACGACTTTCAGAAGGGAAAAGGAAGCTGCAAACTGCCACTCTGAAATTAGGGGGCAAACTGGGTGTCTGTTTCAATGAAATGCACAGCTTCACAACCAAGGTTAAGGGTGTCATAGTCACAATAAGCGTTAGTGATTGCTGATATTACCAACAACAACCAATGTTGTTGGTGGGAGACAGGAAGCTGCAAATTGCAACTCTGAAGAAAGGGGGCAAACTGAGTGTCTGTCTCACTAAAATGCACAGCTTCACAACCAAGGTTAAGGATGTCATAGTCACAATAAGTATTAGGTAAATAAGAAAAGGTCCTATCAAAATTTCCACAGATATTTAAATTTTATCTACCTGTAGACAAAGGCAAACAAGGTAAATGTAAATGTGACAAAAACACAGACGAGACATAACATACAAAAAGAAAAAGTATCAGTTACCGCCTTGGAACGGTCAGTCGGCAAAAGGGCCAACTCGGGTGCTTAAACCTGGTTTGTGGAGCGCTCCAACCTCGCACTTCCTGAAGGTTTTTCTATCAAACAAACAGTGTATCCTCGATTGACGTGAATTCGATACGTACATGTGTTCGATACTTTCGTTTTCACGCGCATCTGTTCTAAACCAGAAGTGGAAACTACGTCATACATTGTTTACATCGTAATCGGTGTTCTACTGATTTCCACCGTCTGTCAAAATTTGTAAACAATGCGTAAAAAGCAAGTAAGTCCTTCTTTGTTATTGAAATTTACCATTTTTCTTAACACTTTATTTAAACATTTACCTAGCAACATACAAATTGTGTTTATTCAATCATAAAATATCTTGATACTATTGGAGAGGTCCTTCATCGTCTGCTCCGTGAAGTCACATGATCACCATGTGACCATGGCTGCATATTAATTATATACAGGGTGTGTTAAAAGTATATCTACCTTAAGAATTTTTGTTGTTTTTTTATTGGCTATACTTGTAGTAGAAAAAGCACCGTATGCTTATATATTTATAAACTTATTTCATTTTGTTTTCTTTCATTACAGGTTAAACCTATGCACTCAGTGGCTAAATTCAGGATGTACTCACCAACAGCCATGACTTATGCTTATCATGCTGTCAGAGCAATGAACCTAGCTGTTAAATCAGCAGCAAGACAATTTCATGGGTGAAAGTTAGAAATTATGAAAAACCTGAAATCCTGAAAATGTGTCAGTTTATATAGGGAAAATAAAGAAAATCAACCATTTTCAGACACACATAAACCTGAATTTCAGGCATAATCCTGAAAACTTTCACCCATGCAATTTGGTGTTCCCTAAACTACCCTCAGAGATCGGGTAATGGGTCGGATAGATCCAGAAACAGTGTCATCTGGACCACACGCTCTTTTTACACAGGAAGAAGAGGCGTTATTTGTTAACCATCGCAAAACAATGGCTGAGCTTGGATATGGCTATTCAAGAAGCGAAGTGGTAGACCAGGCAACAAACTTTGCTGTGTATCTGCAGAAACGTGACAAAAATCATCCACTGAGTGACAGGTGGTACCGTGGCTTCATGGCTAGGTGGCCTGAAATGAAACTTGTTAAGCCCAGAGCACTGTGCAACTACAGAGCCAGCATCACCAAGTACTTTAACAACCTGGAGTCTGTGTTGAAGAAATATGATTTAATGGACAAACCCGAATGTATCTATAATGTGGATGATAAGGGAGTCCAGACAGAGCATACACCGCCATATGTTGTTTGCGTCAGAAACTCGACGCCTGCCATTACATCTAACAGATCTTGCACCACTACAGTGTTAGGGTGTGGCAATGCCCTTGGCACACAAATTCCACCTTTCTTTGTCTTCAAGGGCCAAAGGATGAAGGATGAACTACTTGATGGTAAATCTCCTGGTGCTCTGGGTACTGTATCCGAGACGGGATGGTCAAACAGCAGTGTCTTTATAGAGTATCTGGACTCACATTTTTTGAAGTATGTTCAGCGACCTACTGAGAACCAGTCTCTTATTCTGCTTTTCGATGGTCATAAGTCCCTTGTCACTGTTCCTGTTATTCTATGGGCAAAACAACACAATGTGGTCCTGTTCGTCCTCCCGGCCCACACAAGCCATATACTCCAGCCGTTAGATGTGGGATGCTTTTGCCCTCTTCAACGCATTTACAACTCTGAATGTCACAAATTTCTTCGAAACAGTCCAGCTTCACAAATAACAAGATTCAATGTTTGTGCCTTAGTATGCAGCGCCTATTCACCAGCACTCTCGGTCACCAATTTAAGATCGGCCTTCAAGAAAACGGGAATATTCCCATTCAATCCAGCTGTCATTGATGACTTTCAAGTTGCAACATTCAAAGCATACATTGCCTCTACTGAGACCAGAGATGATATTCAAGCACAACTTATCCAGCCTGAAATCTTCTTTCAGTCAGCAGAAAAGGTGATTTCTGACAAACAGACATATTCACGAAAAAAACACACTAACACTCTTAGCAAAATCACATCTGGAGCCTGTGTCACTCTTCCAGAAGTTGAAGATAAAATAATCATGCATGTGAGTGAAAACCCTAAACTCAAGAAGCCTCCATCTAAAAGACCACACTCACAAATCAAGACAAGCTGTGAAAAGAAACACAAAGGTCAAAGAAACAACCCACCAGTCAGTTGTCAACCTGGTCCATCAGAGCAACAAGTCGTGTGTCCTCAGCCTGGTCCATCTGGGCTACAAGTTGTGCATATAAGTGATGAAGAAGACACAGAAGATCTCAGTGAAGATGAAACGTGCTGTGTGTGCCATCTTTTTCAGCCGGTACAGTTGCAGAACTGTGTTTCTGTGGTATTTACTAAGTGGGCCCAGTGTGACATAACAACATGTAAACACTGGACCCATCTGAAATACTGCTGTGACCAGTCTGTTGTGAGGAGAAACACAAGTTTCTATTGTCCGTGTCATAAAACTAATCAAACAGAGGAGTAGTCAAGTAACTTTTAACAACATTTGCTGTGAGACAATCTATGTGTTCATTTGGGCATACCCTGTAGCCATGTACTCTCCAGTTGTGGAGTATCGACAATACGTCAATAAATACGTTCAAGCGGTATGATGATGGTGTTGTATTTTGAATTATTGTAATGAGTGAAGTATTAAATTTAAAAAAAATATTATATTGACGGAATTAAAGTTGTTTGAATAATATTTAAAGGAACCCGATCTTTTTCTTTTAAGGTTTGTAAAATTTTGACATTATCTGTTTGCGCATGCTTAGAGTCTCGAAAACACGTCAATCAAGGATAAATAAAAAATATCCCGTCAAAGTGAAACAACTAACGGTAAGCACCTGGGGTGCGTTTCATGAAAATTATACGAATTGGCACAATCGTAATTTACCGCTCGTTTACGATATTTTTTACGATATGGAGTGAACCGTTTCATGAAACTTGTCGCAGAAACGCACACCTGTCGAATGTTTACGATTTCATAAAAAAAACGCAAGCCAGTCAATAATTATTGTTCCGGTTACGTCGAATTCCCGCGATGCTGTCAGCAGAAGACAATTTAGCGTTCTTTTAGAGCACAAATTGCAAAATGAACGACAAACGAAAGAAAGGGAAGAACTGGTCAAGGGAGGAGACGCAATGTCTAGTAACCTTCGGAGTCGAAAACCACTCGTCCTTGTCTGGTTCTTTCACGAACTCATTGACAAACGCCGACAAGGACGAGTTGTGGCAAAATATCACGGAAATGTAAGTTAAAAACAAAGACTAAAACTATTTTTTGAATTAAATATATTCAAGCGGTCACATTTTTAATTACAACAAGCAAAACCAATTATTTTTCATGTTGTTAGCTTACTTTAAATTTAAAGTATATGGCTGTTTTAGTTTTTAACATAGATTCATTTTAATACAAAATGTGTCGCTTGTTCCAAAAGACTGGTCAGAGTTTTGTCCCTTTGCAAACGCGATAAAAATAGATCTTCCCGATAAATATAGACTTACATACAGGCATAGCTCTATACAAAAATTCCCAAGTGAACAATGTAAACGGTCAACGTGTAATTTTAAATTGTAAAAAAATAGTCTTACCTACCTCAACAATATGACATAAAATGCGTTCACTTAACCATACAGTCAGTAATTTTTTTTTCCAAATGCTGTTTTGAGAAACAAAATAAGCAGCGACATGCATGAACATTTTGCCAGCCTTTAGCTTAGTACTTTGAATTGAATACAAAAGCAATAAGCACGACAAATGTTCAAACACGATAATCAGTTTCCACACCCGTTGTATATCCAATCCAACAAGTATCCTTGAACAATGCAAGCGCTTTGCAGTCCATTTTGAAATTACCCACGTCCTCAAGAGTTGCCCTTATATTCATGGGCGATACGTTTTACTTTCTTAAACGGCACATTACTTTCAGTAATGCGATAACCATTGAAAGCTACTTACACAGAGCTTGGTACAATTTAAGTACAACTATCCTATACATACTGTTAAAATTTTCATATGACGATAAGTAAAAGAACTATTTTTTGTTTCCACATAACACTTGGTCGTTATTACTAAGACACAAAACTATATGTCGCCATCATCACATATAAAATGTACGTCATTAACTTTAAGGCTAAACTATCAATGAGTCACGCTTAACACAATCACACTTCATGATACCATCATATCATTCAGAATCATAATCTTGTTAAATGCTATATGCCTTAGAAGGAATCTTAATTTTATTAAATTCTATATTTCTTAACTTATTTTTGTTTACAATTTATACAATTTATTCCCTATTACAGTAAATTGTATAGGAGTGTGAACTGTTATGTAAAAATTTTTAAAAAATCCTTTTTAAAATTTCGTATAAAGTTTATTTTTTCCTTAGTAACATGTTAGTTAATCTGACAAATTTCAGGGTAAATGCAATCGGAGGACAAATGAGGAACAGGAAAGATGTCCAAAAGAAATGGATAGATTTGAAGGTATAGTATGGTAATATAAACATGCAATTTAGACTTAAGCATACATACATTCAAGCACATAGTTTTGTAAAATGTGGTCAATGTATTGTTAAAGACATACAAAATAAACAAAACACGCAAAGAAAAAATAAAAGTAAAACATTTTATAAATGATAAAGACATTTATTTTTCATATTTTGCTTATGGTTTAAATAATGATTTGTACATACATACAGTGTCATTTGACATTTCAAAGTATTACAAGATCCAAATTGAAGGCCGCAAAAAATGGCAGCGGGGAACTGGTGGTGGACCAGCACCACCATCCCTCAGCCAGCTTGAGGAAATGGTAAGAGGGTTTAAACAATTCATTCAATTTTAGTTTTTTACCATGACCAAAAAATGAATTATTATGAATATATTACAGAACATAATCATTTCATGTCAGTAGTCATGATTATGTTTTATATATATTTGTTTCACTTACCAATTTTATCTACATATATTTTAAATTACCATAAACCAATTTAACACATTTTTAACCACCTTTTCAGGTTGCTACGGTGCTTCCTCATGAATCGTATGAGGGCATATTGGAAATGGGGGACACTTTTCTTGGTAAGCATAATGTTTTCTTACTAGGAAATCAACAAATAAATAACAACATCATAAATATAAGCCTAAAGCTGTCTTAATTACTAAATTTAATTAAAGAGATCACAGTACACCTTTATTATTTTTTTAACTACTGGGTACTCAGTTTTAAACATGTTTACAAGAAAGAAAACAGTCAACAAATAAACTGCTGGTAATTCATAACAAAACATCAAATCAATTTATACATAAACTTTAAATTTTAATTTTAGTGATAATACCATCAACATTTAAGATAAGAAATTCTATTTTAACAGAAAATCAACTACAGGACACAGCTGATTGGAGTTAGGATTGCAAAGCAGGTACTATCCTATGATTGGGTTGGATTTGGTGGCATTTTGCTAATACTGTGCAGCAACATGTCTATCATTATAGCAAAAGGTCACTTATGAGGTGCCCATGGACTGCTCCCGTCTGTTCATTATACTGACACCGACAAGTCAGGCCTAATTATGTCCCCAATCTCCTACCATTAAGAGGGAAGCCACTACTACCAACTTTAAAGTCTTTGGATGGACTCAGCGGGGTTCAAACCCACGACCTCCAGATCAATATACCCAATGTTTTCTTCCACTTGAGCTATTGCAGCCGGATCTACTATCTTAGAATCTCGTTATAAATACATAGTCCTGTCTCAAATATGCCTCTTTAATGTTACTTAAGATATTATATTAATGATATACACCACATTAGGCTGGTATATATACATTTTTAACAGTTTTCAATACAGTTTGAAAACCAATCCAACAAAATAGAGGCTCATCCTTAAAGTGCATAAATATACGCAACAAATAAAGGGTAAGCTTTGTTTACAGTGTGAGATGTGATAACGAATATTGATTTAAAAAGAAAAAGTAGCCTCAACAAGGGCTGTTTCAAAACAGTTCATCATAAAAGCACTTCCAACTGAGCATGCTGTTTAACATAGGGTGAATAGAATTCTGTAAATGAATGTCAGTTTTACTTATTTATAAAAAACAGCATTGTATTTACAGGTGGCCCTCCACAGGAACCCCTGTCTTCACTACAATCAGGTATGTGTATATTAACAAAAATTAAAGGTATAAATAGGATCAGTAAACTAATTAATAACCTAAAGTTATTATTATGTATGTTGTAAAAGTGGTTTGTAACATGGATTATTTTGATGCATTGTTTCAAGCATGTTGTAATCCAGTGCCAGAGTGCTACTACAAATACAAATAGTAAATGTAAATATATGATGTGTATTTGCTTTCTATAATTCAATTATATAATGAATGAAGAAGGGAACTGTTATGTATCAATGTAACAGCCTCCTCATATATCTTGTCAGCATATGCGATACAATGTTTAAGGTTAAAAAATATACATATAAAATGTAAATAAATTGACAGTCTCAAAACACTTTATTTCAGAAAGCAATACCTATCAAGAAGGATGTGGTGATTGTGGTGAGTCAACTTCTATGAAGAAACACACAAATAAAAGAAAACTCAATCGAAGTGAGTACACCCGCTGCTTTGCAAATATACATACGTTTAATATTCTTATGCATTGTTTTAATATTCTATTCTGATTTGGTTGGATTTAATTATTTTTATGTTTTAATATAAAAACAAGGTTAGTTTATTGGCAACAATTATAAAGAACAATTGTTTTCTAATTGGTTTGTTTGTCTAACGTCCCCACCAACAGTACTCCAGTTAAACAGTTACAAAGTCTTCTAGATATTAAAGATTATCTACCATTCCTACAATACATGTACAATATATGTTCTGTAAAATGTCACCACTAGCCACAGCATTCACTGTCCTTGACATCCCTGGTATCAAACCCAGTTACAGTAGTTGTTTTTCCAAAATTTGTAAACAAACAAGTTTTATTTATTTCAGGAAGTTGTCACTGCAGTGAAGAATTGCTTGAAATTGAAAAAAACATCCTGGAGTGTTCAAAAAAAGAAACATCTTATTAGAAAAAATTATCTGTCGAAATACTGAAATAATTCAGTTAAAGAAACAAAAATAGATATCATGCAACAGAAATTAACTCTTAAACAATCATCAATTGTAGAGAGTCTTTTAGCCAACAACTAACGAAGGGACTCAGACCCACAAAAACTATAACATTCAATTTTTTTGGTCACCTTTTAAAACATGATGTTGCCACATTATAATGGTCCTGTCACATTAAGGTTGGCTGTAATGTTTTCATTTCTTCATCAAACTTTCAAATAAGATTGCTAATGACAAGACAGACATAATGCATAATAAAGGTTAATGTTAAATTTGTTACGATATGTCCCTTTTTGATATTCTTATAAAGTATCTGAGGGCAACACAGTGTTCAACTTAACAGCCACTTAATTATAGTTTGGTGTGGTTTTGGAAATACATGGCAGCAACACAAGTATGGTCATTATAGCGTATGAAGCTAGTAATTGGTGAAGGAAGACCACATGTCAGCTGAAAACCTCCCAACAAGAATGATTCACCCTCAACCAGGCTCGAACCAATGTTCAAGTAATGTTCAAGTAATGTGACTCAATTATGCTATTTAATCATTGGAATAAATTAGTCATTGTCCCATATTTGGTTAATTCTTGAATTGAATTGTATTTGTCGGCATTTTGCTGATACTGTCGATGTGAGAACTACACTAAGGGTCTTCCATCACCAATTACAAATTAGGCGTCACTATGATGGCCATTATAATGTTGCTGTGAAGTGTTACAAAAACCAAAACCAATGAGGAGCTTAAGAGTGTTAAGATTATATTGCTGATGACAACACAAACATGATGCTGCCTAATCCTGTAGGAAATGTCCTTTTGTGTTATTCTGACAAAATATTAAAAGGCAAAGAGCAAAAATATATTATGTGATAAGAGTCCCAATTAATGTAAAATAAAACAAAAAAGCTGAAAATTGCCAATCATGTATAAGTTGTTTAAGTAATGTAATTCATTGAAACAAATTAATGATCGATTGTCTTTTGGTTTGTCCCTGTCCATGTGCATCTGGCATGTGTATTGATAAGGCAGGGGTGCCATCATCCTCATCATATATTGGCTCTGGGTTTGCTAGTCCATTGTCAACACACAGATTGTGCAATCGAGCACAACACATAAATATCTGTGCACATTTCACAGGTCTGTACTGGAGACAGCCAGCTGACTTATGTAAGCATCTGTTACAAATAGAAAAAGACATACAAGACATTTTCTTCACAGCACTAATCTATAAGGGAAATATGAGTTATGAAGAAGGATTCTGAAGTATACATACTTTTGTTTTAATAATTACTAATAAAGTGTGTGTATTGGTAAAAAGTTATTTTCACTGAACCTAAAAAATAAAAAAATATCGGTATTTATTTTATAAACTGTTTGAATACCCTTATAAGTAATTTAAATTTTTCACAAATCTTGTCTGCAGTTTCTTGCTCATGGCATACTTTTTTCGAGTAGTTTTTTATGTTCAAAAGACACACTTTTTTTCAATTAAAGGCGGTTTCCGTCAGTTTGGGTAACATTTCATTTTGCTAAAACAACCAAGTTAGTTATTGTTACCTGGAAAGATGTCGACAAATGCTGCCTATTAATGTCCTACATAAAAGAAAAGAGTGTTGTTTGTTGCACAATATGTCCTTAGAAAAAGGTATTTTTATTTGAGCCATGCTGCACAGTTTTTTATACTTCGAAAGCCACTGTTGTATTCGCGAGCTCTGAGGTGGGTGTCAATTTTTAGAAACAGTCCATATTATGCTTATTTGTAGATGTGAAAAAGAAATTAACATTAAGAGCAAGAATATGCACAATTTCCCTGAAACAAGGATAATCTATTGTTACATGTATTTGATATAGGCAAACTGTTGGATATCATTTTTAAATACATTAAATAATTTTTTGTTTGCATTTAATAATACCTGAATCTGGCCTTGAGTACCCCAAATGCTCGTTCCACGCAGACTCGACCTTTTTTGTGAGATACATTATATGCATCATCCGCTGGTTGTTGAGCACCTAAAACTGGTGTAAGTAGGTATTCTCTCAAAGGGTAACCACTGTCACCAAGCAGGTGGCCAACTGATGCTTGTTCAAGATGGTCCTGTTTTAAACATTCCAAATACATGTGTATTCTTTATATAAATTGTAATGACCTGTGATAAGGTTACTTTATGTGGAAATGTTAAGTTTATCGTTTTTTCTAGTAATGCTGCTCTCAGCATAGTTGTTTGTGTCATATCATAAACATATAAATAAAACATGAATAGGAAAATAAATGTAGAAAAACTTTTACTGCAGTTGTTCATTTATTCAAGGCAGTTTATTAGCTGCTTAATAACTGATAACTATTGCTATAAATTGTTTGTATTAAACCTGTTTGTACTGCTTTTTACTGTTAGTAAAATTAAAGTGGGTCAATAACTGTACTTGTGCATTTTTTTCCTTTTCATAATAAAATGTTTACAGAATAAGTGTATTTAAAATGAACCTCACTTTTAAACCACAATTGTCAAATATAGAGGCGTCATGCGTTGCTCCAGGCCATCTTGCCACAACATCCAAGAACCTGCAAAAAAGTTTTTAAAAAATAACACTAAAAAAATTAAATAACGAAAAAAAAATAGTCTCAATGTAAAGAATTTTTATAAATAAAAAGGCCTATCATTTTTAACAGAGGTCAGTAAAGTGTATTTTATGAGCATAAAATATTTTTGTAATTTACAATATGCCAGTCAAATTGTTTGAGCAGTATGACCACTTGATTCAGATAAAGCTTTTTTAAATGATTAATATCAGTTTTTGTTAGGAATACCACTTGTTCATTAAATATACATGTATAATAAAACAGACATTACTCAAAATGCCTATCTCAAATTTACACTTGCCTTGTGTTTTATGCCTAAAAAGTGCCATTTTCTTGCATTCTTTGAACATATTACACATGAAATGACTTTTTCTAACGGTAAAATGAAATTTGTATTTTAAATTGTAATGTATAAAATAAGTATAATATACCGTAAGGAAGGCTCTACAACAGCTTGTACGTTGAGGGCATGGTAGCCTTTTCTGCATACATAGGCTTCCTCTGCATCCACAGGTGCGGCTATTGGTATTAGAGTACCATCTATGGCACCTATCACGTTTGGGATCTTACAAGTTCGATAAAAAGCCAGCTTGGCATGATACAGTGCTTCACCTTGTGGGAATCTGTTTAAATAAGTTTTTGATAGATGACACTATGCATCGCATCTGCTTTCTTAGGGGGATTTATTGTAAGTTTATGTTATGAGATGTAACTATTTGTAAATAGCCAACATTAGTGAAATAAATGGTGAACAGTGAACACACTGAATCACTATTAATTGTATATTTGAGTATTAATAGTTACTGCTCATCAACATTTATCCTCTTGTCCCACATATTTTAACACACAAATAATAAATTAAAGTTAAATTAAACTAAAGCTATAAATGAAAGTGTTTTATACCCACGCAATACATGTTTGTCACAATAAACATTGAAGTTTTTTTCCTAGCAGTGCTCAAAATATACAATGATCCACATGAAAAAAGGTGAAAGCACAACAACACTTTAATATGAAGATAAGTTTAAAGTTTCAAGTCAACATTTTGAAAATGTTCAATCATTTGGCATCAAAAGAATTGCTTCCTTCAAAAAAAATGTTAAATTGTACCTGATATTGTCAAGCCTTCTGTTGATTGCACAAATAACTTTATAGACAATCCTTGAAACACTGGATCTGCTGACACCATGTAGGTCACCTACTTCCGAGAAGAAGTCACCTTTAGCCAACACTCGCAAAGTGATCAAAAGCTGCAAAATGGTTACTGGTAATCAATAATTGAAATATTTTGAGACATTTAATTCCCCGTGTTTTTAAGGAAATATTTGAAAGGCATACTTCTATGTTAATAAATCAAGATCGGAAGGTTCAAAGATCTACCGTTTTAAGCCAAAATTATAAATGTTTAATAGGCACACAGTACTTTATTAACATAACAACAATATACACATTTGCATGTTGTTAACAATTAATAAAATTAATTTATATGTATAGGTGTATTATATAAAATGGAATATACATTTATGAAATATGTTTGTGAAAATAACAATAGGCAAAACAGTAATATAAACATGTATTTACTAAGCATATATAGACCTTTTTGTAGGCATTTTCAGTACCCTTAAAAATGGGCCTTTATTTGTTTATACCTTTTGGGAATTGAGCATTATTGACCTGACACAAAGTCAAGCAATATCAATAAACAACCAAAATATGAACCACACTTTTTAATTTTATACACATCCATTGCTTCCTCAATTTTATGAGAGTTTGATAAATAGACTTATGGCTATTAACATTGACTATAAATAACCAACAATCGTTGTTTACCTCTTGAAGTGAATCTCAGGTTTGTGATTACAAACTTTCTATATGGTGAATATGGTTGACAATTGTTGAGACAACGATGGCCCCAAACTTGTGAAACTCAAAATGAAAACACACAGAATTCCACTATGATTGAAGCCATGTTTATCTCATCAAAATTTAATCCAATGATTTAAGTTGTTTCCGTTCTTTGACATACTTCATCGTCGTTTTCAAAGTCATGTTGACTCTACATTATCCAAATGCTCTGTTTAACAAGAAATAGCCCCGTCAAAATTTCACAACACAATGTAAAGCGGAACTTCACTTTTGTAATGGGACGCCACTATATTATTTTATATTCATTCTGTAAATATAATTAACTTTTGTTAAAGTTAATAGTATCAGTATAACATAGAACTGATTGAGTGCAGCTTATAAGGTTACTACGAAAATCTTTAGCAATATAAGCTAATTCTTCTTAGATCGGTAGCTTATATTTATTTTAATTGTAGCCTACCATTTGTTTTGATGCAGTGTACCCAAGATGAATAAAACTGAAAAGAGGCGAAATTCTTGCAAAGGGGCGCCACATTTTGAAAGACCAGTAATTGGTCAAATGTTTTTATTAACACATTTTTCTACGGAGACAAAATACTTACCTGTGTTATTGGAGGAATGCTTCTCCCCCTGTTGCTCAAACTGATGTCGGGTTCAATTAAAGACAACAAGTAAACAATCAACCCTTTGTTCAGTCGATATCTGCTGACAACATCTTCTTCTCTTAAGTCACTTAACGACAACCGCTCGTTAAACACTCTCGAAATAGTTGTTTTTCTGTGAGTAAGCTAATAAACGCGGATAGCGGCCATTTTATCGCAAATATTTCCGACTCCCTTTAGGCTGTCGTGTATTTGCGACCGATATTTGCGATATCGTAAAATACGATGGCGTCATGAAACGGGAAAATCGTATTTTGGGCATTTACGCTAGATCGCAATTTACGAACTCACATACGACCGTTCATGAAACGCACCCCTGCATCGGGAGTTAAAACAGATATAATGAACGTATATACATACATAATAACTAGTAATAAAATTAACAAACAACATTTGTACAGTATGTACAGTAGATAAAAGCCTCGGCAACCTAAAAATTCCAAATGAGAGAGTAGTTTCAAATAAAATAAAGCAGTACCAGCGCTGATATATTATAAGAACAATATAATGACGTCATACAATGCCATGACGTCATATGCCAAAAGTGTCAAATACGAAAGAAATCATATTTATTTTTTTATTTGGGTTTTACGGCACACCGACAATTAACAGGTCATACGGCGCCGAATACAAAGTTAAATGTGAATAGAGCGTAATCAGGTTAAAACCAAACAACGCATGTAAAATATAGAAAAAATATAAAAACCATCAGGTAAAAAAAAAATATATCCTGGTTTGTCCTAGTTTCGTGACCCATAACACCGTTTTTTGCACAAGCGCGTGACATCATTGATTTCCATAAGCAAAAATATAATCTTAGTGACAAATCAACTTAAGTTTGAAATAATACTGAAGTAAAATGTACCATTTTTAGCAAAATATATATAAAAAAAAATAAAATACCCTGTTTGACGTGTACATCACACCTCTGGATCAGCTGGACGCTTTCTTCTGGTTTCGTGACTCAGCATGTTTATTGATAATGTCAAGGTTATCATGTAACTACACACTTTAACCGTCCAGTTCATACACTGTGTCCAAATAGCAACTGCCAGGTATAGTCAGAGTTCTGTTTAAAATATGGTTATTATGTCTTTCTGTGTTAAAAAGAAATCGGGTTATAATTCACATAGAAAAAGTAACTGCTTCAACAAGGTTAATTTTGACATATTTACAATGGGTTTTTGTTTCTTCATGTGGTCAATTAACGTTTGCAGTGAGGACACAGAAATTGAGTGTGCCTTCTTACAACATGCTCTGTGGTACAATAGGTGAGGTGCACCCAATAACCACACGAATCTCAACTGGCCCATCCTATAATCTTGATGTAGTCATGGAGTCTTGGTGGTGTCGACTTCCCACAGACACAGCATTTGTCGTCATCATTATCTGACAGTGAACTGTCAGAGTCACTGTCAACTGGAATACTTGGTCTGCCATTTTTTTCTGTGATCCACTGGTGGAGGGTTTTAGGCTGATTGGTGTGCTTTTGATCTTGGAAGACTGCGTTCTTGGTAGATTTTTGGGGATGGAAGTTATTTTCTTTTCCTCAAGGTAATTGGTCATGTCCGAGAAGAAGTTGGCATCAGTTATTGCCTTTCCACTGGCATTTTGCTTCTCAGTAACACGTTGTTTCTTGTTACAAGAACATTGGCAGCCATTATTTTCCTGCTCCACCATTTTCAGGATCTGCTTCTCTTTTTCATTAAAAATTGTTTCCACGGCTTCTGGTCTGAATTTGATCATTTTGACTTTTTTTTACAGGCTCTCCCGGACACATTCACATGGCAGCAGTTGCTCAGCTTGAGGGACATCTGTTTTCAACGGGTAGATACCTGTTTTGCGGAAACCCGACTGAATGTTGGCAGGAGTTAAAGCTTTCAAGTAGGCTCTACAAGCAAGTGCACAGATGTTGTATTTGGTGATGTTCTGTCCCATATGTCTGGACAAGAAATGTGCACATTCACTTTAATAATGTTTCTTGAAGGGCCAAAAATAGCCACATCAAGAGGCTGCAGCAGGTGTGCACTGTGAGCAGGCAGAACAAACAAAATGATGCCATGTTCTCTTGCCCATTTGATTGTTTCTGGGCTTTCGTGTGATAAATGGCCATCATATATCAACAGTATGGGCTGGTTACTAGCTGGAGAGTGTCTGGCAAATGGCAAAAAGTGATGCTCCAGGTAATACCTGAATATCTCGCCGTTGGACCAGCCAGCTTCCGACATGGTGCCAACTGCACCTGTACAGGCCCCTTTCATAAGGTCAGGATTCCAGCGCTTTCCCTTGAATACAAAGAAGGGAGGAATTGAGTTGCCTAGAGCATTGACACATCCAATAACAGTGTTTGTAGTGGATTTAGGGGAGGTAATGGCTTGTGGCTTGTAATTAGGAACAGCAATAACATTGGATGGTTTGTGTTCTGGTTGTATGCCAGTTTCATCTAAGTTGTAGATATGCTAGGCTAATCATTGAATTTTCCTCCATGACTGCTTTCAAATTGCTGAAATAAGTTTCTATTACTTCAGGTGTTGAGCTTTTTGCCCTTGAAGTTTCTAATTGTCTTGGTTTTAATGAAGCAATATCATTTTTCCAGCGCTTCAAGAAAGCATAGAGCCACTTATTGCTCATTGGGGTATTTTTGCCCTTTTCCCAAGTTCAAATGCCATTTCTCCCGCTAATCTCTGGGTAAAAGCATTTGTTAACCTATATCCGATGTTTGCCCTCGCCTGCAAATGTTCCACAAGCTTTCTCTCCCCCTCTCTACTGAACAATGTTTTATTCCCAAAATTAATTGGGTCAATTCTCCCCAACACTCTGTCTCTCAAAATGTTTGCTGAGGTACTCAATATATCCTTGCAGCCTTTTTGACAGCAAAACCTTTATCCTTAACAAACTTGTAAGCTTGTAGCATGGACTCAGATGAGTAAGATCTGTTTTTCCCAGTGATTTTGGATGGATTGGTTTTTAAGAGGAAATGATATGTTATGGAAACAGAGCACAGAAGAGTGTTTCAGGGAATGAAATCGACAATAGGCAATGTAAACATAACTATTTTTTCCATAGGAAATAACTACGGACGCCGTTTGCAAAATTTACGAAGCGCTTCCATAACACCGATGAAAGGAATCGGTGAAGTTTTTTTGTAAAATATTAAAAGGAAAGAGTAATTATTGGAGGAAATACCATGGAAACGGGAAAATAATATGAATATTGGTTGTTTTCTGGTAAGTTTACCTGCTTTTTGCGCATTTTCTTGTAGTATTTGCGTGACTTTGGTCTTCGTAAAAAAAATGCACAGTATCCGGACGTTACCACAACCAGCACGAGCGTTAATTCCAAGTTTTGTGTACGTCACGAAACCAGTGTAAGGGCCGAATGTAGGAGAAACAAATTGAAAACAGGTCAACACATAAAACGGTTTAAAAAAGTATGACGATTGGTAAATATTTAAAAAGTTATAACTTATTAAGAATACCAATCTCGTTCAAGAAGCAAACAGTCCAGAATCCGACACTGTCCCAAATATTTCGTACATGTCATGGACACCAAAACACCCCGACCGTAAGTGGTCTGTGTCGATACACTGTAATAAAATATGGTTGACTGTCAGTGGTTCCTGGCGAGAAACACCTACAGGTTGAACTTCTCTTTTTAAAAGATATAAATGAGTTAATCTAATATGTCCCATGCGACAGCGGGTAAGAGTAATTTGTTATTAACAATACTGTCCCAACTTGTTTGCCACTTGGTTAAAATATATCGATAAATAATTGATTTAAAATCAGTGTGTTGGATGCAAATATCTGTCTCAGTGAGGGCTGATGCAGATTTTGCACTCTTGTCTGCATCCTCGTTTCCTCGGATGCCTACATGACTAGGAAGCCAACAGAAGGAGATTTCGCTAGTGTCGTAAAAACTCTGAAGTTTGACAAGAACAGTGCGAACATGTGGATTTGAATAATTCAGTGTCTGTGGGGCAGACTTCCAGGGTAAAAGCCTGTGGCGAAGCGTTCCCGCAGCTCAGGCTTTGAGATTCTCAGTGTCGAAGCAGGACCTGCTCTTCTGCTTTGATCGTCTGGGTCGTAAACACAGCATGCTGCCGACCGGGGAGTGATCGGAATATGGTAACTACGCTTGAGGAGTTATGTGGTTCAGCGTGGGTCTTCTAGTGATGACGAGGAACAGCTGGTGCCAATGCTTGACCTAGGATGTCGCCAAACCTCTCTGTAGTTGGGCTTGGTAGGGTAGAAGGTGTTAGTGATGGCGAGGTCATGGAAGGAGCCGAGCTCAAGTAGCCGCTGTCCGTTCTCAGTCGCTTGCTAACGCCGAAGAGTCCGATGCAACGTGACCATGCGGTGTGGGCTGCGCCTACCCGGGCGTTGAAGTCTCCGAGCAGGAGCAGGTCAGTATGGAGATTCTTGAGTGCCCAGTGCCAGGACCCTCTCTCGTTGTTGCTGGCAGAGTCCGGCGGAAAGGCAAACCGATACGGCCGGTGCCACAAGATATCGCAAAGCTCAACCAACTGCCTACGGGTCTTAGTACCGGACTTTCTATCTATGTTTACTTCCATAGCCTTTGACCTGCAGGGCAGCAGGAAACTTGTACGGGGCGGGGTCGTTCATTTCCGACTGCCCACACTAAGACACTATTTAAACGCAAACACACAACATTTCCAGGCTTGTATCACTATAGAATCCGAAAATGTGGTCCTCGATTTAAAAACACGTCAACACAAATAAACAAGAAAATGGCGACTTGTAACCATGAAATGAGACTATGAAGTCATAATGGTCATAGCATTGTCCAAAGAAGGCAAAGGTCATGGGACATACATAGTCTGAAATTCAACATAATCAGTAGAAACTTAGTTTAAAACATGACAAAATCATAGAAGACGTTATAGCTCTAGTGTCCGCACTTTAAAGTTTAGGAGGGTGCGTCAATATGAACGTGTTAAAGCCAAGATCTGAATGCAAGAACATCTCAAGTGTACTTGGTTGTGGCAAGGTTGAAAACAACAACCAATGCAAATACGTGTTATGCATACTAAAGATGTATGAAAAAACACATACGTATGTGATCTACTTTATACAATTGTAAAATATAATGTAACATACAAGTGTTAGAAACCGGTTTATTTCTTCTAAACTGTTACAGCAAGGCTTTCGTTTTTATAAATTAAGAAAGGCTTTTTTTCAAAGTTCTTTCTCCGCAATGGTTTTATTGCTTCTAAGTATCGTCAGAGGCCCTCTTTTCGAGTGGGTCCAATAACCGATGATTTTTGTTTACATCTGGTCTCGCGAGAATTACGTTGCGCATCACGTGACCGTCCGTGTGAAATTTTTTACAACTGCTTACGCACGATGACAGAGGTAAACAGAAGACAAAAATAAGGTCTAAACAGGTATTTACATTGCATTAATTAACATGTATTAAACTTACTTTTTCACTATTCCCAAATGAACACTACCAAAATTAATCCTGTATTGTATCTAAAGTCAGCAGGGCACAAACATCCGTCTGCTTTGTTGACATTTTATGAATGAAAGTGTCTGGTCGGAAGAACAAAATTTAAGGCCAAATGTAATAGCCACTGCATTAAACAAAGACTTCCTAACAACTCGTCTATCTTCACCGCTGAAATCCGGGCTATAAATCTAAGCCTTGATTTCATTTCAGAACATTCCGGTGAAAAAAATGTTATATTTTCAGACTCATTATCTGTATTGCAAAGCATAAATTCAATGGATTATTCAAATCCACATGTTCGCACTGTCCTTGTCAAACTTCAAAGTTTATACGACACTAACGAAATCTCCTTCTGTTGGCTTCCTAGTCATGTAGGAATCTGAGAAAACGAAGATGCTGACAGGGGTGCAAAATCTGCCTCAGCCCTCACTGAGACAGATCTTTGCATCCCACACACTGATTTTAAACCACTTATTTACCGACATATTTAACCAAGTGGCAAACAAGTAAGGACGGTATTGTTTGTAACAAATTACACGTAATTAAACCTAACGTCGGTGCCAATGTCTCTGCTTGCAGAGAAAGTCGACGAGAAGACGTAGCTCTTACCCGCTGTCGCATTGGACATACTACATTGACTCATTCATATCTCTTGAAAAGAGAAGTTCAACCTGTATGTGTTCCTTGCCAGGAACCACTGACAGTCAATCATATTTTATTACACTGTATCGACACAGACCACATACGGTCGAAATATTTTAATGTCTATAACATGTACGAACTATTTAGGACAGTGTCTCATTCTAAACTTGTTTGCTTCTTGAACGAGATTGGTATTCTTAGTAAGTTATATTTTTTTAAACTGTTTTTTACCAATCGTCATACTTTTTAAACCGTTTTATGTGTTGACCTGTTTTCCTTTGTTATTTATTTTTTTACCTGATAGTTTTTATATTTTTCTATATTTTACATGCGTAGTTTGGTTCTAACCTGATTACGCTTTATTCACATTTAACTTTGTATTCGGCGCCGTATGACCTATTAAGTGTCGGTGTGCCGTAAATCCCAAATAAATAAATAAATAAATAAAACAATTATACGCTTATCAGTCACCGCCACTTACCATTTGTTGTCTTTTCTTCCATATTTTATTTCAGGCTCATCCCTATCACAGAAAAAAGTCTTACAGATTGTATTTACCCACGGCCCTTACCAATGCATACCAAGCTGTCAAAAAAACAAGGTGTCAGTGCGGAAGACTGCAGCACTCTATAATGTTCCAGAAACCACTCTGAGGGATAGGATTTTGGGCAATGTCCACCCAGAGACAGTAAAATCAGGGACTGCCCCTATCTTTGCACAGATTGAGGAGGCTAGATTGGTGGAACATTTCAAGTACATGGCAGAATACGGGTATGGATACTGTAGACATGAATGTGTGGACATTGCTACTGACTTTGCTGTGCAATTAGGCAAGAGAACAAATGACAAACCGCTCACAATCAAGTGGCCTGAACTTAAGGTATTAAAGCCGAGAGCACTGATACATGTTAGGGCAAAAATGTCCTCTGGCTCTGTAAACTCCTACTTAAAGAACCTGAAATCAACAATAGACAAACAGGGACTTAGTGACAAGCCACACTTAATATTTAATTGTATTGAAAAGGGGATTTCTGTAGACCATAAGCCCCCACATATCGTAGCGAGTTCTAGATATTGTCCCTCGTCTGTCACATCTGGTAAAGGCCAAACTACAACTTTGATAGGATGTGTGAGTGCCACTGGAGTTGCACTGCCACCTCCTCTCATATTCCTTGGAAAAAGTTTTAGCCCAGACTTAATGACAGGTGCATCGGCTGGTGCCCAAGGGACTGTGAGTGAATCCGGTTGGTCCAACGGTATCATATTCCGTGAGTATCTGTAGACACATTTTCTTTAGCATATGCCACGCCCTCCAGGCCAAAAGGTTCTTCTTATTTTGGATGGCCAAAAGTCCCATGTCTCAGTTGGCCTTACTGAATGGGCCGAGAGGAATGACATCATGATATTCATCCTTCCTAGTCACACAAGCCATATCCTTCAACCATTAGATGTATCATGCTATGGCCCCTATGAAAACATCTATTATATTCTTTGTCACAAACTTATGAGGGAAACATCAATGAAAATAACCAGATACAATCTATGTGAGCTAGCTTGTAAAGCCTATGTAAAGGCACTGTGCCCAGAAAATGTACAGTCTGGTTTCAAACGAACTGGCATATATCCACTCAATCCCAAGGCTGTACCAGCTGTGTATTTGTCCCTGCTGAAATATATGAATGTACATCAGAACAAGGCAGGCAAGAAACAGTAGATGATAGTATTCCATCTGACAAACCAAACAGTCCTTCTTTCATCCTGAAAGCAATAGAATGTAAACTTAAACATGTGAAAATTGTGGAAAAACAAGACAAACAATGGGTAAACTGGTGGCTGGAAAAGAACTTGATAAAGAAACGGTTGAACTAATGGTTGAACATGAAAGTAAACAAAAGAAGGTTATTCAAAGGAGCATGAAGCGGAAGGAGAAGTCTGAATCTTAGTGAGAAAAAGTCTACCACTAGTGAACCACAACAAGGTCCCTCTCATATAAGATTAGATTTAGACTCATTGATGACATGACAGATGATGAGCTGTGCCGTGTATGAAACAAGCAGACACCTGATGAAGGTAAACACAGCATATCTATTGTGTTTATAAAATGGGCCAAGTGTGGTGGATTTGAAAATGGCCAACCTTGCCTCCACTGGGCTCATCTTGGTTATTGCACAGCTGTTAGAGTGATAAGGCGGAGGGACAAGTTTCTTTGTCCTCACTGTATTGAAGAATAGGTCAAGTAATACTACAAAATGCACACAAAAAATGGTAAATATGTTCAAGTTAAAAGTTAATGTAAACTGTTCAAGTTTGGAACACATTTTGCAAAATGAAAGTAAACAAACATTACTTTCTTTGGCCTTTTTTGAACCAACATCCTACTCCTGTGACGTCATCGGAAATAGGGCCGCGATGTTTGATGTTTAGGTAAGATCACCTTAACTTTGTATGACCCACGTTGGAGCTTTATTTCTTATGAAAAAGTTTGGTAATGAGGTGGATTTAACAAAGAAAGGACTGTTCTATGCGGTATGTAAGTTAATCTTGTTTATTTTACTTTGAATTGTTGTTCAGTTTGAATTTCCCGCTTAGACTATCGAAAAGTGGGCCATCGAGGATATAATAGCATTATGAAAGCCATCCTTCATTTTATGGAAATGTTTTATACAAGATAAAGAAAATCAAGGGTCTCAATAACTTTTCTGACCACTTTACAAAACTTATCAGAAAATGTATTGCAGACGGTTACAACCCGGGAATCCTTCAATGTACTGCATTGCTTGCAATTGACACTTTTACTGTCAAGAACTGGCGTTGCTTTTAAATTACACGATGACCGGACAGGTCGTTGAGACTATATGAAAACACTGACTTAAAGCCATAATTAGACAGTCACTGTTTCTTTATCTCTCCATTCGTGCCCTATACAGGTGAGACAACTTGAGCAGTCTCCATACCCTTTACGTGGGATTGCACAGTAGGTAGCGTAGATGATCCGAATTTCGTTATAGTTGCAACTTTTTTAAAGATTATGCAATTATAATTTTTAAATAATAAAAATCAAATTTCTTACCTATGTTCATCTATCCTTGTTTCACCTATATCCAATCATTTTATTTTAACTATTTAGGCTGAGTAATTGAAAATTTAAAATGTGTAACACTCTGTGTGTAGGCCGCCATATTGGAAAATTACCCTATTTCCGTAACCTTGACCTGTAAAGCATTATAGAGTACAGAGCAGTTCAAAAAGTGTGTTCCACAATAAAAAGATAACTTGAAACAACTTGAAACAATTTTATTTTGAGACAAACAAGTGAAATATATTCACTGCAATAATAAGTGAAAAACATGATAACAAAAGCTCAACTCATATTTAATGTTAATATTTAATAATAACATATCAGTCTATGTACACATAGCAACTAATAAAACTATGAATACATAATTATGTTTAACATCTTTTTGTAAGACATTATTTTACTAATAAACTAATACCATTAATAAATCACTCTTTATTTCCAGAATTTATTTCTCTGTGTTAATGTGGCATGAGCAAATGAATGTGTCATTATGTCTTATAACCCTTTGCTTGCAGCAATATATCAGGTGTGTCCAGTGATTACACCCAACATAATCACACTTTGCCCATTTCACAAACACCGAGACACAACATTCTTAAGCTCATCTGACTGGAACTTAATGACATACACAACACTTATCAGATTCTTCCATTTTGTCGCTAAAGTCAGACGAGTCACTTAAAGGGATTTTCTCTTTTGAAGGTCCTGGTTGGGGTTCTTTCGACTTAGGAGGGGACAGTTTTGTTTTTATTTTCTTGGATTGTTGTTTTTTTATTTTTGGATGCAGGTGCTTTTTTACACCCTCTTCAGTGAATTTAAGAATTTTGTTTTCAACAGTGGGGTCAGTTATACATTTCCTTGATACAATTTTACTTAATGTATGTTTCTGTTGATTTTGACTTTCATACTCTATCTTTTTAGCAATGAACTGCTGGTCAGCTAGAAAAAAATCCTCTGGTGGACCAAGAGGTTTCAGCTGTTGAGAGTTTTTCTTTGAATCAATAGGCTTATAAGCTTGTGCAGGCTTGAGAGCATCCTTTGAGATAACTGAGGGTTCAAATGGAAATATCCCAGTTTTCCCAAAGGCTGATCTCAAGTTACAAGGTGACAAACCGGCTGTATATGCTGAACATGCTAACTTGCACACATTGTACCTAGTGATTCTAGACTCGGGACAAGACCTTAAAAATTTATGGCACCCTAAATTATACACTCTTTGTAGCGGCCCAAAGCAGCTAACATCTAACGGCTGCAAAATGTGACTGGTATGTGCTGGAAGCACAAAGAGTACAACATTGTTTTCTTTGGCCCAGTTGATAACAGAAATGTTCACATGAGACCTGTGTCCATCGAAAATGAGCAATACTGGCTGATCCGCACTTGGTCGCTGTATGTATTTCAGGAAGTGTTCATTGAGGTACTTCAAAAAGACCTCGGAATTAGACCAACCGGTCTCTGTAACAGTTCCTGATGCTCCGGGACCGGAATCTGAAAGCACCTCTGGACTCATTCGCTGACCTTTGAAAATAAAATATGGAGGAATTTGTGTCCCTAAAGCATTTCCACAGCTTAAGATTGTGGTTATAGCAGATCTTTTTGATGTAACAGCTGATACTGGACCTGCACCTGCAATTACCTTTGGGGGTCTGTGTTCTGTCAGAACACCCTTCTCGTCAAAGTTATAAAAAAGTTCAGGCCTGTCGATAAAACCGTTGGCAGTCATGACAGTATGGAGATAATCAAAGTAATCGCTGACAACCTGTTCTGAAGATGCCTGAGCTCTTTCTTTCGCAAGAGCTCGTGGTGTAACAGTTCTGATTTCAGGCCATCTGGATTTCAGGCCACTATACCATTTTTCCGATAATGGCTGACCTTTTTTACGTTTGCCAAGGAAAACAGCATAGTTAGATGTCTTTGCCTTAACTTCGGGGCCGGTATACCTATAGCCAAGTGAAGCCATGGATTTCAAATGTTCGACGAAAATAGCTTTCCTTATGTTCATCAAAATGTGACTGTGGTCCAGACCTAGTTGCTTCAATATATATCTCTCAATGTTTGCATTGGCACATTATATTGAATAGATGCCCTTCTCACTGACATATTGTTGTCTCTGACAGCTTTGTAGGCATAAGTGAGTCTTGTAGGGGAATAGCACCTGTATTTTGTTGTGGCTTTAACAGGATTGACCTTTAAAAAAAGATAGGTTTCCTTTAAAGCCATATTTTCCATATTTAAAAAATGAAATAGTCAAAAATTATGGACAGAACAGCTTTCTGAACTGGACAGTATAATAAAAATAAACTGACTGACATCATAACAAAAATATATTCAAACTAGAGATGGCTTAAAAGCAACAGACTACATCTATCAATTTTGGATATGGAAAACATATATAGGAAAGATATAAGGAATATACTTTTTGAATTGGACTGTAGATTGGATACAAATAGTGTTTATCATCGGACAGTCATGTGATTTGTGCAGCAGACGTAACAGCATCACTCTTATGGTTTTGTTTCCAATTTAGTGTTTCAAATTTAAGTAAAATTTGATTTTTATGACGAAGCATAAAAGGGAATAAGAAAAGTTACTGAAAAGGGATACCACAATCAAAATGTAGGTTTATTTACCTGTTTGAAGCGCATTTTTTTTTGCGGATGACAGATTTGACAGTTGAGTCTGACAGCTGCTTGTTTACACACAAAGTAATGACGTCATTCGAAAATCTCGCGAGGTGCCCGCGAAAGATTTCTAAACTATTACGGAAATAGAAATATAACGAAAATAGGAATGCCGACGATATAACATCGGGATTTTTTGTACCTTTATCATATGTATTATGTCAACTGCGGATAAATCCTCGGCTTTTATATGGGTTTTTTAAAACGTATTAACTCTAAACAATACTACGTTGTTGTTGTTTTATTGTTGATTTGGGTTGTTTTCAAAAATTCTATTTCTTTCGTATTTTTTACATTTCTCTTTTGACAATTTTGGCATATGACATCATTGCATTGTATGACGTCATTATATTGTTCTTATTATATATCAGCGCGTGTGCTGTTTTATTTCAAACTACTCTCTTATTTTGAATTTAAGGTTGCCGAGGCTTTTATCTACTGTATATACTGTACATATGTTGCTAGTTTATTTTATTACTCGTAATTATGTATGTACATAAGTTCATTTTATCTGTTTAAATCCCGATGCAAGTGCTTACTGTTAGTTGTTTCACTTTGACGGGATATTTTTATTAACACTGTTTGTTTGATGGAAAAAACCTTCAAGAAGTGCGAGGTTGGAGCGCTCCACAAACCAGATTTAAGCACCCCTGTCGGCCCTTTTGCCTACAGACCTTTCTAAGGCGGAAACTGATGTTTTTTCTTTTTGTATGTTATGTCTCGTCTCCGTGTTTTTGTCACATCTACGTTTACCCTGTTTGCCTTTGTCTACAGGTAGATAAAATTCAAATGTCTGGAAATTTTGACAGGACCTTTTCTAATTTACCTATTATATACCAATCGATAATGGAGGTCGTGTGGTGCTCTGTTTGATGCTTAAATATAATAAAGTAACAACAGTCACCTATTTTCAGCAATACAAATTTTTTAATGTAGTTTTCTTTATCTTTGTTACAAAATGTCTAGGAATATTTGATTTCTCTCATGCAGTACAGACGCACGCACATACAAACAGACACATAAATGTGCAGCAATGTTTTCATTTGGAAGAAAGCTTATTGCGAATCTTGTGCAAAGAATAACACCAGTTAAGGTTTTGTTTAAACTTGCGTTTAAACCTGCAATGGTGCATAAAACTGCAAACTGTCAGCTCATCGACAATGCTTAGATAACTGTTGCGTGTGTTGTAAAGTAAATGAAAACTTTAAAAACAATCTGAGCATAAAAATACTTTCCGATTTTGTAAGAGGGCGTTTGTTACTGGTTCTATCCAGCCGGCGCTGACGAAGTTACAGTTCCGCCCAACCGTCCTTACTTATTTGGACTTATTTACCCTCGCCGTTAATTATGAATTATTTGGCGAGCATAAGTTACATGTAGATTAAAAATTTTGTATTACAGATGGATACTGATGGCATGAGGGTTGCTCTTAGCAATGGTGTTTAAAAGTGTAAATAGATTTAAAAATTCATGACGTTATTTTAAAAATGATGATTAGCTTCGAGCAGTTTATGTATGAGTATGAGGGTTGATGATTGATCTTTAAAATGATAATGAGCATGAGTTATGACTTTGTAATTATTTATTTAAAACTTTAATGGATGTGTTAAAATCTTGTTATATGTACATGTATACAAAACGTTGTTTATTACCAATGTATGTATGGGTGCACAGTTACACATTCATATTCTTTCCTACCAGACCACCTATTCTTAAAATAAATGATAATATTATCGCCTGATGTTTAATCTAACTGAAAAATACAATTTCCTGCACCTCATTGGGAACTTGTAAGAACAAAAAAAATAAACAAAATTGTTAAACTAATAAAAACAAAATTAATACGACTGATTCACAACGGCTGTCTTTTCAGGGCCATTTAAAGATAGTGGGTTTAAAAAAATTTTTTTTATACATTATGTTTCTTTTCCCATAGAGGTGCCGGACGGCGATATATAGCTGGGTGCTGGGGATAATATAACTGGAGCATACGCCCCACGCGATGCCTCTAACCCCCCGACGTCCCCCACTCGGGCCCCTTGTTTTTGTCAGGGTATTTGCAGTGACCCCGTGCAGCCTCCTCGCAGTAAATACTTTGAAAGTTATTTTAAGTTGAAAAAAGGTTAAGAGTGAATATTATTATATAAATTTGTTTAAATAGCATAAACAACAGTAAAAGATCACATAGAGGATAAAATATATTTAAAAATATGTCTGACTTAATATTGACCAATCAGGCGCTAGCTTTATCTTTTATATTTCGTTTATTGTCCGCCATGGGCATAAGGTGTAACATGCCACGAGCTGGCGCCCAACCATGCGGATGGAGGGGTACGTTATACATGTTTGACAATGTGACGTTGCAAAGGCGGATGGTGCCAAACCGGGGTTGACTAATTACCTCCCTTTAACAAAACAGGAAGCCAATAGATATGTCAGTAGAACTCTGAATTGTTACAAAGACGTGGCTGGTTCGAATCATACGAGAACCGAAGATGTTTTTGCTTTTAATACATTTTCTTCTTTTTATTCGTTTTTTATGTTTACATCTTATTTCATTCTAGTTTCCGGGTTTTTCATATTTGTATCGGAAATGACCTTCAACAAATTAAATGGACGTAATTTGAACTTATGCAAAGTGCCTTTTATCATTATATCAAAGTAGATTCTCGAACATTGTTAGATCGATAGTTTAAAAATGCGTTTAATGGATGACATCTTGTACAACTTATCTGACGGTCGGAAGTTGGAATTTGTTCTGTGGTATAGCATTTAAGCGTCATTAATAACTATAAATCGAATATTTTTATTGGTTATAGATAAAACTTTAAAGCAACGCTGGACCCGTTTTCCATCGGTATCTTGGCAGCTGACCTGTTCGTTTCGACACTGCAAACACTCTATACATACACTCTTTTCTAGGTGACAAAACATCTCATCTATAAGAACAGACGGTGTTTATGAGTGCAACATATTCTCCCTGGAGCTTGTTTCAGTTTTGTAATGGGGATTCTCATGTAATTTGCATATGCATTTCTTTTACAGTGGGATTCATAATGGCCTAAATTTGCAAAAACACCCATAGAATACTTTATTTCTTCCACTTTCATGTTTTCTGTGTGAAGTCTTCAGGTCCGACTGAGCAGACGTTTATGCATTTTTTTCCCATCCATAGTTATTGTTGACTGTTTAACCGCCGTCATTCTTTTCAATTCTTGATTCTGATTTTATACAAAACTGGTCCTGTATCTTTCAGTACCTATACCTCCTCGATATGTGTAGATCACTCCTTTGCTGGCCTATGGGGGAAAGGCGAGGGTAAACAAAACCATTCGACGACGAACACTCCTTGCATAAACACAGAGTCCATACTTTTTCAAGACGATTTTCCATACGATCACGCTAGTAATCATCTTTTTTTCATATCGGCTGTTGCTTCGTTTGTACTTTTTTTATATTTGCTGTCAAGGTTTTGTACAAAGTGTATGGCTTTTTGTTAAAGTTCTCATTTAGCGGACCTTTCTTAACAGTATGATCAAGCCCCCCAACTGCCTCTACCCCCTAACCGTTTGTAACCGTTTCTTATACATTTCGGTAAGACTGATCTAAATTTTATATTGTTTCTTCACTTTTCATTCGTCCGATAGCATGTCGACATCTCGATGGCTCAACGCAAAACTGTCGTAACTCACTCTTTTTTCACAAAACCTTTTTTTTTCAATTTTTAGACATTTGGGTCAAAAGACATGTTGTGACAAAATATTTCTGCTAACTTTTGAAAAATAAGAAAAAAATATGAAATTGCAAAATTTTGTAACTCCATTTGATGGTTTTTGTCAAGGCAAAATTATCGTAACTTGAGTTATAAAAAGTTTTGCAACAGGAATGTACACTACATAATTATACTTTGACACAATAGGTTACTCAGCACATACATGTTTTATAAATAGACTGTAAGTATAAATGGACTTAAGGGTTTAACAGGCCAATGAGTACATGTTGATTTCATGAAAAAGGAGGTCATTATGACGTCACAATATAATCAACATGTCAGAGAAATCATTACTTTCTAAAGCTGTAATTAAATGCCACCATGCAACTTTGCTAAAAAATGCTGAGGTTGACAATAAAAGAAAGAAGAGAAACCTGTACATGACCGTACCATGATCTTTTGGTAAGTTCATTAACTTTATATATAACATTTATATATTTATATATAACAGGTGAAGCCTAAGTAGATTTCAAAATAGTTGGAGCCATTTCCAACTATTTTGAAATCTACTTAGGCTTCACCTGTGCTTTAAGCTTAGTCTCCTTTTCTTTTTTTTTCTTTTTGAAAACATAGTATATATCAAAGAGCTTTTGAATCAAAGCCAATACTTGAAATAAGTTTTTTTAAAAGATGCTTTATTGTCTGTGTAATTAAAATCAATACTTTTAATGTTTTTTAAAAATGCTATATTGTCTATGTACTTAAAATCAATGTTTTTAATAATTTTTCAAGATGTTATATACCCTATGTAGTTAAAATAAATATGTTTGATAAGTTTTTTTAATTATGTAATAGTCTAATATGGTAGTATACTTATATGTTTAAGAGCAGAAGATAACATTGAACTTTTCAGCAAGATTGTGCCCATATTTTATGATAAAACTTTTATACAGAGTTAACCTTGTGTCTGTTCTTAGTTTTGGAAGTACTAAGTCGTCAAGCTGGGTAGCATATTTTTTTCCTGATTGATCAAGAATCATGGACAACTTACAAGCTACTGACAGTGAGGCAGAATCAGAATGGTTCAGGTTTAGCTCCATAAGTGAGGGAGAAGTATCATGTCGATTATACAGAATGTGCACGAGGCTCTCAACAGAGATATATCAGATGTTAGCAGTATAAAGTCGGATGACACAGGCCCACTAGAGTTTAATGACTCATTTGTAGGCAATATCGTCAGCAGAATGGGTGACAGTTCCTTTCTAATGGAAACATTGGAAGAAACTGACATATTAATACTTTGTGACGAAGAACAAGAGAAAGCAGTTAATTTTCATGATGATAGCAAAAAATTTGTGCTGATAATATTGTTGATGATGTAGAGTAAGAGATGGGTTTTGATGGTGATAAAGGGGGAGGGTGTTGATGATAAGTGGGAGGAGGGTGTTGATGATAAGGGGGAAGAGGGCGTTGCAGTTGATAAGGAGGAGGGTGTTGCTGATGAAGATGATTATACTGATGATGACTATCAGAGGAAGGAGGGTTTTGATGGTGATAAAGAGGAGCAGAGTGTTGATTAGTTGGAGAAGTGTTGATATAGTGGAGGCGGATGTTATTTGGAGAAGAAAGAGAGTGAGGAGGAGGGGAAGGATGTTAACTATGGTCCTTATTATGATGAAGAGGGAGAGGATGATACGGAAGAGGAAAAAGAGACAAAGAGTGTGAATGATACAAATGGAGTTGCAAAAGATAGGGTACATAATGTGAATAGTGTTTTAAGTGATGATGAAGACAACATTCCTCTCATAAACTTTGTTTCAAAAAAGAACACCAACAAATAATCATCCTATCAGACACAGAAACTAAAATATGCAGAAAGAGAATGAGAAATACATAACTATGGAAAAGAAATATTATGAAAGAAAATAGAAATGAAGGAAAACCGTACTTGGCTAGAACTGGAAAAATGAATAAAGCTAGATAAATGAAGACAGGGTGTGGAGTAAAGTGTCGATATAAATGTCACCAGCATTTCAGTGAGTCTGAAAGGCAAAAGCTCTTTCATTCTTTCTGGAGTCTTGGGGACATACACAACCAGAGAATTTTATTTTAAAATATGCATTACAGAAAGCTAAAACACATAAAGGTGAAAGGCAGTAACGTCGCAAATTCACAGTGCCCTACTCTTATTCCTGTTAATGAAACACCAACCTGCTCCAAAATTGTTTAAGTATGCAAGACATTCTTTCTTCATACTCTTTCTGTATCTGAAAGATATATTTCTTCTGCAAACGTGATAATTGAACTAGGGCTGCTCAAGGTGAAAAGGGGCAAACATAATAACAGACCCAATAAAACATGAGAAGCCCGAACTTAAAAGATATGTGTTCACACTGAAAGTTTTCTAACAGTAGAAAGTCATTATTGCAGAAGATTTAAAAAAAAACAACAGTGTTTAAGTTTAGACCTAACTTATCCCCTTCTAACCAAAGCCACATTATAGAGGCTTTCAATTTAACGTCACGCTATCTTGACGATATTCTTACTACAGATAATCCTTTCTTTTCTCAAATGATCCATCTGATTTACCCTCCAGAACTTACCCTTAATAAAGCAAATAACTGACATTTAAATGCAGCATTTCTAGACATTGATATCGCTATTTCCAATGACAGCGTCTCTACAAAAATCTATGACAAGAGAGATAATTTCAACATTAGAATTGTGAATTATCCATACCTTGACGGTGATTCACCTCGTGCTACCTCTTATGGTATTTACATATCACAACTTACAAGGTTTGCACGAGTTTGTACTAAAGTAGAAGATTTCAATGCTAGAAACCTGTTTATTTCTTCTAAACTGTTACAGCAAGGCTTTCGTTTTCATAAATTAAGAAAGGCGTTTTCAAAATTCTTTCACCGCAATGGTTTTATTGCTACTAAGTATAATAGCAGTATGAAAACACTGATGCAGAAAGGCATAAGCCATCCTGCATTTTATAGAAATGTTTTATACAAGTTAAAGAAAATTAAGGGTCTCAATAACTTTTCTGACCACTTTACAAAACTTATCAGAAAATGTATTAACATTAAAGGTATAACATCGGGATTTTAGTACCTTTCTCATATATAATATGCCAACTGCGGGTAAATCCTCGGCTTTTCATGAACTGTTTTTTTTTTAACTTTTTAGCTCTTAACAATGCTACGTTTTATTTTGTTGGTAGGTTGTTTTCTAGATTTCGATGTTTTCTTTCGTATTTTTTACATTTCGCTTTTGGAGCGTGATGTCGTGGCGTTGTGTGGCATATTTGGATTGATCTTGTTACATATCGGCGCTTGGGATGTTTTATTTTTTCTTATAATATATCAGCGCTTGGGCTGTTTTATTTGTTCCTATAATATCTCATAATATATCAGCGCTTGGGCTGTTTTATTTCAAACTGATCTCTCGTTTGCGGTTTTTATTTTTACGTTGCCGATGCTTTTATCTAGTGTACATACTGTACATATGTTTATAGTTTAATTTGATGCTAGTTGTTATGTATGTATGTAAGTTCATTGAATCTGTTTTATCTCCCGATGCAGGTGCTTACTGTTAGTTGTTTCACTTTGACGGGATGTTGTTATTTACACTGTTTGTTTGCTAGAAAAACCTTCAGGAAGTGCGAGGTTTGAGCGCTCCACAAACCAGGTTTAAGCACCCCAGTTGGCCCTTTTGCCGATTGACCGTTCCAATGCGGTAACTGATGGTTTTTCTTTATGTGTGTTATGTTTCGTCTCTGTGTTTTTGTCACATTTGCATTTACCTTGTTTGCCTTTGTCTATTGGTAGATAAAATTTAAATATCTGTGAAAATGTTGATAGGACCTTTTCTTATTTACCTATTTTCAAAAATGTACACCCTATATCAGGAAAAATGTAATGACACTCAGATACCCAAGTGTCATTATCTATTTACAGACGCATTTTTATCTAGAATATAACTTTGCATTCCACCAACCTCAGTGTGATCTGTGATTTTCATTTGCAAATAGTAATAATAATCAAAAAGCAACCATGTTACAAAAAGTCACATTGAGAATAAAAACAGTCAATTGCATGCAAGATAACTCACTTGTCTGTGCATGTTTCGATTTGCAAGAAGTATTACCCACACCTCAAAGTTGTCTGTACTACAAGCGACGCCTTAGTATTTACACTTTTTCTATGTATGACATGACAAACAAAAATGGTCACAGCTTTGTATGGAATGAATCCATAGAGAAGCTTGTCAAATTGACTCACGTCAATCACACATAAGTATTTAGAAAAAGGGCTTACCCAAAATGAAAATGATTCTGTACATGCAACAATTGAAACTTCAAGTAAAAACATTAAACATCTGCCCAGTAAGCCTCCATCAGCAAAATCGCCAGGCGAAACTACCCATATAATGTTAAAGAGATGGTTTGACAGGACTTTTTTTTTTATTTTACCAGCATTGCAACAAATTCGAAAAACTTTGACACTAACACACAGGGTGAAAAACTTTTTTGAAACAAGATTAAATCCATCCATTTGAGTTCTTCAGACCGCAACATGTTTTCGTATAAGTTGCACCATGCTGGTCCAGTTTTTGTTTATGTTAACCTCATGCGACGGCAAAGAACAAACTTGTCATGCAACCTGTCTCTTCCCCAGCTGAGACAGGAAGGTACTCCTATCAGTAGGCAAAAGTTTGCAGACTTACTGAGTCTCTGTGTGAGCCAGATTGTGCCTCATGTCCCCTCATGCATAAGTTTCAGTGCAGTAAATCTTAACTGAGATTGAAGTCATTAATGAGTGAAAGCGGAAAGGGTAAGAGTTATCAAAGTTATGAAACAAAATAATGGCAGATGTTGGTAGGTGTAATTCTGTTATAAGCTATTGCAATACTGTTGTTTCCCAGAAAATATATTTATATATATATATTGAGTAAATAATGTTGTAAAAACAAAATATAGTGAGAATGACAGTAGCCAAATGTAAAAATGTTGTAAATGACCCTTTTTATCATGGTGATGAATGACTGACAATGCGGATGATTGTCAATGATGATTTTACTGATTATAAATATGATTAACTGAATAATATAAATGGTTGTGATGATATTAATTACTATTGTTATGATGCTGATCTTAATCTTGTATGTGAAGAGTGATAAAGATTATTATGCTGATAAGAGTTATGATGATAAATTGAATATGTGAATGATTATAAATGCTGATTTTTATGTTTACAATTATGAGGATGAACTGCTGACAATGTTCAACATATTTGCGATAATTTCACAGTTTATAGTTAGTGATGACTTACGACAAAGTTGATATTGTTTGTGATCTATATACTAAAAAGGGTAACACCGATGAACAACATGATGTCAAAAATGATAATCATGATGATAATCAAATCATCGTGTTTGACTAATGAATTAATGTATTGCTAAAATAGTAATATGCATAAGGATGATGTTTTGAGGTATCACTTAAAATTATAATGTTAGTGTTTAAGACTGGTTAAAGAATGTTTATGATGAAGTGGAAACAATATGTAGTTAGCTTTGAATGAAAAAATATAGTTCTGAACATTTATTTGTGTATTAATTATTGTTGTACTGTGGTACTCTTATTCATTTTTGGAAAGAAAGTTTAATCTGTCTTTATTGAAATAAGTCCTAAACTTCTGCATTGCAGTTCTTCAAAACTAAAGTTTTTTCAATAAAAAAACAAAACAATAATGACCAAAAAGATAAAAGGATCAAAAAGTTAAAAGGCTGACATAATGCATTATTTTCCCTTCATGAAAGACACAATTATGAATAAGTACTATGAAACAATGACAGACATTAACATAAAAGATACAATTAAAAGGTTTCCTCTTTCATTTTTATCTAAAAAAACTTTAGTTACGACAGTTTTGCATTAAAACTTGCCGAAGATTTATTAATATTTTAGAGAGAAAACTGTACTTTGTTAATTTTTTCATCAATACCTTTTTCATAAAATTTATCGTACATGTCTTTTATATAACTGAAAAATGTGTAAAAAAAACCATAAATATAATATTTCCAGTTTTACCTAAATAGACAGTAAAAATATAAAGTTCGTTTTGTTGTTTCCTGGAAAGTTTTGAAAAAGTGAGTTACAACAGTTTTGCGTTGAGCCATCGATCTAAGCTTTTCGTCTCCTTTTGAGATTAAATCATTGCCAAACTTCTCTGTATGTTTTAGTAGAATTTCAATTAGATCGGAAGATGTTGGTGAGTTCGGTGAGGTTATCTAGGTTGCAGCAATTTTCCTTCTGCTACAATATGTTAGGCTGTTCTGCTTCCATCTTTGACGGGATTGACGCTGCTCTCTGATGTCATCTCTTGCCTTCTTACTTTGATATCTTTCTCCGTCGGCAGTTTTGTGTTGTTCATATCTCTGTTTGCTGTTTAAGTGTCTGCCGATATTCCTGCATGCGCTCTTTTGCAGATTTACCCATTCTTCCATTTTTTATTGTCTACATAAATCTTGAAAATCGAATATCTGGTCTCCACACGTTTCATGCAAACAAAGTACAGAAAACCGCTAGTCAATGAATATAATTGTTTACAAATAACAAGGGTAAATACAAAGGCTATCAACGTGCACCGGAGCACGCCGTTAACAAAAGACGCTCACAACTTTAAAGAAAATATCATTAATAGCGAACGTTAATATCTCAACGTAATCACCTCCAAGACGAATGCACTTTTCATGTCTATGTATCCATTTCTCAAATGTTTCTACGTACCATCTTTGAGGAAAGGATCGCACTATCATCTGGAGTTCATCGGCGGATGAAAATCGCCCACCCTTCAACTGCCTTTTTACTTCCAGGAATACTTTAAAATCCACAGGAGCTAAGTCCGGTGAGTATGCAGAGTGGTTTAGCAACTCAAATCCCAGGAGATCAATCTCTAGCAAAGTAGATGCTGCCTTGTGGGGTGGAGCGTTGTCTTGGTGTAAGATAACGGAAGTCAAGTCCACATCCGGGCGCTTCTTGCGTAACGCGTGAGTAAGATCACGACGCAGAACCTGAAACATTTTAATTTTAAAATACAAATTAGTACAAGTAGTTTTTCCTAAAGTATGATATAATATGTGTATTTTTTCGCGGATATTATATATTAAAAATAAATAATGAAATTGTTTCGATATTATAAATGTGAACATCGTTACAATATTCAGGAAATTGTAATTACCTTGCTGTAATAGTCGGCGTTGACTGTCTTTCCTTCGGGTACCCGGTGTTGAAGAATCATGCCGGCTTTGTCCATAAAAAATGTGAACATATGTTTCTTTACCAATCGTCATACTTTTTGAAACCGTTTTATGTGTTGACCTGTTTTCAATTATAATTAATTCTTTTACCTGATAGTTTTTATATTTTCCTATATTTTACATGCGTAGTTTGGTTTTAACCTGATCACATTTAACTTTGTATTCGGCGCCGTATGACCTGTTAAGTGCCGGTGTGCCGTAAAACCCAAATAAATAAATATGTTTCCCTCCAGACTGAGAGACGCGCGCCTTCTTCGCCTGTGGTTCGGTCACCGTTTTCTATATGGTCGATTGAGCTTTAGTCTCTGGGTCGTAATGCCACAGCCACGTTTCATCTGTAGTGATGATTCTGTTCAGGAAGTTTTCTCCCTCTTTTCGATATCTTTTCACAAATTCCTGGGACGCTGATAGCCGCCGTAGCTTGGCGTCATCTGTTAAAAGGCGTGGAACCCATCGAGCACTGACCTTCGACATATTTAATTCGTCTGCAATTACTCTGTGCACGGTATTTAAAGACGCATCGACATTTTTCGAAATTTCACGCACAGTAAGGCGACGGTCATCATCAAGAAACGCCGTTAACTTTCTCTTGAATTAACGTTAAAATCTTCGGTCTTCCGCTTCGGACATCATCTTCTAAACTTTCTCTACCCTTTCGATATCGATCGTGCCATTTAAATACCAGAGATCTACAGCATGATGTATGTTTCGCTTCCCGAAGTTTTTCAAGCGTCTGTGTCGGAGTGAAACCCAGATTCACGCAAAATTTAACATTTTCGCGGACTTCGTGGTCAGTTTTTGACGTCATGCTTTTTAGACACCTTAGCTACAGTTTTTGCAATTGCTTTGTATGTTTATAACCTAGAGCGTTGAAAATTAACGGAAATGACGTTCAGACGTCACATAATCATGTGACAGATTCCCGCGAAAATTGATGTTCGTATACATACTTTAATTGTTGCGTGTTTTCTTTATAAAACGTATAAAAACGGAGTGCTCTGGTAACCGTTACCATGGAACCGTTATAGCTATTAAATCGTAGATTGTGATGCAAATATTAGTCTTAATATATGATTTTAGGATTGCAGACACATTAAATTATAACGTGTGCAAAATACATCTATCTACGACACATTAAAGTTTTAGCAAACAAAGTCCACGAATTTATCATACAACCCTCGTATACCTAAAAAGGGAAAAGACGTACGAAATTTTAGAACTAACTACTGTGCCATGTGGTTTTTATTAAAAATAACGCATTAAGAAGGCATTTTTTATTTACAAAGAAAGGTTTTGAATAGGTAAATAAGAAAAGGTCCTATCAAAATTTTCAAAGATATTTAAATTTTTATCTACCTGTAGACAAAGGTAAACAAGGTAAATGTAAATGTGACAAAAAATACTGAGACGAGACATAACACGCTAAAAGAAAAACCATCAGTTACCGCCTTGGAACGGTCAGTCGGCAAAAGGGTCAACTGGGGTGCTTAAACCTGGTTTGTGGAGCGCTCCAACCTCGCACTTCCTGAAGGTTTTTCTATCAAACAAACAGTGTAAATAAAAAAATATCCCGTCAAAGTGACACAACTAACAGTAAGCACCTGCATCGGGAGTTAAAACAGATATAATGAACATATGTACAGTATTTACGGTAGATAAAAGCCTCGCAACCAAAAAATTCCAAATGAGAGAGTAGTTTAAAATAAAATAAAGCAGTACAAGCGCTGATATATTATAAGAACCATATAATGACGTCATAAATGCCATGACGTCATATGCCAAAAGTGAAATGTAAACAATACGGAAGAAACAATAGAATTTTAGAAAATCAACAAAATAAAACGTAGTATTGTTTAGAGTTAATACGTTTTAAAAACATATCATAAACGCCGAGGATTTATCCGCAGTTGACATATTATATATGATAAAGGTACAAAAAATCCCGATGTTATACCTACTGTGCAATCTCATGTAAAGGGTATGGAGACTGCTCAAGTTGTCCCACCTATATAGGGCACGACTGGAGAGATGAAGAGACAAGAAATCCAACAGTGACTGTCCAATTATGGCTTTAAGTCACTGTTTTCATATAGTCTCAACGACCTGTCCGGTCATCGTGTAATTTAAAAGCAATGCAAGTTCTTGACTGAAAAAGGGTCAATTGCAAGCAATGCAGTACATCGAAGGATTCCGGGTTGTAACCGTCTGCAATACATTTTCTGATAAGTTTTGTAAAGTGGTCAGAAAAGTTATTGAGACCCTTGATCTTCTTTAACTTGTATAAAACATTTCCATAAAATGCAGGATGGCTTATGCCTTTTTGCATAAGTGTTTTCATACTGCTATTATACTTAGAAGCAATAAAACCATTGCGATGAAAGAATTTTGAAAACGCCTTTCTTAATTTATGAAAACGAAAGCCTTGCTGTAACAGTTTAGAAGAAATAAACAGGTTTCTAGCATTGAAATCTTCTACTTTAGTACAAACTCGTGCAAACCTTGTAAGTTGTGATATGTAAATACCATAGGAGATAGCACGAGGTGAATCACCATCAAGGTATGGATAATTCACAATACTAAAGTTGAATTCATCTCTCTTGTCATAGATTTTAGTAGGGACTCTGTCATTGGAAATATTGATCTCAATGTCTAGAAATGCTGCATTTAAATGTCAGTTATTTGCTTTATTAAGGGTAAGTTCTAGAGGGTAAATCAGATGGATCATTTGAGAAAGAAAGGATTATCTATAGTTAGAATATCGTCAAGATAGCGTGACGTTAAATTGAAAGCCTCTATAATGTGGCTTTGGTTCGAAGGGGATAAAGTTAACATAAAATCACGTTCAAAGCAGTATAAAAAAAATCTGCAATTAATGGTGCACAGTTGGTTCCCATAGGGATACCAATTACTTGTCTAAATAAAGTGTCACCGCATTTTATGTAAATATTGTCTAATAGAAAACGTAAAGCTTCACAAACATCCGTGCAAGTCCACTTAGTAAACTTTTCTAAGAAAGTGCTGGTAAAAAATGCATTACTATCATGACATGCTCTCGAGCAAATGTTTTCTCAATAAGAGCAATCAATTTGGTCTTAATTAAAGCATGAGGTAAAGATGTGTACAGCGTAGAGAAATCGTAAGTATTAACTGCAGAGCAATGAAAGTTTAAAGTACGAAACTTGTCTAAGACTTCTGAAGAATTTTTAATAGACCAAAAAATGTTAATTCCTGAATTTTCGTACACTTTTTCACAATATTTAACAACGTGATTGCGAACGGTTGTAAGGCAAGACGTTAGTAGTTTAGATATGTGAGTGGTGGTGCTAGAGCTGGCATTAGCTATGAATCGTGACTTGTATGGTGTTTTGTGACGCTTAGGAATCCAGTACAAGGAAGGAAGTTTTTCTTGCTTTGATTCTATTTTGATATTGAAATTATGCAATATCTGTTTATGTTTGTCAATGACTGTCTCAAAGTCAAGGTTGGTGCAAGAGTAAGAACTGGTGGTGGATAACTCAGCACTAAGTACATTTTTGTAATATAGTCGTCAGACAAAAATTATGTTGTTTGAAGCTTTGTCTGCAGGTACAAGTACAAATTTATCGTGAATATTCTGAAAGGACTGTTTTAAGTGATAAAAAGGTTTCTTAGATAAACTAAAAGGATGGGAGCGGTAGAATTTAACGCGATTTTTTATTATCTTAAAAATGGCTTTCTTCCAAGTATTAAGTGCTATTGTATCCGTGTTTTCTCTCTTACACCAGCGATCGGCAAACAGATTAACTGCATCAGCAATTTCTTTGCAACAAAGGTCAAAATCAATTTCATCTGGCAGGCGATATTTCGGACCCTTAAAAAGTAATTTTCTCAATTTATAGTCATCGATGATGTTTAAATCCCCAGTAATGATATGGCCAGAAGGTAAATAACAGAAAGGTGAAGTTGAACAGTTACAAGAATCTTGAGAAGGGTCATTTAGGTTAAGGTCTGCTACTGTTTGGTTGTAATTAAAAATAAGACCTCTAATGGGTTTTTTGTACTTATAACAAATCATTGGGTTTTCTTTGTTTTCGAAGTAACTGGGGATTTTATTGATGATATTTTTGTCCCGAAAGGTACTAGGTAAGTCGATAAAATCAGTCCCTTTATTAATGTATTTGATTTTCATGAAATGTCGTTTATGTTGAGACTGTTTATCTATATGAGGTCTTAAAGCATGGGTAGTATACTTTTGAATGATGGAAGCCACCTCATATAAAGGATGAGTACGTAAATATATTTTATCTGCCTCATTGTCCAAAATAACTAGTGATTTCAAGGGTAGATTGGTAACTGTACAAAGTAAGGCGTGAATACCAGATCGAATATAAAGTGTGCTCAGATCTTGAATAGAAACTGTTTTCCTAAATCTGCGTTTAAGATTATGATTTTTTCTAATTCCATGAGATCGTCGTTTGCGCTTGCGTAAAGATAGAATACTAAAGATGTCAATGTTCGAATTTTTTTAAATATTGCCCGCCTGATAAATATTGTCATTAAGACCGAGTGGAAATGGAGTCTGAAGTTTTTTAATCCAATCAAGTTCGGCACTGTATCTGGCCTGTAACTTAAATCCTTTAGAAACATCGTCATCGAAAACAATTTTTTGCAAAGGTTGTATGTTCACATATTTTAAAGAATGTCCTGTAGTTAGAAAATGATTATAAAGGTAGTTCTTAAAACGACGAGCGTTACGGATTTTATATGAATGTTCTCGAAATCTAATTTTAAGCGCCCGCCCCGTTTGTCCAATACTATTTCAAAAGACTGATCACAGAATATTGTTTTAGTATCTCCAAAATAATCTATAAAAGTACCACAAATTAATGAAAAACTGTATATTTTTTTATTATTATTTTTTATTTGGGTTTTTACGGCATGCCGACACTTAACAGGTCATACGGCGCCGGATACAAAGTTAAATGTGAATAGAACATAATCAGGTTAAAACTAAATTACGCAAGTAAAATATAGAAAAATATAAAAACTATCAGGTTAAAAAAAATATAATTGAGAACAGGTCAACACATAAAATGGTTTAAAAAGTATAACGTTTGGTAAATAAACAGTTTGAAAATTTATAATTTATTAAGAATACTAATCTCGTTCAAGAAGCAAACAAGTTTAGAATCCGACACTGTCCTAAATAGTTCGTACATGTTATTGACATTAAAAATATATGGACATAGTATGTACACATGCACGTTAATTATAAAATCACTGATACCTGTAAAATTCACTGTGACCAACGTCAAGAGTCTCATTACATACAACGGGGCAATAAAATGGCTTATTCCTGTGAACTTTATTGTGCCCAACCTCAATTATAAGAAAACATGACAAAGTCCTCTGTAAGAACAGATGCCAAAATTGGAAAGACACTGGACAAAGGAATTCACATGCAAGTCAGAAATAAAAGTATGAACAAATCTATGATAAGTCATGAAACAAAAAGTGCAAACCCAACTGTTACCGCATTTGAACGGTCAGTCGGCAAATGCGACCAACTGGGTTGCTTAACCCGGTAATAAAAAATGTTCAAGCGCTGACGTTTTCATAGATAAGTTCTGGTCGTTAAAAGAAGAAGTGACGTACTGAGAAAAAATGTCCACATAGTTTTTAGAAGAGAAGAATTGTTTCTGATGGAAGAAATACACAAAATTGTTTATTGTAATTGAAATTAAAGATTTGAATCAAGAAAGAAATGACCAGAAAAGGCGTGTAAGTGGTTGTAGCATCCTGTTCATGTGTAGATGGTATTGAGCAACCAAAGTCCAGTGAACATCTAAGGAAAATACACGAAACAATCCTTTTAGGATGAATTAAATGAAAAAAATAGAATGCACGGGAATATTTTTTACGATCGCTGCACTGCACTGGTAACATTGTTTTGATCATAAATAAGGAAATATGGCAGTCAAGTCTTTCATTATAGTTTGATGGAGCTTTTACCGATGCATGTCTCAATGATATTAATCCGGGCTTGCTTGCATCGGATTCCCCAAGTAGGTCAAGAGTGAGGTTAAACATCGTCGCCGAAAGGGAAAATCTTATTCAATCACTATTATCATGTATTATATAAGTATATAAGAAAATGTCCTATCAAAATTTCCACAGATATTTAAATTTATCTACCTGTAGACAAAGGTAAATGTAAGTGTGACAAAAACACAGAGACGAGACATAACACACAAAAAGAAAAACCATCAGTTACCGCCTTGGAACAGTCAGTCGACAAAAGGGCAAACTGGGGTGCTTAAACCTGGTTTGTGGAGCGCTCTAACCTCGCACTTCCTGAAGGTTTTTCTATCAAACAAACAGTGTAAATAAAAATATCCCGTCAAAGTGAAACAACTAACAGTAAGCACTGCATCGGGAGTTAAAACAGATATAATGAACTTATGAACATACATAATAACTAGTAATAAAATAAACTAACAACATATGTACAGTATGTATTGTATGTAGATAAAAGCCTCATCAACCTAAAAATTCCAAATGAGAGAGTAGTTTCAAATAAAATAAAGCAGTACAAGCGCCGATATATTATAAGAAAAATATAGGGAATAACAAGTCAGTAGCAGATATGATTATAGTTTATTCGGCAAGGGAGAAATAATTTTTTGTCGAGCCTTGGCTTTTCCCGTCACTTTTCAATTATAAAATAACACTTTTAAACTTTATGCATATAAATCATATGTTGTTGTTTTGTAATTTGTAAAAAAATAATAACTGCTCCCTCAAAAAGTTTCTAACGGCCGAAGTACCACATAAAAAAGAGTCCCATAAGTCATTGCTGTTTTTATAAAAGTAAGTCATCAAAAAGAAAAGATATCATTTGAATTGAGGACATACAATATATGTATTTAATCATATAACGATAGATTGTATGAATAATAACGTAAAAGATACGACAACTCAGTCTCATGTGAAATTGTAACCAGTTTTCGCGACAACAACTCTGGCAAGCGCGAAACAAGGCCGTGTGTGTCAACAAGTTACCAATCTACTTCATATGGACATAGAGGGTGTTTATGTGCATTGTTGCTCCTGCAAAAATGGACTGTGCAAGGCTGGCCGACATGTTTATTTGTGAATTTTGTTCAACAGATGTGTTTGTAGGACTATTTATGATGGAGGTAGGGGCCAAAGACAAAGGCGGATCATTACTGACCGTGAGGTCATCATTGTGACTAACACTAACTGAATGAGAATCCGTTGAGGAAAGGATTCGTGAGCATAATTTATGCTCTTTTTCCGAGATTTGACTGTATGTTTAACACAGACTGAATATTTCTATGTCCGCTAATAGCCATTATAGATGTTGGTGGAACTCCTGCATCACGCAATTTCTGAACTAATGTTTTTCTTGCAGAATGGTTTGTTAGTCTTTTGCCATCAGCAAGCCCCCATCCTGTGCCATCTGTTTCATGAAATGTGACATTTTTTTAATCCCAATGGGCAGTTTTGTATACCATTGGCACTGAGTTCTTTCTGAAATGGGTATTGTTCGAGGCGCAATATAGAATGGATCAGTTTTTGCAGAAAATCCTATTGGGCGTTTCGATGCATAAAGCTTGTACAGACCAATCAGATCTTTGTAAGTATCATCATTGTTATTCTCATTCTGGTACATCTTCGGTGTAACTGATCTGATATTTGATAAATCTTCGCCAGTTCTTGTTTTCGTTTGTCGTTCTGACAGTTCAAGATATTCCGTCCCATTGGAATCATGCCTGGGCTCATTATCTCCCCATCTGTAAGAACAAAAATTATGAAAATTTACTACATAGGCTTAGCATGTTTATACTTTTATATACCAAAATAGCCTACGAAACTAAATCTTTCCGTAGTGGGGATGTAGAAAAGAAAATAGATTGATAAATGAAAACACCTTACTTAATTTCATTAATTGTAATTTTACAAAGAAAAAAAATCATGAAGCCCAGACCTCCAGGCCCCACTCTCTCATCCATTTCTGTCTCTTGCTTTGACAAGCTTTGTGCCTTATTAAAAAAATGGCAAATTTCAACGTAATTTAGCAATAACCGAGGACTTATTACTAAATCTTAAGAAAAAAAGGGGCTGGGGTTGCCAAATTAAAAAAAATGGTGTGGTGGGGCACTGCCCTTAACATGCCTGCAAAATCAAGAACTGTTGTACAATTAATGTTGATTACTTAGAGCAGAAAAGTTGCATCTATTTGTACTCATTTCATAGTAAAACATTTACAATTAACATGTTTGATGATAGGCCTTCTGCTTATTGTCTGACATGTTTATAATGCGATTTTAAATAGTCAATGTTCTTACTTTAAATTGAAATGTTCTGTCGTCCCTCGCATTCCAAAATGGAGGGTGTTATTCAGCCACATGGTATTTAGTAGGGCTTTTGGGCTGGTACCACCCAAGATCTTTCTATCATAAAGTAAATCTATTTCTTCATCTGTAAGGGGTTGAGCCGCTTTACATCTGTTCCCTTTTCCCATTTTTTAACGACTTCTGCTTTGCTTTGATGGCATCTCTGTAAATAAAAAACAGCTTTAAATGAACTCTCTTTTTATGCGACAAAAGTGCCTGTATTTAACATTTAATTAAAAAAAAAATCACTAATAATAGATGTACTACATTTACTATTGAACATTTACTTTTTTTCTTTATTTTTATTCCATGTGATCCATTACTGATGATTGGCCATTCATGGGAAATGGACAAAGTTGACCCTTAGAAACATGACGCCTGGACATGTAGCCTAACCTGCGAACTGTCAGAAAGCGTCAAGACCCCTGACCCAGCAAACAAGGACATTAAATTGGATAGCAAGTGTGTAACTGATATAGATCTTTGATTTGATAGAAAAATAAGAGCATGAAAAAGTTTTTTATCTAGTTGTAAAAAAATTACCTTGACTGTTGAAAATGTGGCCCCTTTTCTGTCATTATGTAACATGGATATTTCATTCTTTTTAGTTTTCGGTCGATGCTAGATATCATGTTTCTCAGTGTTGACGGTTCGTATTCTGTGCCATCCATCTTCTTTACAGAGAGGATAAAGCTAGCTACCAAGGAGTCCAGCTCATCTGGTGGGATTTGATTCATTGCAGGGGTTTCATTATTTTTTTAGTTTCAGCAAAGTAAGAGGAGACCTAGGATGAGTAGCAGGAGACACCCTGTCGCACCCACCCCAAACCTGAAGTAGAAACATGCGACCTGGTCATCCTGTTGAAAGGGTCTCAAAGAATTAGGTATATTAAATGATTTTTAAATAAAGACAAAGACAAAATTTTAGTTTAATTTCCTTTATTTACTTACTCTGAGTTTCTTCATCATCTGAGTTTGTTTACTCAGTCTTAGTCACTAATTTTCATCATCATCTGAGTCACTTTCATCAGTTTCATCCTCTCCAGCATCTTCCCCTACAAACTGCCTAACAATACCTTCCAGGTCAGCATCTGAATTTTCAGTCTCAATATCAATAGGACTGGCAGCAAAGGCTGTGGGTGAGGATGCTGAAGAAGATGAAACTGATGGTTTACTAGATGTAGTTGTAGCTGATGATTTGGGCAGCTTTCTTCTTGACTTCTTAGACAGCCAGAGTTTGATCGCTGCATTGACCACTTCATCAGCTTTGTCACAATTTGGGCCATTTAATGCAATTTGAAGAAGGTTCTGAAGCATGTCATTCTTCATTGTACTTCTAAGTCTAGTTTTAATCAGCCTAACTTTGCTCACCCCCCTCTCAGGCCAAGCATTGGAAACTGGCACTACTAGAAGAGCTTGTGCTATATCTGACAACTGGGGAAATACTTGGCCATAGTTGGGTTCAGTGAATTTTTTCAGACACCAGTCTGTTGGACTAGAACCCAGCTTAAGAAGATGACTAGTCTCAGGCTAATCTGTTTCCAACTATCTATGTCATATTTCACTTCCCCCCACTCAGCTTTAAGTTCTGAAATTTGTTTGCCTGTCAATTTGAAATGATCCTGTAGGATACTAAGCTCATGTTCACCAAACCATCTGAATGCATCTGACCCCCTAGCTGGCATGTTTCTTGGATCAAAAATATGCATGGCACCAAGAACTTGGATACTGTCTTCCAGACGCCTGGAGATGTTGGCTACCAGTGCTTTAACATACTTCTCTAATAAGCCCTCCATATACTTTTTCTGATCAGTTGTCAGTCATTCAAGTAGTTCAAATCCCCCACCTTTTGCAATGTTATTCTCAAGGTCAAGAATTGGCTGCTTGCTTTCTGCAACTATCTTCAGCTTGTCTTGGATATAGAGAACACTTGGCTTAATTCTACAAAAATGAATGTCACTGCTTTGAAATACTTTGCTCAATTCAGACAGAATGGGTAACAGACTTTTGAGAATGTACACAGTTCCCAAATACTTGGTGTTATGCATCTTTTTGTGCAAGCCACATGCTGTTGCATCTGATTCTAAAGCTTTCAGGGTAGAGATTATGGACAGCATGTCATCAAACAGCAGCTATGGCTTTATCAAATGAAAGCCACCTTGTTTTAACAGCTTTTTTCAGTTTTCTCTTTACCATCCGCTTAGCCCTAGCACCCAAGTGCATTCCTTTAACCTCTTGCTGGATTTTTAGGTACATGGCTGTTTTCTTAGGGGAGTCAGACCTTTGACCAATCATTACAAATGCACCATCAGTGGCGAGACCTCTCATGTTTTTCAGTTCAAGTTCAAGGGTCTGTAACTGATTGCACAATACTTCAAACAAAGTAGCAGCATCTGGACTCTGAGACTCTTCTAAAACATTTGCAATGAAAAGGTATTTGCACTCAACTGTGAAAAGTGTCTGATTGAAATACTGCACAAAACCTATCATTTGTTCCATGTTTGCAGAATCAGAAAGATCATCTATTAAAAGACCAAAGTACATGCTTTCTTGGACAGCCTTAATAATACCAAGTTGAATGGCTTGTCCAAGAGTTAAAAAGATCTCTGAGTGAGCCAGCTGATCTATGCTGAAAGAAGCGCATTTCAGTGAGTCCAATCTTCTCTAGAAATTTCAGTAAGGACAGAGCTTTGCTATTGGCAATCATTTCCTTTGCTAACCAATAAACGGAGTAGAAGGCTTTCTGAAGGACTTCAGTTTCAGCCTGAAAAGATAAGGAAGAAAGCTGTGAGACCAGGGAGCAATGCCAAAAGAACTAAGAAAAATAGAGCTGCAAGGTAGAAATTTTTCCGTTTTTTCAGAACAGTCCAAAAATAAATTTTATGACAAACGGTAAATCTTTTCTTAATTTACATAATACTTTAGTAGGAATATAATGCTTAAAGAGGAAAGAAACAAACCTTATTGACCTCAGTCTGAGGGAGAGGCTGTGTATAAATAATGTAATTAGGTTTATTTGTAATTAAAGCATACAGCCTACATGGTGGCAAAAAAGTTCTTTTTTTGGGCCACTATTTAGACTATCACACATTTACTTACTTCTTCTTGTTCATTGATTTCCTTTTGAAAGAATGATACTCTCTGTATTAACTCTGCTTCTATGGCATCAGTGTGCTTCTGGGATCCTTTGTGTTCCTTTAAAGTTTCTGTCTTGTAGCGGACAGCTGGAGTGTTGGAGAATATGTCCTGCTTATTTTGCACATTGATAGTGATATGCTTGCGACAGAGAATACAGAACATTCCTCTTTCCTCAAGATAGACAAGCCACCAAATGCCCTTTTTTGGACAAAAGCTAAGCTCCTTGTTGTGAACCCACTGATGCTGAAATTAATCTCTCTTTGCTTTATTAAATGTTTTATCTTTTTGACTTACAGATAGGCAGCTGTTTTGACGAGTGTAGTGATGGTGAATGTTAGGTTTATCAGTGCCCAAAAGCTCATCAGAAAACAATTGATTTATTAGTTTATCATGTTCTGAATTTTGACATGTCAACCCTAGCACTAGAGGACAAGGCTGAGCCAGTTTCTTTTGAACATGTGGCAGGAGGGGTTGAAAGGTCCACTGAATCCTGAACCGGATCAGGATGAGATGCCTCAGACTCATCATGACTGCTTGTTGCTGAATTTTCTGCAACAAAAAAGTCTTTCTTTAGTGTATAGTCATGTAAAAGTATAATGCAGTCTTTAAAACCACATTTTCTTCTTCTATATTCCAGATACGACGAAAAAAGAACTGAAATTCTATTTAAGTAATTTATTTATTTTATATTAATTTTTGTTTATTTATTGTTTTGAAGTAAAGATAAATATTTTAAAACATAAAACTGTGTTTCGTTATTTTTTGTCTAATACTTGACGACCCGACCATTACCCGTTCGCGCCCAAAGTTCACATCAAATTATTCTCTCAGTAGCTCCAATGTGACAATAAAATTCATGAAAACTTCTCACACAATTCATAACATGAAAAAACTTCCTTTCTCAATCATCAAAATTACTTAGTAACCACCAGCCGGCATTATTTTCGTAAAAGAAAGTCCAGTGCGACTTACTGTTGAACATTTCACATTATTTTCCCGCGCTGATTCAAGGAAACGATCCCAGCGCCCACAAAATACTCGCTGGCTATTGGAAATAAGCTAAATAGTTTAGTTCCGAATTTCGCCAGAGAGAGGATTTTGGGGGCGATAAGTGCGACGGTTTGGCATGAACAGAATACCTCCATAAATTCTATGACGCAGAACACTGATGAGCCTAAACTGATGTTTTTACTTTTATGGGAACGCATTAGATAGAAATCTTACCTGTCCGTAGGCGTTTTGGGCAGGTGTCTCGTCCAGTACTGCGAAAAAAACCGGCAGATCGCCAATCAAAGCCACGTTTTGTAGCCATTGTCTCTAAGCAAATTTATGGCATGCTTACTGTTATGCAAGTAGGCCTGTACACGTGGCTGTTAACTATGACGTAAAATTGACCTTGATGACGTAGTTCGCATGACGTGGTATTTGTGTTTATTGATCGAATATTCTAGAGGGTCGAAGGTCGTGGAAACTTGTTAGTTTATTTTTAGCCGTTTTTCTTCGGGATTTTTCGAGAGATTTGTACTTTCTAGAATGGTTTAATTCATGAATGTTCTGTCTTGGTATATATTAGGCCTGTTTACGCATTAAGTTTAAGTTTGGACATACAGTTAACATCAAGTTTGGACCTAAAAGTTACTAATACGTTAACACTCATGTGCAGCTTCTATTTTTGAATATTCGAGGACTTGATTACATTCTACAGTGGATTTACATTCAAAGTGTTGGATTTGGACTTTAATAATTACATTCTCGGACTATTTGTTAATTGGACTATTTCAACTGTGAATCAACGGCAACGTTCTACCGGCAACTCTTCAAGAATACTCAACATCGGATTTTAATTTGGATTAAAGGGATACCAGTTAAAGGGACACTCTGTAAGCATTATTTTATTTGTGTACATGACTATATGTGTTATTATTTAATTTAGATATTTAATTGATTGTTGATTAAAATAAAATATTGTAATAGTTTGTTGCTGGCTTGTTCTTTCTGTTTCACCATTTCGTCGTAATTTTAGCGAGCCAATTTATTAATAAATCTTTAATAAAAAAATAAATTATTAAATAGTGACACAGGTCGTAACACTTACGTCAATAAAATTTTGACTGGTTGCCGCATTTCAACGATCGGTACGGGCCGCAAATACGTAGCACGATCTATTAATAGTATCAACTAAATGATATGATGCGGAACATGGAATAACACGTTAATTTATAACTGTAGCACTGTAAAATGTTATGAATTACGTTAAATTCGTTAGCTAATCAAAGAATAATTGGCTTGGAAATATTTTTGGAGTATTATCCACAATTTCAGCAGATTTTTTTTTCAACCTTAACGGAAAGTAGCCGGCGATCACAACCAAAATAGACGGCGAATTTCGCCGGTCGCCGGCTTCTAATGAAACCCCTGCATTGGCCTCAGTTCATTTTTATTTTTGGTTAAAAACCTTTCAAATTTGTTGACATCTTGGATTGTTTTTTAAGAGTGTTTTTATTTTCTTCACCCTCTATAAATTTTAACACTTGGTCATGGCTGATAGTTAAAAACTCAGATGAATGAGATGATTCTGACTGTTTTGCCAAATCTTTTTCAAAACTAACTTGACATTTTGGTTCAATGTTAAATGTTTGACTGTTAGTTAATTCTTCTACGGTTCAATTAAACTGACAGGGTGGGGCAGATTCTTCTACGGTTCCATTAAACTGACAGGGTGGGGCAGATTCCTCTACGGTTCCATTAAACTGACAGGGTGGGGCAGATTCTTCTACCGTTTCATAAAACTGACAGGGTGGGGCAGATTCTTCTACAGTTCCATTAAGATGACGGGGTGGGGCAGATTCTACTACGGTTCCATTAAACTGACAGGGTGGGGCAGATTCTTCTATGGTTCCATTAAACTGACGGGGTGGGGCAGATTCTACTACGGTTCCATTAAACTGACGGGGTGGGGCAGAGTCTTCTACGGTTCCATTAAACTGACGGGGTGGGGCAGATTCTTCTATGGTTCCATTAAACTGACAGGGTGGGGCAGATTCTTCTATAGTTCCATAAGCCTGATTAGATTCAGTGGGTGGGGCAGGTAAATCTAAATAATTGGGCATTTCCATTTCTAAATCAATTCTGATAAGTTAAAATCTAAGTCTGTGCCATCATTCAATTCATCCCAATCCAGTTGAAGGGAAAAAATTAATGGGTTAATGTAATCTGACATGTTGGGAAATTTTGATCCGCAACTGCTTTCAACAGTCTCCGCCGAACTGTAGCAGAAGACAAACAATTGTTTTTTTTTGTTTTTATTTTGTTTTACTATATGTCACGTGAAAGAAAATATACACTTATGTGAAAAAATTTTAAAGGTTTGTTTTGTTCGTTGCTGTGATGTATGAAATAAAATAAATCGAAAACAAATCTTTTATTTTTTATTATTCCGTATTTTTTTTTAATATTCCGTATTTATCTGTAGAAATAAATACATCATCTGACACGATAACAATCAGCTAACGAAATAACTAATAGTAGGATAACGTGTCTGTACTTCGATTTGGAAAGTAGCGGACCCGGTTCAAATCCACCTGAAGACTTTTTTTTTATTAAATCCACGTAAATTATCATAGGTATTAAAAATACATCTGAATTGACAGATTTTCAGCAAAATGAAAACAATATCAATTATAATGAATAAATTAAACTTGACGAAACGTTCTTTTAAAAGTAGTTCCTTGACCTTACATATTCATACACCTACTGATCTAATAAACCTAAGTTTATTCGACCCCCCTTTATTAGGTCAGTAGAGGGCGTAGTGACGGGATAAATAATGACGTCATACAATGCCATGACGTCATATGCCAAAAGTGTCAAAAGTAAAATGTAAAACATACGAAAGAAATCATAGAATTTTAGAAAACAATCCAAATCAACAAAATAAAATGTAGTATTGTTTAGAGTTAATAAGTTTAAAAAAAAACATATCATAAAAGCCGAGGATTTATCCGCAGTTGGCATATTATATGTAATAAAGGTACCAAAAATCCCGATGGTATACCTACTGTGCAATCTCACGTAAAGGGTATGGAGACTGCTCAAGTTGTCCCACCTATATAGGGCACGACTGGAGAGATGAAGAGACAAGAAATCCAACAGTGACTGTCCAAATATGGCTTTAATAAGAATATATGACAAAGTCCTATGAGCACTGCAACATATACCAAACTCCGAAAAGGCACAGAACAAAGGTATTTCACATGCAAGGCAAGCGAAAAGTAAGCACAAATTTGTGATGAGTCATTTAACGAAAAGAGCAAACCCGACAGTTACCTCCTTGGAACGGTCAGTCGGCAATATGGACCGACTGGGGTGCTTAAACCGGTTTTACAGAGCTCTAACCTCGCACTTCCTGACGAGTTTCTCAAATACAAGCAATGAAAAGAAAAACGAGAAAAGAAAAACGATCTATCGTAGAGTGCCCTCATTCCGTTGATTTTTGTTTACATCACGTGATACGGTTCTTTTGATGACGTCATCCACGTGGTTCCTGTCAAAGCAATAACACCAACCGAACGCTACTGTCAAAACCAAAAATTGTGATAACATGCGTCAAAAAAAGGGTAAAAATATTGTCTAGAACTATAACCTGATAAAACTTACATTTTTTATTATTTCCAATGATACAGCCATTTAAAAAGCCCATATTTTTCTTAAACCAGTCACTCTGAAATTTGACAGCCGTCTGCATTGTAAACTAAGACTGTATTAATCAATCAGACTAGTTGTCGTTTTTCGTTTTTAAGGTCAAACATATTTTTTAATTGGTTTTCGTACCCTATTCTTTATTTAATTTCTTAAGCTTTAATATTTTTCCCCTTTATTTCTAGACTAAACCTAAGCAAAAAAAGAAGGAAAAACAGGCAATATTCACCCACTTCTCTTACAAGTGCTTATAAAATGGTGAAAGAAAGTGGGTTTTCTGTAAGAAAAGCAGCTGCCCTGTGTAGAGTGCCAGAATCAACTCTCAGGGACAGGACTTTAGGTCTAGTACATCCAGATACCTTGGCTGCTGGATCAGTGCCTCTGTTTGACCAGTATGAGGAGGGATTACTGGTTAAACATTTTAAGAAGATGGCCGAATATGGTTATCGCTACACAAGGCAAGAGTGTGTAGACATAGCCTTTGACTATGCACAGCAACTGGGAAGAGGAAAAGGGATCAGCCACTGACAATAAAATGGTTCCGGGGATTTATCAAGCGTTGGCCGGAGTTGAAAGTTGTGTAACCAAGAGCCCTTGAGCATTCAAGACCAAAGTTGGCATCAAAAAAAGTTGTCGCTAATTACTTTCAAAATTTGAAAGAGACTAACAGATAAGCCCCACCTCATTTTCAACATTGATGAAAAGGGTAAATCAGCAGACCACAGGCCTCCATTTGTTGTTTCGAGCTCTAATTCTTGCCCCAAAGCTGCGACATCAGGTAAAGGACCGACTACAACTATCTTGGGTTGTGGTAGTGCTACAGGACAGAGTATACCACCATTTTTGTCTTTGCTGGTCAAAGAATGAGACCTGACCTGTTAGATGGGTATTCCCCTGGTGCAGACCGAATTGTTAGTGAGTCTGGCTGGTCATATGGTGCCATCTTCAGACACTACATAGAACACCATTTTCTAAAATATGTCCCTGGCAGAAATGGTCAAAAGCTTTTACTGATATTAGATGGTAACAAGTCCCATGTTTCAGTAGGTCTTGCAGAATGGGCACTGGAGCGTGATCTCATCTTGTTTATTTTGCGACCCCATTGTAGTCATATTCTTCAACCTATGGACCTTGGTTGTTTTGGTCCGCTCCAGCGTATTTACAATGGTCAATGCCACAAGCTCATGCGAGAAACATCAGCAGTAATTACACGCTACAACATCTGCGAGGTTGCTTGCCGTGCTTACACAAAAGCTTTGTCGACAGAAAATATCCAGTCTGCCTTTCGTCATGCTGGAATTTTCCCACTGAACCCGGATGCCATACCAGCGCATCTTCTTGTTCCTGCTGAAGAATTTCAGATACCAGAGTCAGATGATGCAGACAGTCAAGCAATAGTTGAGGGTGGAGTTGCTTCTGACATGTTAGTTAAGAGAGAGAAAAAAACTGAAGAAAATTAAAAGTAAAATTAAATCAAAGCCAAGAAACACAATGAGCAAACTGGTTGCCGGAAAAGAGATTTCGAAGGAAGTTGTTGAGAAAATGAACGTTCACGTTAATAATCAGAAACTGAAAGCAGTTTCATCCAAGGTCAATAAAGATACTGAACAATTATCAAAAAACAAAGCCAAAAAAGATGTTCCGCCAGTTTTCACTGCACTTAAGCCAGGTCCATCACATTACAATCAAATCACTGACAGCAGTGAAAAAGATGAAAGTGAGTTATGCTGCCAGTGCAGGAAATACACTCCTGATGATGTTTACCAAAGTATATCAATAATATTTGTGAAGTGGGGACAGTGTGACCATATCAGCAGGGGCAGGAGATGTAACCACTGCGTCCATCTGTCCTATTGTTCACCTGTCAAAGTGTAAAGAAGAGGTGACAAATTCCTTTGTCCCTGCTGTCAAAACGAAGAGTAAAATAACTATTTTAGAACAATAATGAATCGTAAAATATCTGTTAAAAGTATTAGAAAAGTTACTGTAAAAAAAATAGACATTGACAATGTGCAGAAAACCCATTAATTTACTTTATACTTGGCCTAATATTGACAGTTTCCCCGCGTGCGCGCAGTGACGTCACCGGAATCAAGTCCTCTTAAAATGGCCGATTGTTGTTGACAGTGCAGTTAACTTTCGATTTAATTACAGAATGTTGCGTGTGTTCTAAGGAAATAAAACGAATAAACTGAATTTAAAAGGAAGTTATTTACACAGGTAAGAACGTTTTATTAGTATTTCCTATAGATTATTTGCAAAATATTCGCTTGTTTCCCTTTCCAACCGGAATGAGGTCAAACTAGGATATTTTAATACAAAATGTCCAAGCGCTGGTATTTTCCATAAGCTATGACGAAAGTAGTGACGTCATTGAAAAATAATGTCCACATAGTGTTTAGAAAATAATGTGGTATATGGACCGACTAGGGTGCCTAAATCGGTTTTACAGAGCTCTAACCTCGCACTTCCTTACGAGTTTCTCAAATGCAAGCAATGAAAAGAAAAACGATCTATTTGAATACAACATGTCCAAGCGCTGATATTTTCTATAAGTTATGACGAAAGTAGTGACGTCATTGAAAAATAATGTCCACATAGTGTTTAGAAAATAATATGGTATTATTTCGATTTGAAAAACTACACAAAAATGGTTGACTATAAATAAAAATAACTTTCTGAATCATGAACAAACGTGACCAGAGACGAATAAATGGTTTTAGCATCCTGTTCATGTGAAGATGGTATTGAAGAACCAAAGTCCAATGTCCATCAAAGTAAATACAGGTAACAATCCTTATAGGATGAATTAAATGACAACATAGATTACGTGCACGGGGAGATTTTTTACGACCGCCACACTGTGGCTTTGGTTTGAATGGGATAAATTTAACATGAAATCACGTTCAAAGCAGTTTTAAAACATATCTGCAATTAATGGTGCACAGTTGGTTCCCATAGGAATACCAATTACTTGTCTAAATAAAGTGGCAACACATTTTATGTAAATATTGTCTAATAGAAAACGTATAGCTTCAAAACCATCCGTGCAAGTCCACATAGTAAACTTTTGTAAGAAAGTGTTGGTAAAAATGCATTACTTTCATGACATGCAATATATAGACGTTGCTCTTGCAGGTATTCTTATATGCTTGGCAAAAACTATTTTCATATAAAACCATGCTCTACCCTTATCCATACCATAGCATAATATAAATTAATATATTAGGGTTTTTCATGTAATTTTCGTGAAATTTCTTGGTCTATACTACATGGCTACAGGTTTTCAAGCTTTAGGTGTTTGTAATGTGTTTTCAGTGTGTTTAACAAGTTGACACATTGACTGATCCATCAGTTTGTCAGTTTACTGTCTTCTGACAGTATCCGCCATTTAAGATCGCCGATTCGAAAAAGAACAAAGCATGCGGCTCACCACAGCTTGCTATTCGGTTCATCGAGGAAGCTAATAAATGGTATGCAAGTTCAAGATGGCATGCACAGACTTAAGCTGATTGCGTGAATAAAGTCGCCCTAATTGTAAAACCCATTCAGTGTTACACTTCTTCCACCATCGTTGTGCTAGAGTAACCATTCGGATCTCAAAAAGCATGGTGATCATAGTTGAGATCATGCGTGTGTCCTGAACCTGGGGTCCCCCGTACCTGGAGCCGACGCTCTTACGATTGCATACCAGGTCTAGTCATTGGTCCTGTTTGTGAACAGACGACCAAGTGGAACCAATTTTCATTTGAAAGTTTCTGTCAGAAATAAAGCTATCAATAAATGTGAGTAAACGACCCTTTAGTCCAGTTACCTAAATCTTTTATAATCACATGTTTCCCGGTAGTGTCATATGCCTTTTCATGATCAAAATATTTTGTTATTAAAGCAACCTGGGCACAGTTTAGCATGTATATTATAAATAGAGACACATGACCATCACTACATATTTAAAGCTACAAAGTTGGTCAAGTTTGCACTTTTCAGCAAAGCTTTGTAGAAAAACAATAAATAATGTATTAAATTAATGCCACACAATAATATGTCAACACACTTTTTATCAAATTATTGTATATAAGATTTTTTCACTGTTTTAAAGTGTTTAAACTCAACAACCTAGTATATTTCCAAACTGTGCACCAATGATTTTCATTATTTGTGTACGTCAGTAATAACAGTTCTCTGATTGGCTACGTCAGTAATAAACAGTTCTCTGATTGGCTACGTCAGTAATAAACAGTTCTCTGATTGGCTACGTCAGTAACAAACAGTTCTCTGATTGGCTCAATAGTGATGCATTTCCTCAACGTTTAGGAAAGGGGTGTATCCACTTCCACCCCACCACCATTAAATTTGCTCTTGGTATACATCAATATCAGCAGTTTTTAAATATTTTTATTTTTGCTACAAAAAAAAGTCACATGCATTAAATACACTGTGTGGATGGTGTAGTTCTATGTGTCACGTACCTATGATATGCATACATGTGAACTCTTCCACTTTTGGAGGGAGGCTCCCTTGTTTAAGATTCAAAATTATTTAAAAATGAGGGATGTTTTACACATTTTCAGAAATTTCCCTACTTTGAAACAGATAACTTCCTTCTTTCTTTATATGAAAATAATAAATCTCCCACTTTGCAAGTGAAAATCTCCCACTTTGGCTTTAGAAAAAAGTTCACAGGAATGGATATGCTGTGACCAAATTAATTTGAAATATTGTTTCAGTGTCTTGTTTAAAATCAATTAACTTGTACGATGTCTAATTATCTAAGCACAGTTTCAATATGCACTAGGAACTTAAGGGTGTCAGATAGCTAGCTACAAGTACTTTTTAAGGACAGGAATACATTATTAAAGACAATACATTCACATATTGTCAAATGGTTAAAGATAATACACATGTATTTAAATCAATAATTTATTGCAGTATAACAAAATTTATTTTCATCATTGTCACTTTTATCAACACAAAAAACATTATGTATCAATATTATGCAATTGACATTTATTAAAAAAAAACATTTACATGTATTTACATTCAATTCATGTTAGTTTTCACACATCGTACATATAATTGCACTGTACAGTTTGCCCTTATGACACAAATTTAGCCTGCTTTGAAATCAACATTTAAAAGTACCATAAATTTACAGGCCTTAGTTTTTTAACATTTCCGTATTGTCAAAATAGTTTGGTTGTTTACAAGTATATATATGATATTTGGCAGTGATTATTTTTGAAGTGGTTGCCAAGACGTCTTCTGTAACATTTGTTGGAGTGGTGGAAGACATTATACATGGAGCTACTGTGTCAGATTCTAAACTTGTTTGCTTCTTGAAAGAGATTAATATTCTTAATAAGTTATAAATTTTTAAACTGTTTATTTAGCAACAGTTACACATTTTTAAACCATTTAATATATTAAGCTATTTTCAATTATGGTTCACATTATTTTAACCAGATTTTTGTATTGTTCTATATTTTAATAACATAGTTTAGTTTTAACCTGATTATTCTCTATTCACATTAAACTTATTTGTATTCGGTGCCGTGTGACCTGTTAAGTGTTGGTGTGCCGTAAAACCCAAATAAATAAATAACTGGCTGTATTTTCTACTTTTTATCTATAAGTATTACTCTCAACATGCAATAATTGACAAAATTTTAATTTCAACATAATTTAAGTAAACAAAACACAAATATAAAACAAACAAAAAATCTCCAAAGTCTAGGGGCCTAACAACATCATATACATCCATAAAGATCCATATATATCTTTCTATTGAATATTTCTATGCTCAATGCTGCAGTAAACTATCAACAGGATTTATACTACATGAATTGAAATCAATGAAGCAAAAACATCCATTCTACATAAGACTTGTAATAGTAAGTCAGTAAATGATCTGTTTACTAAAAAAAAGAAGAACCAGTAGAATTATCTTCCCTAAAGTAATGTTGGACACAGAAATATTAGCCACTCAAAAAAGTATACTGGTAAACTAAGGGAGATAAATTAACATAAATGAACTAAAATTATGGCTCTTGTTTAATTACCACCAAGCACCTATATACCAAATTTGAAGTGAAACCATTGAGTAGTAGTGGACAAGAGAGATTATCTAAGAGAGAAAACTCTGAAGTAATATGGGTAGAATTATAGTCCTTGTGCAGTGTAATTCTAGGCATGTGGACATATACGAACACACAAAGTGGTGACTATATCTTCCCACTTTTGGAGAGCATTAAACACATAAAAAAGTAGCATAATTATTTTGATCTTATATGTTCAAGCCCTAGATTAAATTCAGTGGTGGTGCTCATTAGAATCATCTCACTTTCACTCAAATTTTATTCAAATACATATGGTTTGGAAGAAAATATTGTAATCATTGCTGAAAAATATTTGCTTTGTTTCCCACTGACATTCATGGAGCTTACTATGTCAGAGTAGAGTTTTTTATTTTGAGAAACATGAAAATGGACCCTTCAGCTGCTGCCACAAGGGTTAATAACCCATGCATATGTAGTTATTAGAAACAAGGTAAACTGATAATGACTAAAAAATTGTGTAGGTTCTGATCTGACTGCTTGGTCAACTCATACTCTACTGTTTTTGTTTTATTTTATTTTTAGTCTTTTAAAACTTTACACAAATAAACCTACTATGATGTATCTCATTTACAAAGTATTCAAATCAGTATGAACATTATGGATCATATGGCAGAAGAAAGACCTAGACACATGTGTGGGCACACCTCACATCAACTATAAGAAATCCCCAGATTGATGCTTCACCCTAACAGGGACTTGAATCAACACAGTAAGTGGCCAAGGATAGGAGTTACAAGTTAGCAATGCAACCACTCAAATATTACAAAATTTGACAAAAGGCAATTTTAAATGTTCAGAGTTATTTACACTTTACAATAAACTACAAAAACAAAAAATGCAGCTCGGATAATTTGTGAAAACAATTAAGCAACAATATAATTTTACACTCATAACTCAATCTAATGACCACACATAACATTCAACCACATGACCATGCATATAACACTGGATAACACATAACACTCAACCCCTTGATCACACACATAACACTCAACCACATGATAGCACACAGAATACATAACCACATGTGCACACAGAATACATAACCACATGATAACACATATAACACTCAAACACTTCATGACACATGTAATACTCAACCACTTGATAACAGACATATTAATCAACCACATAACACACATAACACTCAGCCATATGAAAACACACATAACACTCAACCACATTATCACAAAGGTAACACTCAACCATACGATAACATACATAACATTTAACTGCATGATCACACAAATAACACTCAACCATACAATAACACACATAACACTCAACCACACGATCAAACACATAACACTCAACCAGATGATCACACACATAACACTTAACCACATGATCACACAAATTACACTCCACCATATGATAAAACACATAACACTCAACCAGACGATCACACACATAACACTCAACCGTATGATAACATACATAACACTCAACCACAGACAACACACATAATACTCAACCACATGATCAAACACATAACACTCAACCACATGATAACACATATAACACTCAACCATAAGACAACACACATAATACTCAACCACATGATAACACACATAAAACTCAACCACATGATCACAAATATAACACTCATTGGTCCCTGAACATTCTGTTGAGCAGTGGTTTCTGATTCATTGGCAGTAAATGTCAACACATCAATTATGGTTGAATGAGTCAATTATGCTGTCCATTTAAGACACCTGAAAAAATATGGAACATTTTTTCTTCAGACTTGTGTTTGTATTTAATTTATGTTAATTAAAAAAGCATATTATGATATAGGATGGTTAAGTTTAAACATTTATTGACAAAGGAAATCATCATTAAACAATATTTAATGTAAGAATATATACCTGTATAAATTAGCAGTTATTTTTCATTTGACTTTAATATAATGTAAAAAGATACAAATATTTGTATATTCTGATACAACATGGGCATCTAGCAGATCATAATACAAATATGTACCAGACCATAGTAGAAATATGTACCAAACCATAGTAGAAATATGTACCAGATCATAGTACAAATATGTGCCAGATCATAGTACAAATATGTACCAGATCATAGTACAAATATGAACCAGATCATAGTACAAATATGTATGTGCCAGATCATAGTGCAAATGTGTACCAGATCATAGTACAAATATGTACCAGATCATAGTACAAATATGTACTAGATCATAGTACAAATATGTACTAGATCATAGTACAAATATGTACCAGATCATAGTACAAATATGTACTAGATCATAGTACAAATATGTACCAGATCATAGTACAAATATGTACCAGATCATAGTACAAATATGTACCAGATCATAGTATATGTACCAAATCATAGTACAAATATGTACCAGATCATAAAATATGTACCAGATCATAGTACAAATATGTGCCAGATCATAGTACAAATATGTGCCAGATCATAGTACAAATATGTACCAGATCATAGTACAAATAGTACAAATATGTACCAGATCATAGTACAAATATGTACCAGATCATAGTACAAATATAAACCAGATCACAGTACAAATATGTACCAGATCATAGTACAAATATGTACCAGATCATAGTACAAATATGTACCAGATCATAGTACAAATATGTATGTGCCAGATCATAGTACAAATATGTGCCAGATCATAGTACAAATATGTACCAGATCATAGTATATGTACCAGATCATAGTACAAATATGTACCAGATCATAGTACAAATATGTATGTGCCAGATCATAGTACAAATATGTGCCAGATCATAGTACAAATATGTACCAGATCATAGTACAAATATGTACCAGATCACAGTACAAATATGTACCAGATCATAGTACAAATATGAACCAGATCATAGTACAAATATGTGCCAGATCATAGTACAAATATGTGCCAGATCATAGTGCAAATATGTACCAGATCATAGTACAAATATGTACGAGATCATAGTACAAATATGTACCAGATCATAGTACAAATATGTTCCAGATCATAGTATATGTACCAAATCATAGTACAAATATGTACCAGATCATAGTACAAATATGTGCCAGATTATAGTACAAATATGTACCAGATCATAGTACAAATATGTACCAGATCATAGTGCAAATATGTGCCAGATCATAGTGCAAATATGTGCCAGATCATAGTGCAAATATGTACCAGATCATAGTACAAATATGTGCCAGATCATAGTACAAATATGTACCAGATCATAGTACAAATATGTACCAGATCATAGTATATGTACCAGATCATAGTACAAATATGTACCAGATAATAGTACAAATATGTACCAGATCATAGTATATGTACCAAATCATAGTACAAATATGTACCAGATCATAGTATATGTACCAAATCATAGTACAAATATGTACCAGATCATAGTACAAATATGTACCAGATCATAGTACAAATATGTACCAGATCATAGTACAAATATGTACCAGATCATAGTATATGTACCAAATCATAGTACAAATATGTACCAGATCATAGTATATGTACCAGATCATAGTACAAATATGTACCAGATCATAGTACAAACATGTACCAAATCATAGTACAAATATGTACCAGATCATAGTATATGTACCAAATCATAGTACAAATATGTACCAGATCATAGTACAAATATGTACCAGATCATAGTACAAATATGTACCAGATCATAGTACAAATATGTACCAGATCATAGTACAAATATGTACCAGATCATAGTATATGTACCAGATCATAGTACAAATATGTACCAGATCATAGTACAAATATGTACCAGATCATAGTATATGTACCAGATCATAGTACAAATATGTACCAGATCATAGTACAAATATGTATGTGCCAGATCATAGTACAAATATGTGCCAGATCATAGTACAAATATGTACCAGATCATAGTACAAATATGTACCAGATCACAGTACAAATATGTACCAGATCATAGTACAAATATGAACCAGATCATAGTACAAATATGTGCCAGATCATAGTACAAATATGTGCCAGATCATAGTGCAAATATGTACCAGATCATAGTACAAATATGTACGAGATCATAGTACAAATATGTACCAGATCATAGTACAAATATGTTCCAGATCATAGTATATGTACCAAATCATAGTACAAATATGTACCAGATCATAGTACAAATATGTGCCAGATTATAGTACAAATATGTACCAGATCATAGTACAAATATGTACCAGATCATAGTACAAATATGTACCAGATCATAGTGCAAATATGTGCCAGATCATAGTGCAAATATGTGCCAGATCATAGTGCAAATATGTACCAGATCATAGTACAAATATGTACCAGATCATAGTACAAATATGTGCCAGATCATAGTACAAATATGTACCAGATCATAGTACAAATATGTACCAGATCATAGTATATGTACCAGATCATAGTACAAATATGTACCAGATCATAGTACAAATATGTACCAGATCATAGTATATGTACCAAATCATAGTACAAATATGTACCAGATCATAGTATATGTACCAAATCATAGTACAAATATGTACCAGATCATAGTACAAATATGTACCAGATCATAGTACAAATATGTACCAGATCATAGTACAAATATGTACTAGATCGTAGTATATGTACCAAATCATAGTACAAATATGTACCAGATCATAGTATATGTACCAGATCATAGTACAAATATGTACCAGATCATAGTACAAACATGTACCAAATCATAGTACAAATATGTACCAGATCATAGTATATGTACCAAATCATAGTACAAATATGTACCAGATCATAGTACAAATATGTACCAGATCATAGTACAAATATGTACCAGATCATAGTACAAATATGTACCAGATCATAGTACAAATATGTACCAGATCATAGTACAAATATGTACCAGATCATAGTACAAATATGTACCAGATCATAGTATATGTACCAGATCATAGTACAAATATGTACCAGATCATAGTACAAATATGTACCAGATCATAGTATATGTACCAAATCATAGTACAAATATGTACCAGATCATAGTACAAATATGTACCAGATCATAGTACAAATATGTACCAGATCATAGTACAAATATGTACCAGATCATAGTACAAATATGTACCAGATCATAGTATATGTACCAGATCATAGTACAAATATGTACCAGATCATAGTACAAACATGTACCAAATCATAGTACAAATATGTACCAGATCATAGTACAAATATGTACCAGATCATAGTACAAATATGTACCAAATCATAGTACAAATATGTACTAAATACTAGTACAAATATGAACCAATCAAATACTAGTACAAATATGTACAAAATCATAGTACAAATATTATCCAATCAAATCATAGTACAAATAAGTAAAAAATCATAGTACAAATATGAACCAGATCATAGTACAAATATGTACCAGATCATAGTACAAATATGAACCAGATCATAGTACAAATATGTATAAAATCATAGTACAAATATGAACCTGATCACAGTACAAATATGTACCAAATCATAGTACAAATATGAACCAGATCATAGTACAAATATGTACCAGATCATAGTACAAATATGTACCAGATCATAGTATATGTACCAGATCATAGTACAAATATGTACCAGATCATAGTACAAATATGTACCAGATCATAGTATATGTACCAAATCATAGTACAAATATGTACCAGATCATAGTACAAATATGTACCAGATCATAGTATATGTACCAGATCATAGTACAAATATGTACCAGATCATAGTACAAACATGTACCAAATCATAGTACAAATATGTACCAGATCATAGTATATGTACCAAATCATAGTACAAATATGTACCAGATCATAGTACAAATATGTACCAGATCATAGTACAAATATGTACCAGATCATAGTACAAATATGTACCAGATCATAGTACAAATATGTACCAGATCATAGTACAAATATGTACCAGATCATAGTATATGTACCAGATCATAGTACAAATATGTACCAGATCATAGTACAAATATGTACCAGATCATAGTATATGTACCAAATCATAGTACAAATATGTACCAGATCATAGTATATGTACCAGATCATAGTACAAATATGTACCAGATCATAGTACAAACATGTACCAAATCATAGTACAAATATGTACCAGATCATAGTACAAATATGTACCAGATCATAGTACAAATATGTACCAAATCATAGTACAAATATGTACTAAATACTAGTACAAATATGAACCAATCAAATACTAGTACAAATATGTACAAAATCATAGTACAAATATGATCCAATCAAATCATAGTACAAATAAGTACAAAATCATAGTACAAATATGAACCAGATCATAGTACAAATATGTACCAGATCATAGTACAAATATGAACCAGATCATAGTACAAATATGTATAAAATCATAGTACAAATATGAACCTGATCACAGTACAAATATGTACCAAATCATAGTACAAATATGAACCAGATCATAGTACAAATATGTACCAAATCATAGTACAAATATGAACCAGATCATAGTACAAATATGTACCAGATCATAGTTCAAATATGAACCAGATCATAGTACAAGTATGTACCAGATCATAGTACAAATATGCACCATATCGTAGTACAAATATGTACCAGATCATAGTACAAATATGCACCATATCATAGTAAAAATATGTACCAGATCATAGTACAAATATGTACCACATCATAGTACAAATATGTACCAGATCATAGTACAAATATGTACCACATCATAGTATATGTACCAGATCATAGTACAAATATGTACCAGATCATAGTATATGTACCAGATCATAGTACAAATATGTACCAGATCATAGTATATGTACCAGATCATAGTACAAATATGTACCAGATCATAGTATATGTACCAGATCATAGTACAAATATGTACCAGATCATAGTATATGTACCAAATCATAGTACAAATATGTACCAGATCATAGTACAAATATGTACCACATCATAGTACAAATATGTACCAGATAATAGTACAAATATGCACCACATCATAGTATATGTAACAGATCATAGTAGAAATATGTACCAGATCACAGTACAAATATGTACCAGATCATAGTACAAATATGTACCAGATCATAGTATATGTACCAGATCATAGTACAAATATGTACCAGATCATAGTATATGTACCAAATCATAGTACAAATATGTACCAGATCATAGTATATGTACCAGATCATAGTACAAATATGTACCAGATCATGGTACAAATATGAACCAATCAAATCATAGTACAAATATGTACCAAATCATAGTACAAATATGTACCAGATCATAGTACAAATATGAATCAATCAAATCATAGTACAAATATGTACCAAATCATAGTACATATATGAACCAAATCACAAAGAACAACTGGAAAACCTGCCCACATACCCCTGACTGGGATTTTTAGCTACAAGTTGAGGACATACTGTAAAGTTTTATAGATAAAGCAATTTATATCAGCAACTCTGAACTCTTTGCCACGTGGGCAACTTCATTATCTACCTGGACATGATAATTATTATTATTATGAATGGATCTTACCTGGTGTCTTTGTGTGTTCCCAGGCATTTGATGGAACAATATCTTGTCCCACACTGCACACAGTTGTAGAGAGAAGGGAATGTGCATATGGTTAAGGAGTATAGAGGATTTTTTCCAACTGAATACCTAACATTTTTTCAAACTAAATATTATCTAAATAAGTATTTTGAGTGAAGGCACAAACATATTATAATATAAAAGGGATGACAAAGATTACAAAATCAGTAACAGATTAACCTTTTGAAACATTTTTTATTGGTTAACCCAAACAACATGAAACCATCTACTTCTGTGATCATTGTTTGTGCTTCCTATTGAATTCTGAAAATATTAACAATTCTTTGTTACAAAGATTTGTGCAATATATTAAGAAAAGAAAAGGTAATTGTCATAGTAAAATAATAGGTAGCTGACAGTGATAATATTTGGAACAATTAATAATATCATGCAAATAACTGTCGTAAAATTATGTTATTATAATTTGGATTTTTTTAAGCAGCAAATATTAAAGATATATGGGTCTTTTACATAAATATAATTGGAAGTATGAACATTACTTTACATTTGTATACTGTTATAAGTACACAATTACTGGCATACTCTTTTTTTGTAAACAAGGCAAACTAGAGACAAGCAATCCCAAATTGAAGAACAGATTTTTAAATGGGGTAAAGGAAGATAATATGAACAACATGCATGTGAGAACAATGGTTGGGTTAAATGTCAGAACAATGGGTTGTGTTAACCCAATTTATTATGCCTTAAGATACTGTTGGAAAGGTGGTGGATGGCGCTTCATCTAGAAATTTTTATTAGATAGGAACTAACAATAAAGTAAAAAAAGGAATCACCTACTTCATCCCGCAGATTCTGTTTATTACTATAATGATCGATGACTTATTATTCATAAACGGTTAAGCAACATATTAAAAATTTAATTAATATTGTGTAATGTCTCACCAATGGTCTTCAAGTAATCTGGAGACAGTGCACAATTAAACAAGTAGAATTTAAAATCGCATTTACTGTGTAAAACTTTACTGGTGTACAAAAATAAAGGGGCAAGTATGTATTTGCATTTGTAACCTTGTTCTTTTACATTTACAATTAGCTACATCAGGTCTACTTCAATGCTGACAGCATTTTTCTTATGTCTGATTTCATTTACTCTGCAACTAGAATTTTTATGTTTGTTTTGTTTAAAAGATGACACAAACTTATTTGTGGGGGATTTAATATTTCTGTTTAGTAAGAGCTTGTTGAGTAAGACTGTTAAGGATATCCACAAACAGCACAAAACAATCTTGGCGGAAGACTTGAAGGTGGTGCGCAGGCATTTATGTAGTTTGGTGGATCTTTGTTACTCAGATGCTGAAATAGAAAGGAAAGAAATGTATTTTTAATTCAGGTAACACTTAACTAAAACGTTGACAAGAAGATAATTTACAGTATGTGTTTATAATAGGTACCAAAATACTTTTGCATAAAAACTATTCTTTAGATATATTGTAAATGAATTTAGTATCTTAAAAAATAAAAAATACATAGATAAATAAAAGATAAACAAAAAACAGGCAATAATTTTAAAGCTTTCAGAATTTAATTATCCAAATAGTGAATGAACATGTGTTGTCATTAAAATATTTTCAAGTTATTTAACCTGCAGATAGGCCTTTCCCGAAACTAGGTTACATCCACTACCAAATCACAATTTTTGTCTCATGATTTGGAATTTCCACTTCCGGGGACGTCACTTGCAGCCAATAATGTCAGCTAAAATGATTACACTTATTACTGAGGAGCATCTAAATAACACTGTACACACACCTAAGTGTACACACTAAAAAGCAGTGTTGGTCAGCAGTTATCAGGGAAGAATGATGAGTTAGTTTTTGAGAGTAAAACATTGCGGGTTTATAACACTTTAAACTTGTGTTAATTACAATCAACAAAAGTATAAATAATAAAATAATCTAACTGACAGCATTTACTGAATAAATTTACGATGATTATGTGCAAACAAATGGGGCCATGTAGTGTTAGTGTGAGTACTTTGAAGACTCCTGAAATAAATTATATTTGTGAAGAGCTTATCCAGCATGTGAAGTACACTAATGGGAAAGTAATTTTAAAGGGATGTTGCCTAGGTTTGGGAAAGGCCTATAGAATGCCATTATTTTTAAAAGTTATACAAATTACTATTTGATAATCCAAAAATTTATCTGATTAAATAAGTTGCATTGTTTTATGCGGTTGTTTATTTCAATAAATATGTATAGTAAGTCATAACTTTAAAAAATAATATTGACATTATAACAGTTAATTACTCAGTAACTAACCTCCTCCTCCATGAGTGCTGCAAAACTTTTTTTGAATCTGTATTTAAAATGATCACTTCGATGCTTCTTCTTCTTGCCTCTAGATGCTGAAAGACATCACAGCAAAATACATGCACATAGAATACATATGAGCCTTTGTTAACTTGGAGTAGAGAATACTGATGTGTAAATGTGGTGTATTAGAAAAAATTTCAGAAAAAATCAGAATTGTCATGAAATTTGTTGTCATTTTTTTCAGTCAAAATTCGTAGATGTATGTGCACTATTATATTTGTGTTAAATTTAAATAAGAACATTTGCAGTGGCTGGCCCTGCAAATTATTTTTCAGGAAAATAACCTTTATAATTCAGTTAACAAAATGCCAACCAATCATAAGACCAAATATATTTTGTTAATCTGCTCTGCAAGTTATATATCAAACTTGGTGTCAACATATGTTAACAAATAACTTCAACTAATTACCTCTCGATGCATTAACACAACAAATACTGACTGGCAAGCAAAAAACATTATCAAGTGGTATGTTTTTCCATGACTTTGTGAATCTTTAAGTTAAACAATTCTCTTAAAATAATTCAGAAACATAAACATAATTCTTAAGATATATTCAAGTTTTTAATGTTACCACAATTTTAAACTTTTCATATATTTATTAAACTAGTATGACTTCTTATAATCAATAATTATATAATGGTGTAGAGCACAAAAGCAGTATTAGATTGCATATTTTAAAGCTTTATATTTTAACCTAAGCTGTTACCACCTACGTTTTTCCATAGATTCATCAAACTTGGGAGCCTTTTTGTTCATCTTCAGATCCCCATGTGGGTCCTCCCCAAAGTTGTCAAATTCCAGTGCATCCAGGGCCTTTCTCTGACGTCTCTTACGAGATGCCTCATCCAGCACACGGCGCTTTTCATCGTCTTTAATGCGAACTAAAAACCGTGAAACAGCAAAATATTTGAAAGGATCCATCTGTATGTATAGGAGTATTCTTCAGGACCCGACCAATAAGACACATACTTAAACCTAACAGTTCACTTGATCATTGACAACACTGCACTAAATTCTGTTCAGTATCTATTTTCAATCATTGGTCTATGTTGATTCTTGACCTGTCTAGGGCATGGTAAAATTGGCTCTATTGATTGGTCAATTGTGGAAAAGTAAATAGACCTTTCAAACACAAGATCTCCTTTGAAGTTGGTATCCAACAGTTTGCCCATATCTAATATGTGTAACAATAGCTGACCTCGGTTTGGTGTATTTGTACATAATTTCTGCAGAAAAAATCCTACTGTAGCTTAAGCTTTGATGATTTTCAACAGTATTTCAATTTTAGAGCAGAAAAGCTCATTAATCAACACTTAAAGGTTCATTCTTTTCAAATCTATAAAGAAGACTGATTGGGATTCCTGGTAAAAGCAGACATCAATGTCACATCAATAAGGCGGATGAGCTAAAACATAACTTCCTAAGTGGTCACGTGGTTTTCTTTGTTTAATTCATTGTACCCGAATGACGCAATAAAGCGGCACAAAGAACAGCCTCCTCATGCCGCGAGACGCCCTATCGCGTCGCATTTTACCTGTGTCTGGCGCCGAGCGCCGCATTAATGCGGCCTGGAAAATGTCTCGGCTACTGCCGAATGCCGCGTTAATGCGCGCATCATTTATGCTGGTTGAAACTCATGTTTTCAAACACTTTCGAGTCTCGGCCAATCAAGTACATCACAGTATCGTAAATGCTAATGTCATCTTAAACTAAATCTACCGGCTTAAATCCTTTTTTGTTATTTCATTTATTTTAGCGAGCAAAAGAAAAATCGGCGACATTTTCTCTGATTCACATCTAATTTAAACATTTCTCGGCTGAAATACGATCGTAAAAGCAGTTTTCAAATGATTAATTTATACTTCGATCTCAGCCAATTAGAAACCTTGTTACATAATATATTGGAATTTCATGTAACCCGGATGTAATCACAAGAAAAAACCGCGTTGTGCCTTACTGTTAGCTTTAAGATTCCTACTTATAGGCATATGTGGAAATACCTGCATCAGATCCAGTAATTATATGATAATTGCAGATATCAATAGATAAAAGACAAAATCTAACTCTTGGAAAATCGCCAAAGTTTTCATTAAATTTGAAGTTTAAGAGCGTTATTTTCTCAAACTACTGGTAAATCGCAACTTTAAATCAATGATAGCTGACTGTTTTAAAGTCACTCATTATATAAAATATTATATAAAACAGTGTTATTTACGTTATAAACATAAAAAAACTTGATGAGGTCAATATTATTTCACTTTAATAATTTTAAATGTGTTAATTTTGATATTATCAATCTTACTTGTTCTTCAGATTTCAGTCATTTTCACTCTTTTCTGAAGTATTTCTTCTCATACCGTGTTAAAAATTACATGGTTGTGTAAAGCACTTTCTGTGCTTCAAGTATGTGAAAATATCCCTTTAGAGTACTTCCAAAATGACATGTTTATTGTGTTGTGTATACACCCACCCCCAATATCTTCCACTGACCGGTAATCCACACCAGATGTGTCTCGGCATGAGGGGCAGATAAGACCCCCACCAGGTGTAGGGCATAACTGGAGAAATGCCTCTAGGGTACAACTGGTCAATTAGCTGTAGGGCTCAAGGAGTTAAAAATAGCTTAGTGTGCAGCGTGGCTCAGATAGGAAATACATGTTTGAAATGACGATTGTGACGTTATGGTTCACTATTCACTGACTTCAGACAGGTGTAGGACATCAATAGACAGCATTTAGCGAGATATTTTGCGAGAGATTTCAAGATAAATAATTTATTTTATTTATAATTGAACATTTCAAATTCTTTATTCTTTGGAACAATGTTTTAATAACAAAAATATACCATCACACTTACCTGACTCTCTTTTATCAGCCATTTTCAAATGAATAAATGTGAGCAAATGCACAATTTTTTTAACAAGGGACGTTATTCTGTGATAAAAATGAACTATAACTTCTACAAATACCTAAAGGGAGATAACCACTTCAAACCGCATAAATATATAGCTTCCATTTCATCGGCTGCTCGAGACTGATCCAAATTTTAAATGGCGTTCAAGCGGTTAACTGACATGATGGTATCATGCAGTTGCTAAATGAAAAAGGTCATGCTTTGAAATGCATCCGCAGAAAAAAAATTATTATGTTATCCAACTATGTTAGTGGACACAGACAAGAGTCTGGTCGGAAGTAGTGGTGCACTGCAGGACAGCCGGAAGTCCTTCCCTCATTTACTCCTTTATCTTGGCAAGGGATTAAATCAATGCAGTGAGACGCAGAGAAATAAGGGGACATAATCAAATCATTATGACCAAAATTTTTAAAAATGTAAACAAGACAATTAAAGTGAGAACGCTATAAGAATTCACCTGAATCAGTTAAAACAAACACAATGTGAGGGTTACCCATATTTTATTGCACAAAACCTTCTGTTAAAAATCAGAATAAATTTAAAAAAACACTCATAACATCAAGCAATGGAGTTTTTACATTAATTATTCTGACAATGAGAACCAATTAAGCAAATTCTTAATAATAATAAAAACAAGAATAATATTTATTTATTTATTTTTTAAAAAAAAAACACAACTACATACTGGCAAATGAGGCAGAACAACATTCATTTCAAATCTTGTACAATCAAAATAAATCAGTTCCAAATAAAACATTATCATTTAAGCATCCATTTTGGAAAGGGACATGACTCATATACATATATATATAAATACCACAACATCCACACTTTATATGTATTAAACAAATGCATGTGTCGTTCGCAGCAAAAACTAAAAATGTTTTCAAAATATAGCTGTGGATTCGCCAAACCTAAGGACAACACACTCGTTTGAAAGACTGCATGTTCACAAATAATGTACTGGTAAAATAAATGTGTTTTTTTTACAAATACAACAGTTTCTTTCACTTTTGAACAATATACAAAATGACAAATTTGATCAATTGTGACAAAGGTGCTAAAAGATTAAAAATGTTTCGACAAATTTCAAAATCTTAAGCGGCAACAGTTAAATAACTGATAAAGTCTATGACGTAAAGAAATTACTTTAAAATTTTAATTACATTATTATATTATGAAGGGTAGTCTATTTATTGTTTATTTTTTCAAAATCATGCATCAGTGTGAATGTTTCTACTTATTAACAAATCATAAAAAAATTGGTTATCCATTTTTAAAAAGTTACATCAACAATTTCTTTATGTGAAACCCTGGCAATATATTTCGAGTTTAATAACATTACCAGGGATTTGGTTATTTTAGTTATTTTTATTTTTTTCTTATCACAATGACAAATACAACCATAAACCACAAACTGGAAGAAAGACAACTTTCTAACAAATAAGTATCACTGAACTTGACTCAAACACACAACACATGAAATGCCTATGTAGACCAAATGTGACACAGTGCAGGTGCAAATCTGCCATTACACATCTCCGTTCAAAAAATCAAAAATGTTAAAGTACCAAAAAACATTTAGAAAGTCAATTATTTCTGTAGGTTCTATGTTATAAAATGATATGTCGAGTTATGTTGCATCATAAAGATGTATTTTTAGTCAATACATGCAAAAAATGTATTTTCTTTTCTGTTTTTCTTTTCGATCTTATGGGCGAAAAAGGCCCTAAAATGAACCTGAGCCTATGTAGCAGAAAAAGATTTTCTGGGGGAAGGGTGGAGCCATCTAGTAATTGTGTGTAACTTCAAAAGCGGCCCAGATACGCACCTGTCACAGTGCTGTTTGTACATAAGTAACTCATTTTTTTCCAAATAAAACAAGTTATACTAAAATCTAAAAATTCAAAACATGTGACAGCTAAAACAACTTGAGAAAGTTTAATTGATGAACACATTAACAAGTCATTATTTTTTTGGAAATGTACTATCAAGTAGCATAAACATTACATAAAATACTAAAAAACAAAATAATAATGTGGCTGATAAAAATTATATTCAAATTAAAATAATGAAAGCCATGAATTATTATGGGTTTACAGCATACTGACATTATAAAAGGTCATACTGCATTGCTTAGAATCATTTATTTTACAAAAATGATTATGACACGTACGCAAGCAGATCTACACCCTATCTATTCGGAATATTTAGTAAAACTCTATGAAACTTGTTAAAAAAAAAAAAATTTAGATTTTATTTTTTTTTGTATTTTGTATTGTACCAAAGTCGGCAATAATATCATATAACAGATTATAGATGTAGTAAGAAAATGTCATGAAAAGAGGTGCAAAGAAACTGGGGGAAAAAACATTATATTCATGTTAAGAAAAAAGTTCAAACATGGTTTGGAAATTTTTAGTTTAACAGTAGTCATATTCATTTATATTGTGGGCACTCATTAAATTTCAGTTTCTAAATAATTTTAATAAGAAAAGTTATCACTTTTAGAAGACTGTATTTTACAGTTCAATATCCAAGCTATTGCACAGTAGCTCAAAATTCATAGATGTCATGTAGCTCCAGACAAGGGAAGTAAACCTGTATCAAAATTATCCACATTTAAGTTTTTGCACATAACCTGAATTCAAATGCAAATGCAAACATTTAAGGTGGTATCTGACAGTTTGGCTATATTCGATGCATGTAACAATATTTTGCAAGACCTTTTCAGGTAACAATGTCTTATTTGGTTATTTGGGGAAAAAATCTTTGGCCCAAACTGTTGGATACCACCTTTAATGGGCAGAGGCACTATTTGTCTGTGATACTTACCTGTCAGCCATTGTTCCCCCAAACCAAGAAAAGCAATGCAGTTAAGAGGTGTGTTGAAAGTGTAAACAACTGTTATGATAACATTGTTAATAATTGAAATTAAGTCCTGTAGTATCTTGCTAAGAACTTCATGCAAAGGTATTTATACTGACTTAGATTAAAATAGTGTGGATTCTGATCAGACAGTTCTCAGTGGGAGCTGACTGATCTGGATCTGATTGTTATTTTGTAGTAAGCAGGCTATGATATATATTTATAAGAGAAATGAAGCTTTGTTGAAACTTTTGTATTTTAATCTGTTAGAGAATTGTACAAAACCATAAATAATTATTTGAAGAGAGTTTGATTGAGGTGAACACAATTTCAGGTACTGAGGTGAAAGCATTAAGTGTGTTTTTGTTTGTGTGTTGTTGTTGTTGTTGTTTTGGTGGGGTGGGATGGGGTTACATCAGTACAGGTTCACTGTTCATTTGTGTTCTGCATTCAACATGAACACGGTCTACATACTAAAACTTTCAAAAATGTGATTTTTAATACATAAAGATTATTCACGATAAAACACTAACAGAAAATTGCATTGTTTAAAATATATCTTCAAGTGACATTTCAAGGTTTAGAGATCAGAACTTCAAATTATGGTAGAACTACATAAAACAGCAATAACCATAGAATACAAGGCTGATATAGCAGCACTAAAAGCTATGATATGGAATACACATACAATTTAACAAAATTAGTAATTAATGCATTTCAATGTTAGATATTTTTTCTATAAAACTATTATATTTATTTGCTGTTATATCTCAGATAAAATATGAATTTATTTTGTCAAAGAGATAATTTAAACAATAAATATTAGATCATTTACTAAACATAGTTTCAAAATACAGTACAAACCTCTTCACTAGATGAATGTTTTACTACCGGTAGTCTATGTATGTTTTTATTACATACAAATAAAAGTAACACTCCTATGGCTGTCTCTTTTTCAGATAAATGGAAAAATAATGGCCATCACTTTTATTTTGCTAAGTTTCAAAACTGGTTGCATAAGCTCAATGATTTGGTTATATTTATTTCATATTTTATAAAAATACAAATTATAATGAAAATGTATCTTATAATACCATGTGTTCTTTGACTAAATATTATTTTTTTTTTTTGTCAATAATGTCAAACTTTAAGGTTTTGACATTTTTGACAAAAAAGTACTAATGACCAAGTCATGACAAGCAACATTAAGCAATGTACTTTTTCAAATAATATCTTTGCAGTTAATATGAAATAAAAATACCTTAATAATACAATTTATGCAAACAGATTTGAAACTAAGCACAAAAATGTAATGGCCGTTATTTTTCCAGTTATCTGAAAAAGAGCCGACAACCTTTGTTAACCCGTACCATTTCATATTTATTATTAAGTATTGAATGATTCCAGGCAACAAGAAGAAGATATTTTACTGGAAACAAAGCAATAAAAAGTTAAGATCACAATCCAAAGGTCCAATCAGAACCAAGCTCATCTACATCTACACCATTTGAATAGGCCGGATAAATCTATGCACATCAAACTACCAGTTGAACAAATTTAAACATTCCAAGCACACATGCAGATTTACTGGAAGCAAACATGCTAAGACTCTTTAAATGCTGTGACAAGAATTTAATGAAAATAGACCTTAATGACTAACAACCATACATTTCAAAATGACAATTGTAAATAAAGGTTCAAGTGAGAAATGAGGTAATATATTATATGTTCATATATAAAGATGAAAAAGTTAAGTGGGCATTTTGTTTTGTTTTTCATGTTTGTCTACTCAAAGCATCACATGAACAATCTTTGAATTATTTGGTGACAGTTTTTTAATTAAAGCAAATAAAGAACTGTCTGCTGACATCACTGTTCTGACATACCACTAACACCTGATATAAAAACACACTTTAAAAAGCTTTAATGTAAAATAAAATGAGATTGTGGATTTTTTTCAAACTAAGTCCAAATATACCACTTATCTTAGATGTCTCTTTTTTTTTTCTTCAAAATATATGTATTATTTAGCATTACTAACCCTTTTTTTGTTTTAGTTTTAATTTGCATATTTGTTTTCCAAAAAATCTTAACAATATGAGTGCAATGTTTTGTTTTTATTTTGGGAGATATATAGGTACACTGCAGCGACACAACCAGTCATTATAGACAAATTGAACTTTTACTAGTGGAGGAAGACCCTGTACAAATATCTGGGAAGAACCAACAACACTCTGCATGTCAGCCACAAAGGCATTAAAAAAGGTATCCTCAATTTCTTGATTGACTGAATTCTGTGCAACTTTTCATTAAGTAAAGATATACCTATTTTTTTTTGTCAGAAATTGTTGTATTTTGGCAGTTTACAACTTTCGTCTGAGAGTCGTTTTATGCACTGCACTTGGAGCAATGGTGACAACATCTTCCTATATTTTTATGAGCTGAACAGTCCTATATACTGGAAACAAATCTTAGATTGTTGTGTTTATTTCTTCGTTTGCATACCACTTTACAGGTTATTATTCCTCTGAGAACCACAAAATGGGCAGGGAAAGTAGGAGGTCAGCACAAAACTTGATTGGTAATCTAGGCGGTTGTTCTTTTCTCTCATCTTCAATTAAAGGCTGAGCACTATATATGCAGCACCAGCATTGTAATTAAACCTGAAACAGAAAAAATAACCTGCCATCAATGTATCTATATAACAAGTCAAATTGTATTACTGCTATCATTGTGATAGCATACTGTACATACCCAGTTTAATTATCCTGACACCAAGTCAATAACTTCTCAAACAGCAATATATATTGTGAGTACATGGACCCAGTGGAAAATGTAAGCATGGTTTGACACACGAACCACTATGCACTTAAGTAACCAATCAAAGCTACATTGATTAACTGATTTAACACAAGATTGTCATCGCATATACCTGATAGGACTGTTATCAAATTGCATGTTGTAAAATCACAATTCGAATGGTCCCTTGCATTAATTTAATTCAAATTAAAAGAATACTTAAGTATTTGTTACAACATTGTAAAAAGTAGTATCTAAATGAAATGTATTTGTTCTGAAATTATTTGTTTACATTTGTGCTTAAAAAATTGCTTTCCTGCAGAACCAACAGAATGGTTGTTTTGTTAAATCACAAGCTCAACTTTCATTTCATACTACTATTGCATACAGTTAGCAATTTCTCTGTGTATTCACCTGTCTTGCATTTAAAGATGTTCATAAGTAACAGAAATTGAGTTACACAGATAAAATCATGTAGGATGTATCTATTTATGAAAAATAAAGTTGATGGCAGTAAGTGTTCACGGGATCTACAGCTAATTTTCCATTATCCATTTGTAAACGTCTAAACAAACTTTCAACCCTAGTCTTACAAAATCACCAAGCTGTAATTGCCTTGAAATCTCTGTCAATTTAAGACCATTGTGTAGCTGATACAAATTACAGAAGTTGACAATGAGGGGATGAACATTGTGTCTTGGCATGTGGCTAACAATGATATTTTCCAGTCAGATTATTGATTAATTGCATGTACACCGGGCAATACACATTACATATTTATGTTAACTTTCAAAGTGAGTTAAAAAGAGCATCGGAATAAATACCATAATTAGTAATTGGATACGCCTTAAGTTGACTATTGTAAGCAAACATTGAATTCATTAAAGAGAACTTAGACAGTTTTTAGCATGCATTTATATTTGGTTTGTGAATTTTGTGCATATATAGGAGGGCATTAGGGTAAATTATAGTGTACCTTAACCATGTGCCCAATAAAATTTCAAACAATTTGTGAAATGTATGCATCAAATTAAAAAATTGTACTCCTTTATGTATTATACGTTTCAGTAATCATGGCATTCTTAAAACTGAACATTTCTGCTTTTTGCAAGAGTTTCTTTACGAGAACCAGTAGTTTTGTAAAACGTAGGTTTGTCTAACATGTCTGAAATTACTGTCATATTACTCATGGCTATTCACAAGTTTACTTATTAGTCTTCTTTACTAAATTGTTGATGTTATTTTGTAAATCCAAATACACTGAAACAATCATTTACTTTATATACAATCATGTAATAAGTACTACATTGTTGCTGCAGTTGTAGAGTAAACAGAAATATACATAAACTGTATAGTCTTAATAATACTTATACCATACAGTTTCATACAATACATATAAATAATATTTCATGATTCAAATTCATGTATCATGACTATTGTATTGTATTGTATAGTGACATAGGTGAAGATAACACAGCTCTATTACCAAGGCCCCCTTTTTATAACACAAAGGCCTGTGCCCAATAACTTCTGTTCTATCCTTGCACTATCATTCTATCCATGATTATTGTAAAATACTGTTTGCTTGTTTCTGTATGCCATTTCACCCACACAGCTACTATACCCTGACAAATACCTAGGTAGATATGGAAGTTCTCACTCCATACAAAACACAATACCATCAGAATGAGGTCTGAGGGCTTACCCTCAATGGAATAATGTTTAAAAATAACTTGGGTACATGTGATCTAATAAATATTTTCTACGTTTCATTCCATATTTTATAGATTAAACAAGAATATGTTTATAGGAATACATAAATATTGATCTATCAATCCTTGACACGAGGTACATGACAATATAAACAGCTACATAATTTAAATACAGAGTTATAGAATGTGTATGTGTATAGTATCAGTAATAAAACATTTACTGATTGACCCAATAGTGATCAATAATTTAAATACGTATGTAGTGAACCTTTATCCCTATTTGAGATGTACTGGGACCAGGCCGCTAGAATAAAACTGATATGAAGACACTGGGCTGTGAAGGTGACAAATGAATAAACATATGCAGCTAACATGCTACTTGCTCATACCTAGAACATAAGCTGCAATTAGTTTCTGATTGACTGACAGGTGGAGATAATCTGGAAGTCTTGAGCTTGAGTCTCCATGTTGTGGCAACCATAGCGCCAGAATGCACACAATGGCTGCAAGGATTACTATTATACCAGGCCCTCCTCTACCACGGGTATGTCTGCCACCTGTGAAAAGTAGGATGCTTTGTATAGCAAATGCAACTTTTAGTTATTATTTTTATATGCAAAGCACAGTTATTAATTACTATTTTATGGGTTTCATACACAAGAGCACAGCGTAAGCTATACACAATGAGGTGTTATTCAGACGCATATTTGCAATTACACACAATACACATGTGAGAATTTAAAAGTACCAAAAACACTAAGAAGGTTGAATCCTAATATGGGTTAGGCTTGATATATCTTATTTCCATGGTTTCTATGTTATAACATGTTATTATTAACATCAATCAAATTGAATAGGTTTAAAATGGTTAAACTTATACATGTCAGGATTTTAGTCATTCATATTTTACATTAAAGTAGTCTTATATCTGCATTTTACATGTTATTCATTAGAAAAGGACCAAATATATCGAAATGTATTACTACAAAGCTACAAGTTTTCCTTCCTTAACATACCACTTAAAATTTAAACAAGGCTTCAGCAAAATTCGATCCACTTTACAAAGATATTTTTATTTTTGACTACAAGTTAGCAGATGACAATGTTAGAATTAGTCTGCATACACAGATATGGGATAATGTTCACCAGTTTACTTTCAGGAAAAGGTATTAGTTATGACTGAACAAGGTGTTACTGTTAAGCAACATTAGATGTCAAGTAATATTGTGTCTTAAAGTTGTATATTTAGTCAATACCAAGCAAAACGACAAATTTTCATTTTGGGGGAAAAAAAACGTCTGAAAATGCAACCAATCAAATATCTTCTTGTGTTCATGTGAATTAACACAATTATCAAGCTTTTTGAATCCATTTGTGATAAAAAAATTGCCCACCATCTGCGCTGTGCTGTTATCCACTTTGACCCCTGACTGACCTTGTTCTTGGACTTGCTTCCCCTCTGACCCAGATCCAGAATGAGGCAAAGAATGGAACTTGTCATCCCTGTTTGGTGTTGTCTCACGACCTCTTGTCGGCAACAGTACTGCATTAACATCTTTACGTCCTGAAAAAAAATACCAATTCCTCTAAGTCTCATGACCACTCTAAGTTTAGACCACTCTAAACTCTAAGTTTTCACATGATTTCTGGTCCTTTCCATTTAGCAGAATTTTTTGTAATATGAAATTTATTGGATAGTGTTCCATTTATATCATAACAAATCTTTTTTTTCTCTCAATTTAAATTACAATGAACAATCTACTTCCCCAAAACAAATTTCATCAAATTTATAAGTCTACCTGTTTAAGTGTCCGCCATGATATTAAATAGTGTTTAATTCTCATATGTTTAGAATAGAAATTTAAGCCTACACAACCCACAGCAAAGTAAAATTGTCAAACAAATCAATTTATTTAAAACAACAATATATATAGCCCTTTAGACATATTTGGGGGAAAAGTAACATTGAAAAAGTTTCAATATCAAATCTTGACCGGTATTTACCAAGTATTTTTCTCTGTCCATGCTCAGAAACTTGTATCCTGAACTTGTCAGTTACCCCTTCATGATTGATACAGATATCAATATGCCGAATGACACTGAAAGACAATGTTCATCATAAAACTGAGACTTCAGTAAATAGCTAATTTTATTCTTAAATTAACAATGCCATAAAGGTTAATCTTCCTTAAAATAAGGTCCAAGTCACCTCTCTGAACACCAATAAAACAGAATGGCATAAGTAGGTTCACTAAGTTGCATTGAGTAATAGGTGGCAAGTCCAATTCCAAGGTTTAGACCTACCAAAGTATTAAATTATACAATTTATTTAACTTATATGGGTTCTTCTAGTACTGCTTGGCCTAGTGCACTGATAAGGTGGCTTGTGGTTGAATTTTGTCTTGGGTTCACCTCATGACATCACAGTGCCACATTTCTATACCGCATACAAACTTCAAATGAACATATAGGCAAAAATATTTTCATTGAAAAAAAAAAGCTTTCCAGAAACCTTGAGCATATATTTGCTCAGAAAGTCTTTCAGTGGTTCTACTCAGAAAGAACTTATTTCACCTATTGTAATTTAAATTGCAAAATGACCTGCTCTGTCAGCTGGTGTGATGTAAACCATTAAAAACAAAATCACTTACATATCAGCTGAGAACCTAGGTCTTATAGTTCCCTCAGAATCAACAACTGTATACTTTCTTGGGGCTGTGCAAAGGACTGAAATATAAATAGGAATCTTTGACACAGTCCTGTGAGCATTGCAACATATACCAAAATTTGAAAAGGCACAGGACAACGGTATTGCCATGCAAGCCAAACGTGAAAGTAAGAACAAATCTGTGATGTCATTTAACAGAAAGAGCAAACCTGACAGATACAGACAACAAAAGTGTTTTTATCTTCCAATACAATAAGCATAAACTCCAAAAAACCTTGCATAACATTTATGCATTAATCTGCTTAATTTTTGGAAATGTTGGTCTCTGGGCCCACGGAGTAAGTATGATTTATCTCTAAAAGGTTCATGTGGAAGCTTGTACATCTCTCTAATTGGTTAAAACAAATTAATTAAGAACATATTCCTTTGATCAATGTTTAAATAAGAGAAGATTTGATATGTATACTTATCAAACATAACACTGTTCTTACTAACCTTAATGGTCTAGCATTATCTTTCTTAACAATAGTCAACCATCCAATGTCAGTCAACCATGTCATTTGGGAAAAAAAAGCTATTTTTATAGCTAAATTATTCCTCTTAGGCTATTTTGGCAGTTCCTGTTGCTTCTTCAATTACAGTGCATTTACAATAATAACTCTTAACAATGTTACCTTGAAAATTTTAGGTGGCTACTTTTGATTCACCTTTGTGCCCATACTGCGGATTTCATACACCATTTTCATGTTTTTTCAAGCAAAAAGAGCAGATTTGAAACTCCTCTGACTTAGCTTCTCACCGCATGGGTTCGAGTCCCGTTTGGGGCGAAGGACTTAATGTGGCAAGGTCTTCCAGCTGACTGGTGTGCTGGTGGTTCTACCCAGACATTTGTCTCTGGTCTTTCTCCACCTAAAAGCTGGACGATGCTATAATGATCATAATGGGTCACTGAAATGTACTTCAAAAACAAACAAAAAACAAATGGAGCAAAGCATGTCAGCAGTTAAACATATGGTATAATACAATAGGATTTCACTATTGTTAGTGAGAAATCTTTAACTGTTAAGGATTGTATTTCATCAAACCTCTCAAACAGCTTAACTTTTCTTGTAATTTTATTTCATATTTAAAGCACAAGGAGTTTTATTATAATAATCATTACTGAAATTCACTTAAGTGTATGGTTTAGCCCTTGCTCATTTTTCATTCTTCATGCAAGAATGTATAAATACTTCAACAGCAAGAAAATCCTTAACAAATATAATTAGAATTACACTACTATATGTCTTATATCTGAAGGTATCCTGAACAATGTAAACACTGAACTTCACTTTGTTTCAGACCCAAACATTTATATAATTAAGGGGGGTGGTTTTAGTTAGGCAATGTAGACATGTATCCAATAATTTTCACATTAACAATATTGTGTTGTATTTTTAACCCATCGATAAAATTCTAATGAGTACTTAGGGATTAGAAAAGAAAAATACTAAAATAAGAGAAATACTTCTGTAACTATAAGGTTTAACTATTTATAACTACATAAAAGTAACATACCTTTAAACTTCAAAGGGAATTCATAAGGATTGTAGAGTGTGAGCACTTGTTTGTGTGAGGGCTGCTCATCCGAGTAGAATGTTATGGATGAGGGGAAAACAAACACGGGCAGTTTCCCATCTGCCAGGTTGTTGCTTTGACTAAACATCAGTAACCTCCCTTAGTTTCCAACTTCATACCTATCTGGACTATCTGAAAAAAAGAAGCAGAAAAATGTTTGTTTTTATATCCACTTTTTCTTTTTTTTTAGACAAATTATTTTTTATATGTTTATACTGTAACACAAGCCAATGCAAACCAATTGTCACCCATTAATACACAGTAATAATTGCTTAACCGCACAACTTTGGAAGACGCTTATCGGTATATTTCTACCTCTGTGGTTATTACATTACTTCCCCCTCCTAAAAGTCTCGTTCCAAGACCTGGCCTTGAAAATTTTGTGGGCAAGCAACTCCAGTCCAGCAGTTACCTCTATTCCACTACTGCCAACATTGTAATGCAGGCCAGCGCTCTACAATGGTCACCAATCCATATACCAACCACAGTAACCATTGCTTAACCATGCAAGTTTTGATGACGCTTAAATCGCATTGCTAAAGAGTTAGACAAGCAGCTAGGCTGGTTTGAAGTGCATATATTTCTACCCCTGTGGTCATTACAATACTTAACAATACTAGTTACTCTAGGAATGATAGCTTATTCCTTTGTCTTTGTTTCAATAAATGATTTATTTTAACTCAGGCCTTTGAAGTCTAAAGCATGCGACAAGTCATTACTCCAGGATTGGAGTTACGATTGCCCACTTGCAATCAAATTCCTGACATGCTTGTCTCTCTAACTCAACACTCATTGATTTTGTTACTTGCCTCTTGCCAGTAAATTACCCATGAAAAAAGTGGTGAGAGATCAACACTTAGCTGGAGAACTGGGATTAATAACCAAGTGAACCCACATAGAAAATGGTAAAAGTACACGAGTATTTTTTCCCCCAAACCCTGATATGACCTAATAAAACATCCTTGATAAAACACACAGTTTAAAGTTGGATTTTTTTTTCTTCTGCCCCTAAACTTTAGGAAGTACTACACAGCAGTAATAAAGTAATGTCTTAGACAGACACAATTCAAAAATACATATTTTATCATCTATTGGTGTACAGTCAACATCTTAAAAAGCTATAAAGCTTCTGATGGACAATGAAGTGTTTGACCGACATAATGCTTTTGACGAGTACCGGTCACTTCGGTAAATGACCACTTCGGCAAAATGATCCTATATAGGAATTAGCCCGGTCGTTTTGATAATCAGGTAAACATATAGTATAATACCCGATTGTGACGGAGAACTGGGTATTTCCACGTGCAAAAAGATTTTCACACCTCAGCCCGAGACAGATAGTTTAATCAATTAATCATTTATTTATTGAAAATGTGGGACAGGTACGCTTTGGTAGATTTAATTTATAAAACAATAGTGTCGTTAATGCATTATAGATACGCCTACTGTAGATTGAAACAAAACAATCTTCTCATTATTATGAAAGTAAACCATTGATGGACACCATCCCCTGTCTGCATGACAAACTGTGATAAAATTCTGTTCAGCAAATGCTGTAAATAACAACAATATTACATAAATATACACCACCTAATTTTAAGCATTACCTATATGACTGATTATAATAAATAAATAAATACACAAATAAATGATTAAATTATCTATCTCAAATGAAGTGTGAAAATCTTTTCACATGTGGACATACCCAATTCTCCGTCACAATCAGGTATTATAATATATGTTTACCCATTTAGCGAAATGACCGGACTGATCCCTATATAAATTCAATTTACCGAAGTGGTCATTTACCGAAGTGACTGTAAACCCTTTTGACTAAAAATTTGTGGATTTGTTAAACAATGGCTGTACAATGGTGGTTGATAATAAAAATGGCAATCTTATTGATTGTCCACCTGTGCAAGGATATTGTCTTTCCCCAGATCAAATAAAGGCATTGTAAGAGGACAATATAAGCCATGTTCTTCAAAGATGTATCGGTTGGAATAAAAATAACTGAGAACTTGTTTTACAGTTGTTATGTTAAGGTTATAAGAAAGGGTCTTGTTTTTAGTTTATTTCTATATATTCATCAATACAACTTATATTATAGAAAGTCTTCAGTGAGAATGGTTATTATACCTTTATAAATATTATCCCACTTGAATGAACTGCATTGGTTTCTTTGTTTCATTAAAAATGACAAAATTATTTTTAATGATCATCAGCTGTGCGTAGATTTCAGTTTATTATGAGTAAAACGTCACCAGTTTATGAGTATATTGCGGAAGCAGATGTTTCTCTAACAAAGAATTTCCGAAACAAAATCTCGGATGCAAGTGTGAAAAACAAAATTAAAAAAATAATTTAAAAAATAACTTACACGGAATTCATGCAGAGAGGGTATCATATTTAATATATTCAACCGAAAGCAACAGCTATTAAACGCTTGATAATTTTGGTATACTGTACCCTTGCTGGAAGGGAGAGCACTTTTGAGAGAGAAATTGCAAATAAACTTGCACCAAAAGCAGACACTTGATCAAATGTTCTTTTTCGAGATAAATGGAAAATAAACCTTTATCCGAACCAGAAAACTGCAATAAATTAAGGTAATTCGTTCACCACTAAGCCACTAGTTTGTTATTCTACTTTGTTTACAAAATGTTAGTGTCAGACTAACCTTTTTTCGGCCCGTGTCCTTTTGTACCCAAGTGTTACATTAATTCGACATTTTAAGCTCACTGGTCTTCGGCGTTTTTTTAAGTGAAGCCTCCTTATAATTATAAATGATTTCACAACTATTTAAAATATTAATCAGGAAACTTCTTAAAATTGTGAAATATCTTATTAGAATTAAAAATGCACACTCAGACGTGATCTTTCCTTGGTCCCAAATACTGAAATAGATAGTTTCCACATCAGTGAAAATCCCGCATCTTGGCAGCCATCTTTGATGGTTACTTCAAGGGTTTTTCATATGAACTGTATAGAAGGGTAAATTTTATTTTCTTGTAATTTCTTCATTTGTGGTCCGAAAATTAAAAGCTATAAACCATTGGAAAGCTCTTGAAATTCATATGTTTAGAATACAATATTTTTACAATTGATAAATGCACACAGAATTAATACACTACAGAAATAAATAAAACTATTGGTTCATACTTAAAACAAAATTAACAGTGTATCATTTTCGGTTGTATTTCTTTAACCTTTCAAACTATCAAAATATAGCTTTGATATTTAAAATACTTTATAAAAGCTGTTAAATTAAATATAAAATTCAGTAAAATAGACTGAAAAATAAAAACACAGTGGTGAGTTTAATACAGCACATATTTCCCAATTTCGGCCTGCATTAGCTTCTGCCCACAAAGATGACTGCCTTAAACTGTCTTATCAGTGTCGATGACATCACATGGAAACTATCTAAAGGGAGACTTAGGCTTCCAGAGAGGGAGTTTGGGGTGCCAGGGAGGGAGATTTCTGTGAATGCTCGTTAAATTGACTATATTACTTATTTCTTTTTGTAAAAGAGTATTTTTGGTCTTTTTTTATCAATAATCATAGTAATTTCAGTGATAAAAATTTTCTTAACAATATTTTTAAATAAATTTTCAAATATATCTAACATATTTTAGTTCACTTACTAGACATAAATTCTCTGCTTTGGTTTTAAGCTTGTGGCCTACAAAAACAACAACAGCCAAACATAGTGTAAACAATCAAGTGTCAACAGCACTTACTAATGAATTGAAAAAAGGTGACCTAAATATATTCTACTGTCAAATTTACATTAAATCGTAAAAAATATTTATGTACTTATTAAGATGTTAAATTTGAAATAATGAGTATGCAAGCATACAAATAGTTTATTAAATTGTAAGTTAGTGACAAAAGAGATTTGAGAATTATAAAATATTAGTGGTAAACTCTCTGATACCATTATTGCCTAAACAAATTAAAGTTAAATGAATTAAGAATACATAAAGAAATTGGATTAATCAAGAATAAATAGCAAACAAGTGTTTTTCTATGAAAAAGTAGTAAATGGATAATTGTCCAGATTATAAAAAAAAAATACATATAGAAGTCAGTTGCTAATGCAAAAAAAGCTCAAAATGTTTTACTTTAATTAACAAATTCTTTTAACAATATATCATAACTCAAATGATGTAAACTGGTTTGAACTAGTTGAAATGGGAAGTATGTTTTAAAATTGTCTATGGTTGGCATTTTATTTACTATTCATGCACAAAATGAGATGGTATCTACAGACATGAAAACCATTTACTTTTATGATAAATGTATATTTGCAGGAAGAAGACCAATTTTCATTCAAATAAAAATAACACTATTGTAAAATAAAGAAATGCTTAACTCCTCTTAAAATAGCTAAAGTCAAAGAAAGCTTAACATAATGATAGGAAACTCTGCCTTGTTCTCCATTTCTTAGCTTTGATCTGTTCTAAGGTTTCTGTGACCCTTGCCGATTTGTCTCCTAATTCCCCTGTCATATTTTATAGCTAGAAGCTTGCCTACATGTCTTACACAACGTGTTGTTTTGTGAGTGCCGATAATGTCCTAAATAAAATGCAGTTAGCAAAAGGCCTTCCAAAGTATCAAATTAAAATCATTAATTGTTTAAGTAGCACAATGCACAAAAATACATGTTGCAAGCTCTGTATATTCAGCAGTGTTATTGTTTTATACATTCATCTCTTTCATGCAAACTTGTTTTGGTGTTAATTTCATATACACATAATTACTTTTACATGACGTTTATTTCCAACCATGATATTTACACACACCATGTTCTAAGCATAGGTTTTGAGTCTAAATTGGTGATTCTTCCAGTCGATCCCTTTTGCCACTGACCATTCCAAGATGGTAACTGTTGGGTTTGCTCATTTTGTTAAATGACTCATCACATATTTACTTTTACATTTGGTTTGCAAGTGAATGCCAATGTCCTGTGCCTTTTCAAATTTTGGTATATGTTGCAATGTTCATAGGACTTTGTCATATATTCTTATTCATTGAAGAGAAACCACGCTTGCTTCATTCCCTGTGGTTTCTTATTCCCGGCTGAGTCGCTAATTTAGACACTTATCTTTACATGGTAAAACATTACACAGCAGTCACGGTTTAAGAAAAAGAAAATCAATACTAGAGGTAGTTTTATGAGTACACACTAGCGCATCAGTTTAAACAAATGCTGTAGTCTGTTGACAAAATGGTGTGATGACGTCACACATATAATTAGCACTAGTTTGTTTGTTTTTGTTAGGCACCTACGCAGGTCAGTTATTAAACATTTCTGAATTCTGACGTTCAGTCTTATTATCCTGAGCTCGCATTTGGGTAAATACAGAATAGTTCTCATAGCACTCTATTAATGGGTTATTGAGCATTTATAATTTCGATGCTCAGTCCAATGTTTGTGTCCAACGTGCGTAAAGCATTGTGTCCATCAGTGTTGTGTTAGAAAATAGAACATGTGAGACTGATTAAGCATAATCACCGCCATTCACTTTATGTGTGTTGTTATATTGACAATCAAGGGATCACTGTGTGTGACGGTTGTCTTCTTACACTAGTAGGCGGGGCACAAAATTATCGTCTTGACCAATGAACACTCTGTACGCTTGATGATGGGCAGTGATCAGTCCTGATTAGCTGCACACATTCACAAGCAGGTGCTGGTCTCTTGCAGTAGGTTACATTGCGTAATCAAATGATCGGCTTGTAGCTACTGACTGGGGCAGTCTTTAGGAGTGAAATTAAGTCTGTCAGGAACATCAAAGTGGGAGAATTGATGTGCTCAGCATGAGGCATGAGACAGATCCCTGTTATCAGGAGTCTCCCGGGGAAAAAAGGGAAAAGATCACATGTCTGCACACTATTGAATTTAGAAGGATGTGGTAATGTGAGAAGATATAGTCACGTTACCAAATTTCGATGTTCTCCAAAATTCGATGGTAGATTATTCTTAAAACTCTTAACTCGATATTTTGTTAGTTTAAAAAAAAGTTTCTGTTTAATTTTCAAGTCTAGATGTTGTTACTGAAGTAGTCAATCATGACAGTTTATCTATTTTGAAGACATATTGCTTAAAAACATAGAATTAAGGTCTCACCAGGATATTTTACTTATAATAATTTATATCATATATTCACAATATATATTTTTAGCTCACCTGAGCACAACATGCGAACATGTGATACCGTTGTTCATCGTCCGTCGTCAACATTTTAGCTTGCGAACACACTAGAGGCCACAGTTTTTATCCAATCTTCATCAAACTTGGTCAGAATGTTTGGATGAGTTCATTATTGGGTCACCTAGGGTCAATAAGTAGGTCACTAGGTCAAATTTAGGAAAAACTTGTGAACACACTAGAGACCACATTTATAGCCCAAACTTGGTCAGAATGTTTGTCTGCACGAAATCTTGAATTAGTTCGTAACTGGGTCACGTGGGTTCTAAAAGTAGGTCATAAGGTCAAATTTTAGAAAAAACCTTGTGAACACACTAGAGACCATATTTGTCGGCCAATCTTCATCAAACTTGGTCAGAATGTTTGTCTGCACGAAATCTTGAATGAGTTCGTAACTGGGTCACGTGGGGTCAAAAAGTAGGTCATTAGGACAAATTTTAGAAGAACATTGTGAACACACTAGAGACCATATTTGTCGGCCAATCTTCATCAAACTTGGTCAGAATGTTTGTCTACATGAAATATTGGATGAGTTCGTTATTGGGTCACGTGGGATCAAAAAGTAGGTCACTAGGTCAAATCTTAGAAAAAGCTTGTGAACACACTAGAGACCACAATTATAGCCCAATCTTCACCAAACTTGGTCAGAACGTTTGTCTACATAAAATCTTGGATGAGTTCGTTATTGGGTCACATGGGATCAAAAATTAGGTCACTAGGTCAATCTTAGAAAAAGCTTGTGAACACATTAGAGGCCGCATTCATAGCCTAATCTTCACCAAACTTGGTCAGATTGTTTGTCTACATCAAATCTTGGATGAGTATATTATTGGGACGTGTGTGGTCAAAAAGTAGGTCACTAAGTCACATTTTAGAAAAACCTTGTGAAAACACTTAAGAGGCCAAATTGATGGCCCAATCTTAACCAAACTTGGTCAGCATGTTTGCCAGTATGAAATCTTACATATGTTTTGAAGTGAGTCATGTGGATTCAGTAGGTTTCTTGGTAAAATTCTAGAAAATATTATCAACCCAGTGGCCACACTAATGGTCCAATCTTCACCAAAGATTTCTAAAGTAAATAACTCTTATCTACTTGATGCCAGGTTTGAGCCTACTAAAAGCCTGTGTCATCAGGTGAGCGATAAAGGGCCATCATGGGCTTCTTGTTTCATTCTTCCTTTGTCCTTTTGATTGTATCATCATTTTTTGTCCAGAGCATATCTCGTAGACTGATTTTTTTATATTTTAAAAAGGGACATTGATATTGTTTATTAGAATTGAGAAGCCAAATACCATCTCTCTACCTTTGAGATTTTTGTTTTTCTTTAAAGCAAGATTACATGAATATTACTGATGAATTTGCTTCAAACTACATTTTATGATGTAGTTACATAACTGTGTAGTGATGAGTTGAAGTGATGTGAACAACACCACAATTCTACCAGCATATTGCTTCAATTGTCTACCTTAGTATATTTTTTCTACTTGTCTGTTTAGTGACTTCTTGTCCTGAGAATGACTCACCAGTAATTACTACATGATGGATTCACTTCAAACTTACTTTTATGTGGTCAGGTGATTTAAACACACTCTGAATCAGAGGGCCTGTGAGCAACATGAGATGATAGTCCTAGAGCAAGACTATTTACATTGTTCCATCTTGTTAGTACCTCAGTACTGTTTCTACCCAGTGCAGTCAAAGAGTGATTAATAGATGTTGAAAGAATTCATTTTCTAATTGACTATGAACAAACAAGGTTTAAGTTCAAGTAAACTTGGTACTTACCTGGTCATGAGTAGAAGTAAAAAAACCATTGTCCATAGCTGTTAATTTTTCAGTTATCTGCATAAGGTGTTTTCTTTTATTCAGAGAGATTGAAAACTACTTGATTGATTTACTTCAAACTTAAAAATGAATGAAACTTTTAATGTGATGGGTAGAAGTGCTGTGCACAATAATCGTTTTTTTGTTACACCTTTATTATACATACAACTTAAAGTTATTCATGGATGTACTATGACGCACATGTATTTCTCTATAACCAGTAAGTAGATTGGAATAGATCTTCACATGTTTCTACCTATTAATATAATTAAGTGGGATAGTTCCTGGTTAGATTTTATAGAAAATGCTGCCCTGGTTTGACTTGGAGAAGGAGAATTTTGTTACTTAAAAAGTCTTCTACAAAACCCAGTGGACCATGGCAAATTTTACAAGTTAAATAGAACGACAGTCTACCAGAATTTTCAGTCTCATTTCCGAATTCACAAACTCTGAATTATTATGAAAACATATAAAATAACCTAAACCAAATAACGCTTAACAGCTTTTACCAAAACCAACCACTGGTAACACCTCACTTAGCTTAATTGTCTAAACTGGTGTCACTCTATAAATAACTGAATAAAATCATGATTGTCAAAACAAGTTCTTTTTTGTGTCACAATGCCAAAATCATACCGTACCAGTAAAATTTGGTCCAGACCAGAAGATATTGTTAGCTTGGTGGACTTAAGGTCTAGTGTTTGTAAATTTCCTTTCTGAAGACTGCTTATACATGCAGATTAAGTTTTGCATGCAAATTCTATCAATCTTATACATGTATCTTATAATCCAGTTCATATAGGTAATATTAACTCATTTGATATATGTTGGATTTCATTGTCCTGGTTCCTCTTAGAAAATTATGGTATTGCATACAAGTATTATCAACCTTACATTTCAAGCACATAAAAAGTTGAGTACACTGTCCAATGACAGCTCATGTTAATTTCCCCAATTGTATGATGCATATTTTTATGATTTCTTACTTTTGTTTAATTATGCATCACATTCCATAAGGACTGATAAATGTCACTGATATAGTAAGTTTCATTGTACAAGCTTTTTTATCACAAGCCAATGCCTTGCATTAATCAGTACCATGTGCCATAGCAGTGCACCTAGCATGATTGTTGATTGTCAGCCCACAAGACTAAGGGCTGTAGGTTAATTTAGGTCTCGGCCTATGGTTCATACTTGATGCAGTCTTAATATTTTTATTTCCAGCCCCTTAGGGAGTGCCTGTGGCGGAGTGGTAGAGTCGCTGTTTTGTAACTCCTCTTACTGCTTAGCCTCTCACTTTGTGGGTTTGAGTCCCGTTCGGGGCAAAGGACTTAATGTGAGAAGGTCTTCCAGCTGACTTGCAATGCACCAGTGGGTCTACCCAGACATGTGTCTGGGGTCTTCCTCCACCAAAAAACTGGATGTTGCTAAAATGATCATAAATGGTTGCTGCAATGTATTTCAAAAACCAACTAAGCAAAAACTTGCGCCAAAGTATGTATGAAGATTGTAACTGAAATAGCTTTTCTATTCTTCTTTTTGAGCTGCCTTTCCAAATTAATGAACTACCTTCCACATGTATTTTCTTTGTTTCTCTTCAGTCATAAGCAACGGAAGGCATTATGGAAAAAAAAGAAAAGAAAGTTTAAGCGTCAGGCAGAAGCCAAAGCTCGAGAAGAAATATTGAAGAAAGGTACAATTTGTGTATTTTTTAATGTATTTCTTCATATATTACTACTCTTTTTAAATCATTTTATTGCATTAACCCCCCAAAAAATATCATTTATGATTTTTAGCTCACCTTAGCACAGCATTGTTGCATTTAGAGGCCACATTCAGAATGTTTGCCAGTATGACATCTTAGATAAGTTTTAAAGTGGGTCACATGTATTCAGTAGGTTACTAGGTAAAATTGTAGAAAATCTTATCAGCCCAGTGGACACACTAATGGTCTAATCTTCACCAAAGATTTCTAAAGTAATTAACTCTTAATAACTTGACACCAGATATGAGCCTACTAAAAGCATGTGTCCTCAGGTGAGCGGTTAAGGCCCATCGTGGCCCTCTTGTTCATTACATATGAAAATGTAAGTTGAACTTCATAAACACAAATCTGGGGTATGATCACCATTGGTCTAATTGTGTTGCTCTAAAAGCTTGTAAAAGCAGCTTTTTTTTTATCCTTCTTTATATTGTTGTATGAGAATTACTATTGTTCACTGGTTTATTACAAATACCATACAGAATGTCAGCAATCTAGGAAAGGGGAAAAGGAATAAACGATTGTAACCTGAAAATATATATCCCATTATACTAAAAAAAAAAAAATATCATTCATTCTAATTTCAAAGGTGATTTGAAGTTGGTCAAATTAGTACCAGGTTTTATGAAAGTGTTCAGATACCATCGTCTATCTCTCCATTTCTTTCGATTTTCAGAAGAAGAGTCCCGAAAGCAATCCCCAAGCTATGAGACCAGAAAAGAGCAGGAGGATTTTGAGGCAGAGGCAGAGAGGTTGAGGATTGAGGCTGAGTCAAAGCATCAGCATGAGCTCTGGCTATGGAGCGAACAGGTTTACAAAGAGAAATTGTTACAGAAACGACTTCAAGAAGAGAGAGAGGAGGAACAGAGACTTGAAGTAGAGGTAGATACAGTTTGATTTTGCTGTTGTAATGTTTTTGCCAACTTTATGCACACATTGTTTTGCCAAAATACAAGTTACTCTACCTTTCATACACTGTCACTCTGATATTAATGTGCACACTAAGATTTGTATAAAATTCTAAGAGGGGTTATCCTAAAGTATGTGGACTGTCTTTACAGCATGAAGTATATTTAAAACAGCAGTCTGTACTTTTGAAAATCAATTTCAGAAACAAGTTTTTGACAAGCATATTTCCTTGATGTGTCTTAATAAACTTTACAAATAGATAATTTTACTTAAAAACATCGTAGCTCACCTGGCACAGTCACTCAATATATCGCAGGTAATATTGTTCATGTTAAGTCAATCGTTCTCATGTTAATCACTCTCTGACATATTCAGTAATTGCTGGACACAGTGTTTGTGGAAGCAAACCTAGACAGTGCTCTTACAAATCATGAGATGTAATGTTTCATTTGAAAACAAAAACACAAAAAAACCCTGAACAGTTTAAGGGAAAATGCAAGCTTATCCTTCCCTCACATGGGTCATTCAAATGGGACGTTGTCATCTTCTTCTTGGACAAGTCTAGTGCTGTAATTTTTTGTGTCATTTTATAAATGTGAATACCTTTGTCCTGTGCCTTTTAAAATTTTGGTATATGTTGCGATGCTCATAGGACTTTGTCGTATATTCTTATTCATAATCACAACAATGATACTTGTGCAGTGTGGCAGTCATAAAAAATTTCTCTGTGCATGTAATCTTTGTTGTCATTTAATTCATTCTATAAGGATTGTTACGTGTTATTCTTTTGATGGACATTGGACAATGTTGTTTTTTTTTTATTCAAAAAATTAATTTCATTCACAATCAACAATTTTTGTGTTGTTCTTCTAATCGAAGTAATACCTCTCTCTCTTCATAGTATCTTTCAATGATGTCACCACTTTCGTCATAACTTATAAAAGACAACGTCAGCACTTGGGCATTTTTTATTCAGATAAATCGATTTTCTTTCCATTGCTTGCATTTGAGAAACTCATCAGGAAGTCCAAAGTTAGAGCTCTGGTTTAAGCATTCCAATTGGTCCATATTGCCGACTGACCATTCCCAGGCGGTAACTGTCCGGTTTATTCTATTTGTTAAATGACTCACCATAGATTTGTTCTCTTACATTTGGCTTGCAGGTGAATACCTTTGTACTGTGCCTTTTAAAATTTTGGATAGCCACTTGTAAGTCCAAAATTTCCTTTACCTGTAATGATCTGTCATCTTTTGTTGGACATGGGTGGTTGGTTACACATTGCTATGGTTATGCAAACACACATCATTTATATGTTGTTGTTTATATTTTGAGTTAAGAAACAAATTCCAACTGATATTAAGTAGCCCCAGTAATATGTTATTTCAAATTGTTTGAAGTTGACATTAGAGTAGTAATTCTACAAATTTCTTGGATAAACCTTATACATTACCTTCTGTTTGTGTATTTTTGTTTTATTTCATGTATTTGTACATTTGTTAAATTTTTGTTCCCTAATGCAGTACTTACATTGGTCACTGGAGCCACTGATGTGCATGGTTATTTAAGTCACTTTATAATTCTCCTTACTTCTTTTCTGTTTATGTCGTTCATGATATGGATAAAATGTGACTAGCATTTAATGGGTACATTTTATGTATAAAATAAAAAATGACCCAATTAAATTGTATTCTTATTGTTTATTTAATGCAAAATCAATTTTCAGGTGCACTTTAATCAACTATAATACAGGTCTTTGTTGTTTTTTTCACAGCAAAAGATCCAGTGTGAAACAATAAAAAAAGTTTTTTAGTACAACTGTTTTCTTCTCAATTTAAGTAACAGTGTACAATGTATTTTGTATGGTAACTCCTCGTCCCACAACACAAGCCTTGAAAGATAAATCTTGGTGACACCTTCCATCTGTAGAAGGCTTTTGGCTGGCCTGTACTGCATTATTAATTCTACTCAGTTATTTGTCTGAAGTTTTTTTTCTACAATTTGAACAAGCTTGCTGCATGTACTGGAATATAACAATTATTGTGTTGATGTGACTTAATAAACGTAGTAGCTGACAGTTTGGACCAAAATTATTTTCTCTCTTATTTTTTTTTTATTTTCTCAAATAACCAAATAATTCTTTGTTATCTGAAATGTTCCTGCAAAATGCTGTTTATTGATGACCTAGATTTGTTTGAACAGTCAAGCATAAATCACCAATCGTCATTGCAAACAGGTATTTCCTATCTGAGCTACTCTGCTGAGATAGCTAATTTTAAACTTAGAAAACCATGTGACCACTCACTTTTGTGATCACGTTATATAGTCATCCTGGTAATCTGCTCTGACGTCAGAATCTATTTGTAGCAGATAACTATCAAGCCTTTTATACAGTTGGAAAGGATACACAGAGTGATTCTTTTTGCGTATAGTTCTGTCTAACAATTCAGTTTGTGTTAAAAATCATGCTTATTAAGACTTAAGTATAAATTTATATTGTATTTATAAATTATGCCAAAGTTCCCTAAAGCAGTGGTTCAAAATTGTTATATGTATTTTATACAAGAAAACTGTCCGATACCACCTTTAAAGAAAGAATTAAGAACAAAAACAAAACTCTTTGCTTTAACTTAAATTTACTCACAGTGTCTTTACAATAGGAACTAATTAACTTTTTTTTCGTTCTTTTAATTGCACCTGGTATAAAAAGGATGTGAAAACTCGATTTGAGCATACTTTATCACACAAACAAAGATTATATATTGTTAATAGTAAATACTTATATGAATGTATTTGATGTAAAGATAATCACACATAAATCTTGTATCTATGTATTTCTGTTTTCAACAGAGGAAGATAAAGGAAGAATGGGAAGAGCGACAGAGAAAGGAAAAGGAGGAAGAAGAAGAGAGACAGAAGAAAAAAGAGAAACAGGTGATATTCAGGATGCCATGGAAAAGATTTATATCCTAAAACTTGCTTTCTCTTATTAGGCCACCATAGTTAAATATGCTAAAGTCGACTTAAGATGGTGAAAATGATTATTGTTGTATAAACTCTGTTGGTATTAATCATACATCTTTTTCAGCTGATGAAAAACTATGCTACTAGTCTGGGACTTCAGCTCTCAAAGCAGAAACAGATGTGTCAGGATTCCTACTTTTCAGTTTTCTACACTATATTATCAAAAATAATAAATTGTTCCTGCAGGAATTTTATTAATTTTGAAAGAAGTGGGTAATAGGCTAAGAATTGAAAGTGTTGGAAAGTTTCTTGTATTTATCAACATGAAAAATGCCAGTAATAGCCAACTAGTCCTGCAAAAACATCTGCGGTAAATGGAGTCCCTGTATAATGTTTATGTTGCACAATTCTCTATCCAAACTCATTCAATTCCTTAACCTTTGATCAAATGCATCATGGTCTCTCCAGAATTTGCCTGTTGGAAGCTTGGAGATCATGCTTATAGTGAGGATGTATCTTTTGCATAAGAAATTTCTTATCCACTCATTTTACATTTTATCAAAAAGTCTCGTGTTCATTTTACTGAAAATAAATTAGTTAAATTTGTCTTATATAAAAATAATTTAAATCCAGAAAAAATTCAAATTATTATGCATTGGTTTAACTTTCACAAAATTCATTTAGCATAGACTGGTGCCATAATGAGAGACATTAATGAATAGTCTCCCTTCAATAATACCTAAAGGCAAGTAGGTCCTTTCATTTGTTTCACTCTGTTTTTATGCTTCTGCTCTATGGAATGAATGTTGACTTTTCTGCCTTTCTTGTGATACCCACGTTAACCATTATCAACAAGCACTTCAATTTCTTTTTTAAATAACATCTATAAGTACAGTCAACTCTCGTTATCTCAAAATCGGTTATATCAAATTTCCGGTTATGTCAAACTGTTTCTACGGTCCCGTTTATAGTTTCTATATAGTTCGACTCCGCTTAACTCAAATTCGGATGTGTCAAATTATCGGATATATCAAACTAAATTCTTTGTCTCCACACGTATATAACTGTTGAAATCAGTTGGTCTATCTCAAACTTCAAATTGCTATAAGATGCAAAACGGCAACAATAGTGATTTTCACACCTACCGTGAAACTCACGAAGATTTGGGCGCGAGTTTTATCGCCAATTATCGGCAATCAGGATGTCACGTAATTTAGAGAAGAGGTTAATCAATTATTATTTAATTAGCTGATTTAATGAAGAACAACTTCGTTAATCAATTAACGCTGATTAATGTGTTTCAGTTTGTACTTGTTGTAGTAACAGTTTTTGAGAACTAGTTGACACGGCCTTCTCAACTTGTAAATAAAATGAGAGGTCGCGTTAGTGGTTTTATCATTCTTCCACTACCTACCCACAACACACGTACTGATTATTGAATAAAAAAATAAGATTGGTTATGGCAACAGACACGAGAGGCCATGCACTTACGACGACGCAACAACCTACAATAAAAAAAGAAGAATTTTAAATTACATTGTAAAAAATCTAATAACACTTTAAACATGCAAAACCACACAAACTTGCAGAAACTTAGTTTACAGTGGCAGATATAACAAGGAATTTCAGTCATTACCAGTCATCGTGTAGCAGGTAAGATTTTTAAGACTTTTCAAACTATCCTTAAATTCGGATAACTCAAACTTCGGATATCTCAAACTATTTTCTACGGTCCCTTGAAATTTGAGATAACGAGAGTTGACTGTATTTAAATGAGTTTTAAGCTTATATTTATGCAAAAGTAAGAAATTTCACTGTTTGTAATTGCAATATCTACAAAAGAATAGGCGATAAAGTCCAAGAATTCCAACTAAAAGGACCTACCTACTGTTTGGAATACCTTGGATATTAACTGACAAATGACAATTTCCGTTTCACCAATGTACCCTCATTTTTCAACAGCATTCATGATGTATACAGTCAATATTATAGGTTTCACCAATAATTTAAAGATGATGTTTTTATAATTAATATTATACAAGCATTCATAAGGTTCCTTTTAACTATTATAAGTTTTCACAAAAATAATTTATTTACTCATGATGATTTTATTATCATTATTACATAAGCATTTTGGAGGTTTCCATTTAACTGCTGCAAGTTGTGCTAACTTATACTGATAATATTTTATCATAATAGTTTCACAGGTAATAATAAGGTTCATGTTTATTGTTGATTTGTTTACATGTAATAGTCTGTTTTTATTTTGTTGCATATCCTTAACTGATGGTTTTCCAGTACTTCATATTATGACAGACATCATTAAAAGGTTCAGATATAGTTCAGATATAGTTCAGATATAGTTCAGCTATCAGCCTTTGTTTATTTACCAACATATAGGAAGAGCTACTCAAGAAAGCCAGGGAAGGAGAAAACAAGGTAAATGGAGTTTTTGTTTCTTAAGGAGTTGAAACAGCTTTTGATTCTCTTTTTGATTGGTTATTGTGGGAAAAAAAAAGAAAATAAGTTATGATTTTACAAAATGTCTCTTTATCGTGCCGAAGCTCTTATGGCAATTATGACCATTTATTTTCAGGCCTCTTAATGTTTGTACTAAATCATATAATTTAAGTTCAGAAGCTAGTTGCTGTAACTATGAAAGTTTCCAATTTGAAATTAAGCTTATTTAGCATAACAGTCATGGCTCAACGTTTGTATGGCTTTATTAATATTTACATTTAATATATATACCAGACCTGGTAGCGCAGTTGGTAGAGCGTCGGCTCCAGGTACGGTAAGCCCTGAGTTCGAACCCATGCTGCGACATACCAAAGTTGTAAAAATGGTAGTGGTATAGCTCCCTTGCTAACGCTTAAGCAAATATAAGGGTAGTTCCATGACTGGTTGGTTCGGTGTCAGGATAATGTGACTGGGTGTGGTATCATGCCAGGTGTTCACACCATGCTATACTCAGTGAAGGCAGCAATATATCTGCTTCCAGTGGACACCATCTCAAGATAACTGAAATACTGTTGGTGGGATGATAAATCCAACAAACAAGGGCAGACAATCATCATTCTTTATTGCCATACAAGCTGCAGTTCAATTTCTCATGCCTAACCTTTATGCATCAATGGCAACTCTCCATCTTTCTTGGTCCTTAACATTTTCAGGGATGAGACCAAAATTAAAGCCAGAAAAATGCCTTTATAAAATTCTGAGCCAGTTACTAGAAAAGAGACTGTACTGTCAATGGATGATGATAATGATGTATATAATATTCCAGGAATCAGGAGAGTGGCACAACCCGCTGGCCCCGGTACAATATGGACAGGAGAGAAATATTGAAACGTGTCCATTCTTTGCCAAAGTTGGGGCTTGTCGCTTTGGAGACAGGTATACAGATACAGGACAGTCCTTTTTGTTAAAAGTTTCAGTAAAAGCCAACCAGGTTTAAACCTGATTATAAGATTTGAATTGAGATATTATTACCAAATTTGTAACAAAGTTTCCTTATGAGATAAGGAGTTTGGGGATTGCTTTTGGAGAGGGATAGGTCAGGGTTTACCCGAAAGATATTTTTTGTTTCCGTTGAACCACACAATTTTGGTGTGATGTGCTCTTCCAGTTCACCTGCTTTGGTGGTACTGTCCTAATTATTATCCAGGGCTTTCCTCTGTAATATTACCAGAAAGCATCATCAAGATACTGGTACTTCCAAATACAAAAATTACCTAACAAAACAAAAACAAATTAGCACCTAAGCATAAGTGGGTTTATTTGCACCAAAATTTTGGCTTATAAATTAGTAAAAATGTTAATTGCATTGTAATCCCTTTGAAAGTTGACAGGAATACGCAGCACAATCTTCCAGTATCTATATTTTATTTTTATTTTCATTTTTTTAATGAATTTCATGTAAAAATTGTGTAATCTGTCCAGAGAAAACATTACTTTTTCCAAAAAGAAAATATTTTAAATAACATGAGGTCTTTTTTAAGAACTTGCTATCCATTTGAGTTTCACTTTCTGATGAGAAAATGGGTTGATCTTTTGTCATGACCCTCTCAGCAGTGTTGGTTAAGCTTTTTGTTACGGTTCATTTCTATGAAATTAACAAGACATTCTCATCAAACTTAAAATAATTGTTCACTGTCAAGAACTAAAGATTATTTCATCTTGTAATTTTTGTCATGGACAGTACTTGTTTAATTACATCGCATTATTGATTTAGCTTGTCCAGAAATTAACTTTAAACATTCTCAAAATGCTGCATATTCATTTCCAACTTAGAATATAGTTACCTTATTAGAAGCAGAAATGCAGTTTCAAACTATCACTTTTAAAGGAGATGACTGATGGTTCACATATTTTAAATAGCACATTTTTACTATTGCCTTTGGTTATTTGGGAATGACAACTAACCACAGGTATAGTCTGGCTTTTTGTCAAGTCAGTTGTTATCACAACTTCAATGGTAAGGTATTTCAAGTCCTACAAGAAAATAAATTAATGTTTAAATATACATGTATTATGATGGTCTTCACAAAATATCATCCCACCGCACGGTTTCAAGTCCCGTTCGGGGCAAAGGACAATTTAGAGTCAAGCTAATTGATTCAACATTTCTAATGATAGAAAAATCAGGTTAAATTGTTACTTTATCCATGTGTTTGTTACCAAGCAATTTAAATTTCCAGGTGGTAGGTTTGAAAAATAGCTAATAATGCTGCATGTACAAAGCAACTCCCATGTAAATTTAGGACTTAAACAAGAGCTTTCAACAGACAAGCAGTTAGAGTCGCCTTATCTCCTCATTGCATTGGTTCAAGTCACAGTCAGGGCGAGAACTTTCATGTTGGAGGGTTTTCCACCTAACCTGCCATGCGCTGTTGATTCTCCCCTGGCATAAGTCTGGGGTCTTCCTCCACCAATAATTTGCTGGACGATGCTAATATGACCATATTTGTGTCAGCACGATGTAAGAAAAAACAAACAAAACATAGACTTTTCAAGTAAACCGTACAATGTTTCTATATTCTTTGACATTATATCCAGCTTAAAGTGTGAGATACCACCTTAAAGAATAATCCAGGTGTCATTACCAATTTACCATTTGTTGTTGCCGTTATTTACATTTTATACAAACTCTTTCAATGTTTCCAGATGTTCTCGGAGTCATCCGTACCCAGACTCCAGCAACTGTGTACTGTTTGTAGGCATGTTCAAGCACTTCCAGTTGGATCAAGGACTCTGTGAGGAATATGACACAGGTATGACTAAAACACATCCTCGTCTAAAGGTGGAGGGATATTGTTTTTGCACAGTCTGTCCATCTTCTTATCTATCTGTATGTCCATCGGAAACATCTTCCCAGAAGTGAAAAATAGGTCTTCATAAAACACAACAAGGTGAATGTTAAAATAGACATGTTCTATCCATGTTCCATATATCAAGGTCAAGTGTTATATGGTTGTGGATTTTAATTTAGTCAGTTTGCTGTAAGATGCACGGAACACATTGAAACATGTGATTCACATGCCATCTGGATATCCACTAAGAAGATAGGGTCAACTTTTGGCACATTTGGTATATTGATATACATATAATTATATCTATTTTGACACATTTTTATATACAAATGATTACATATAACTTTGGCACACTTGAATTATTTATATGCATATAATTATAAACATCTTTTGGCACATTTATATACATGTAAATATAAACAGCTTTGGTAAAATAATATTCATATAATTATTAACAACTTTTGGAACATTTGGCAAAGTTACATACATATATACAGCATTTGACACATTAATATACATATAATTATTTAACTTCTTACATTTACATGCATTTATTTTTTTACATATACTTACAATTTTGGCTCATTTATATACATAAAAATATAAACACCTCTTTGCTCAGTTGACACAATGATTTACATATCGTCATAACTAAATAATTCATTTTTAACTGAAAAGTTCATGCAAAATGCTGTTTGGTGATGCCTTAGATCTGTGTGAACATTCAAGCATTAATCTCCAATCATCATTGCAAACAGGTATTTCCTATCCGAGCCACGCTGCAGAGATAGCTATTTTTAAAGTTTGAAAAACATGTGACCACTTACTTTTAAGATAATGATGCAATTCCCTATGGGAGCATTCAGAGGAAGCAACGTCATATCCTATGTATATATATCATATAATTAGCATGAAAGTTTTGACATGTCTGCTGTTGTGTAGTGGTAGCACGCTTTCGGTGTTATCATTTTATACACTGTTGTTGCACTTTTGGTACATGATTATATATTTTTCAGATATTGTATTGGAATATGAGGACAATGAAGTGTATCTGAAGTTTAAGGATTTCTACGAGGATACACTGCCGGAGTTTAAGGAGGTGGGTCAGGTGACCCAGTTTAAAGTCTGCTGCAACTTTCAACCCCACCTTCGAGGAAATGTCTATGTTGCGTATTCCAGGTAAATAATGTTTCACCAATTCAAGTCAAACTGAAACAAATAATCAGGGCTAGAAACTTGCTGCAAAAGTCGGGCAGCCAAGTTCTGATTTTAGGCTGCCTGACAAATCGACAAAAACACCAACATTTTATTTCCATTGTATGTTGAGGAGGAAAATGAAAGGTCGGAGAGATGATAAATTAAATGGAAAAAAGCAAACCTGCTGTTTAACTAAGTAAAATAAGATTTTTGCATATTCCTTTTTTGGTGTAAACATGTGTACCTGTTCTCATAATAAAATAATACTTCTTAATTTGGGCATCTATTTTCAAAAGTACAATAAAAAATATATACATGTGCACCTATTTAAGTTTATTCAATCATTCATTGTTTTGTTTGCCTGTCAGTGTTAATTTGGTAAAAAATACAAAAACAATAAATTGTTGGCCCGGGCCAGTATAAAAGTACTTGTCAAAATACCTGGGCCATCATGATATCACCCAATTGATTCATTCTAGTTCTGCTCACTGGTCAATAATTGTTCAATGTAAGTGTGAACTGGCCCTACCTGCAAAATCTTCTGGTGAGATTCTACTAAAGTTTACTGTTTTCCTTCCAGATTTTTTATAACAACATAATTTAATAATTATTTGAAGTTTCCTTATTTGTATACACTATCTCTCTGGATATGTAGTGGTGTTAAAATATTATACTTAAGTGTTAACAGTTATCATAAGTTGGCAACAAGCAGTCAAAATTGAAAGTTTTAGCTTAATAAAAAAAGCTCAGAGAATTTTCTGTAAATGTAGCGAAAACAAACATATCTGGTTCCAGCTTTCTGGGTGGGACGGTTTCAAGTAAATGCTCACATTACTTTCAATCATTTGTATTATCTGAGATATAGGTTTGTCAGATTCCAAATGATGGTGACTTACCACATTCTCTCACCTCCAGTTGTCCATCAAAATGTTCATGGTCAAATGATGGTTCTTTTTACTGGCCATTTCTCCAGACCATTTAAGGCAGCCCCTTTAATATTAGAAGCCTGTTAATGCAAGTTATTAAATCAGTATATGTTGTAAGCTCACTCAGCCTTTTCATGCAGATGTTGCTGTTGCATTTGTTAGTATGGACAACAATTTGTGAACCTTTTATCACTCTTTTTATCATGTGTCACCAAAATCGACTATATTTATGTTGGATGTATTATGTCATTATTTTAGTGAGGGTGAAGCTATTCAGGCCTACACTCGATTCAATGCCCGTTGGTATGGTGGCAAACAGCTGACAGCCCAGTTTGTACAGATCCCTTCATGGAGACGAGCCATCTGTGGTATGTTTTTATTTGTATAAATATCAAACTCATATGGTCATAATGGCCATGGGGTGCCCGTGGTCGTGTGGTTAGAGTCGCTGACTAGAAACTCCTCAGCCCCCCCACCGCGAGAGTTCGAGTCCCAGTCAGGGCAGGAACTTTTATGTGAGGTCTTCCAGCTAACTTGTAGTGTACCATTGGTTCTACCCAGACAGAAGTCTGGGGTCTTCCTCCACCAATGAGTAGCTGGATGTTGCCAATATGACCATAATTGTGTTGGTGCAATGTAACAAGAACAAAACATAGTGGCCATGTCAGGCTTTTGATATTTGCTCACTCTGATTGGGCAAAGATTTTTAGCCAGAAACAAAAATTGTTACTTAATGTCATTATACAGATGAGCAGCATCTTTTAATATTATTGCAAGTAATTTAAAAATCAAATTTTTTTTATTGTTATTTTGCAATATTTTAATTACTAAGTGGCACATGGAATAAAAAGTAAACCAATAATTTCACAACTTCCTTGATACACTCACATATATTATAAACATATTCAAAGCACTTATATTCTAACCTTCATTGCTTCATTGAAATGCTGTATTAATCACAAATGGCATCAAGACATGTGATGAGCAGTCTTCTATTAATAACAATATTCTCGCCAGGATGGTCATACAAAACTACTATCTTTGTACTTGACAAATGTTGATAGGAATTTATAAAATGTTTCTTTTCTTGAGCAAAAAGACAAAGAAGAGGCATTAAGCAAGTTTAAATATTGATGATTTCTTGTGACAATATGATGTTACAAAATGGCAACCATAAGATCAGTTCTTTCTGTTTTTGGATTATAATACATAGCCAGGTTTACAGTTAAATGCAAGTGAAAGTTATTGCTTCTACTCAAGCCAAAATGCAGACAGAAACAGCTGAGCTCTTTTTTCCCTTTTCTTCGATATCACCTTGGCCAACTACCTGGATTTGGTGTATAAGGAAAGATAATCAAATTAAAATTACCTTAAATGGAATTTTGTGTCAAGAGAGTTTGCAAATTTAACAAATTTCAGCTGTAATCACTGAATTCAAATGCAGGTTAAAGAAAATACCAGAAATAAAACAATTATGTCAAACATCAAAACTTTTGATATTGATATTTTAATTTTGGATATTGTTTATATATTTGGTTGGCCTATTTTATGTTCTTTTCTCATTTTTTTCTCATTTTTTTCACTTACAGGATTGTTTGGAAAAGGCAGATGTCCAAAGGGCAAAGAGTGCAACTTTCTACATGTGTTTAACAACCCTAGCAATGAGTTCATGCGAGCCGACAGAGACCAGGAAAGCTTCACAAACCGCCATCATGACAGCAGAGCTTCAGAGAGGTCAAGGTCATTTGAGAAGAGAAGGCATCATTCAAGGTCTCCGTCAAGATCAAGCAGACATCACAGGAAGTCAACAGATCATCATAGAGGTCACAGTCGCAGAAAGTCAAGATCTAGATCTAGGTCACGAGAGAGACATTCATCCTATAGCTCTAGAAACAAGAGAAATAGACATTCAAGGTCAAGATCTAGGACTAAACGTTCAAGGTCAAGATCCAGAACAAAACATTCAAGGTCACGGTCAAGGTCCAATACTAGACAGAGGGTGTCTAGGTCAAAATCTAAGGAGAGGCAAATAAAGCAAGTTAAATTATCAAAGAAATGGGAATCTTCAGAAGATGAGGAAGAATGGGTGGAGAAAAAAGTAGAAAATAACATTAATAATGGAAATATTGTGAAGAATGATGAATTGAAATCGTCATCTAGTAGTCCAGAAAGAAGTTCAAGAAAACTGAAGAAAAAGAAGAAACATAAAAATTGATAGAATAAAATTTAATTTAAATTCTGGTTTACATTGTTGTTCATTTTCTTCCATTTCTTCGTATTGAAACGTTACATATAACCCAAAAAATTTAACTGTTTTGTGTAACTTTAAAGACTCAGCAACAAGTTAGGCATCTACTAATCTTTCTTGTATGTAAAACCCCATTTGGTTACCTAAAAATTTCCAGTGGAGAAAAATATTAATAAATGATACAAAGATAAAAGGTGAAAGTTTAAATACACTTTATTACCAGCATAAAAAAACGATTTTGACTATTATGAGTTATAAGATAAAGTTGACCAAGCAATTGGGATTGGACAAAAAATACTAAACCATAAGAAATGCTTGCTCAGTCTTATCTCTTGATTCTTGTAAAAATTGTTAACTTCAAAATTCTACTCGAAAATATTTTTTTCTTCAACTTTAAATTCATTATTGTCTTAGATGTATAAAAGAAAACATCAAGAGCAAACTACATTAATATATTTTTATTTTCATTTTCATTTTTTTACAATAAATATGTACAAAGAAATCTCTCAACCTTTTACATTTAAAACAATTATTCACACTTCCACAGTCATGGCCTCACAGTTTGTAGTCACATGTTCTCATCCACTGTTGAAAGCATCCTTCAAGTAGCAATGTAATCATAAAAATTCACTTTTATGACAGATCTGTATCATCAAAAAGGTCATCAAAATCTGAAACAAAAATAACAAGCTTTAATGTTTTTTTGATAAACGTAAATCTTAAAAAATAATAATTTGTCCTATCACATTCATAGTTTTCTGACAACGTAAGATCATTTCTACCTATAAATTAATAGTATCAATCATCCATGCAAATGTGAAAGCTCCAATGAGTTATAAAGGTGGATTTATCCACAGATGAAAGTGGTAAAGGTCAGATAAACGAGGCACACTATACCATACGACTTTAGTTCAGACATATCATGAAGCAAAACTGTTTAACATTGCAATGAAATGTTTATTAATTATTTGTATATATATTTTTTCTTAGTTTTAAATCTATTTGTTTATAATTATTTGGGAAAGTTCTTAAAATTAATATCCTGGGCAGAACCAGTACTCTGGTACCTGGAGCAATGTGCACTAAATAGACTTGCTCAAGGACTTGCCTCACGTGGTTTATTGGGAGCTAAAACCCAGGATCCTCTTATCCATAGTCCAATGTCTAGACCAACTTCTAGACCACTGATGCTACCAAGATTTTGTATTAACTAAGCTTGTTTTGGTTTTGCTTTTTGTTAAATCGCACTGACAAAATTATTATCATTCAAGTGACGTACAACAATTAATGGAGAGGAAGGGCACAGACTGGGTAGAATAATCAGCACACTGCAGGTCAGCTGGAATGTTATCTCTGCTTTGGGAGAATTATAAGCAAAACATAAACAAAAAAACTGGTTTAGTTAAAAGTGTAACAGTCCAAACAATACTTGGGTTATGAACAATGCAATCTGTGTGATGGACTTAAAATACAACATGTTTCACCCTGAGCATAATAAATGTACAGGTATTAACCTATATTCGGGCTACTTTCGTACTTTCAACATGCCAGTTGAAAATAATAAGTTTTGTTAAAGTAATAATTTCTGTAAGTATATTGAAGAATGTGTATTGTAATGCAAAAAATATGATCACAGTTTTACGTCATATGAACCTGGGAGAATCGATGCAAAAATCAACTTATTTTACTCAAGTTACTTGTACGCAACAGTTTTATTGCAGTTAAAAGAATCCTCACCATTGAAGAAATCTGCATGGACAGACTTTTCATTTGCTGCAAGATCCATCAACAGTGCACTTGATCCCCCAGCCTGAAACAAATGTTGGAAATATTATATATGAATATATATTACCAATTAACAAAAACACAGGTTTTGCATAAGCCCTGCAATAAGTGGAAAATAATTAAAAGATATTTTATATAAAATGGCTTCTGTTTGTTAAAAGAACTATTTGGAACTCAATGAATGATACCTGGTAAATCTTTCACAAAATATTATCTAGGCATATACAAACAAAAATACTCAAGCATGCTTTGCACAGGGGGATCATGTCAAGTGACAACCCAAACCAAACAAGACGCATCTAGCTTCTCTATCGCGTTTTCACTGAGGACTGCTCCCAGCATACCAGAAGTCTACTAAACTTAGAGACATTTTTTACATCACCATCACCTATAGCGTACACATCACAGTATGAGGTGCAACAAAATGGGAAACCAGCTGCTTAACTACCAAGATGGTATATAGAAGCAGACAATTTTTTCCATTTTGGGGTATCTGCTTAAAGAAAGAGATTAGATATTATGTGGTTTTAGCAGAATTCTGTTGATATATATGTTTGTGTGTAGACCTTGTAGATGAAGCTGCCTGAGGTGAGGTACTGGCTTGCAAAGATATTAACCCAAAGATTTTACTATTTTCGTTGTTTGGCCTAAATATTAAAACAATAAAGGGGAGTGGAGGTCTTTATGACACCATATTTGAACAACTGGAGGTCATTAGAAAATTTAAGGAGTCATATTCAAATAAATCAAACAATAAAACAGTCATTCAAACAAAATATGATTAAAAAGGAAAATACCTAGTGTCCATCCTAGAAAACATTACTCAGAATGATAGGAGTACAATTTTTACAATGTAAAAGTTAAATTGGATTGATTCGAGTACTTTGTGTATATGGTAATCATGCAAACGTGTAGAAATTTGGGAGATACCTAGAAAGACACTTACAAAACATCAATGAAAAATGCTTTTTCTTAATGTCAAAACAAAGAAAGCGAGTATGTAAGCAGCATTTATACTTTGACTGTTAAAGTCTTTTTTTTTATACAAACTTTTCATGTGGTACAATGCATGTCTTTTTGTGGATGCCGTTTTTTATAAAAATTATTTGCTGCAAACCTCCTTGTATTTTTAAATACACATGTAAGCATGACATCCCTGAAATGTTTAAATAGACCCAAATTAAAATTCATCCAAGGCATTCTCTCCGAACACCAATTACTAAAAATGTAAATATAGCACCCTCTCCTAAAAATACCGATTTAAGATTACAAATTTAATCAAAGTTGTGACTTGATACACGTGCTTGTGGCTGCAGGAATAAATAGATGTTGACATGATTATGGTATGTCACAGATTGGAAGATTGAAGCCAAGGCATACTGACTCTGACATGCAAAAAGGCCTAAGAAAAAACCCTGAAGATTTTAAATTCATGATCCCAATTCTAAAAGGTGCACGCACGGTCACATGTCATGAGACATTACTGGTGTAGTGGTATGGTTGGTGATGTAGTGACAGTAGTGCATAAAGGCACTTCCAACAGCCTTGCTGTTGGGTTAACCCTTTAGCGACGTGGTTGAGTGCCTGGACTACTGATCTGGCGGACTGGGTTCGAATCCCCGTTAGGGCCAGGATTATTGTCTCCTCTGAGATATACTTTAATGGTGTCAGAAGTAAACGGAAGCCTGGTGTGGCTGTCCTGAGATGGGCTTGGGCCCAGAAAAAAGTAAAGGGGGAGGAGTGTAGTGACTATAGTGTATAAAGGCACTTCCAACAGCCTTGCTTGGGTTAACCCTTTAGCGACGAGGTTGAATGCCTGGACTACTGATCTGGCAGACCGGGTTCGAATCCCCGTTAGGGCCAGGATTATTGTCTCCTCTGAGATTTATATTAGTGATAAAACTTGAATCCTATCAAGTTTTTTAGAAGACTTGGTATGAGGTCTCCAGACTGAGCTACAGAAATAAGTATCGATTCGTCACAACGACGATTCGCAACATAGCAACTTGCAGTTCAGTTTATGATTTAACCCTGTGTTTTTGTTACCAAAAAGTTATCACCTAAATGATCCTAAACAGATTTTTTGTCCAAAAATACATATCATCCGGACAATATTCTAGTACTGAATGACGCCTCGGAAAAATATTATTATGTGCAAAGGAAGTTAACTATTCCTCGTAAAATACCTCTTCTATGTCCATATAAGGTCCTGCACCCTCAGGAAACATTTCATCGGCAACTATTGACGGCTTCATATTTGTTGATTCTTTTTGTCGAATTGTTGTTGTTGTACTTTTCGTTATATTTACACGTCGTGAATAGTGAGATCGTAATTTTCACACGCCGTCAAAATAGTAGACCGTAGTGATGGACGCTTACTGTGACACTCGATCCGCTCTTTGCTGCTCTGTTTGCAATTCAAAGGAAAATTTGAAGCGCTGTGGCTTCTGCAAAAGTTCGTTTTATTGTTCTAGGGACTGTCAACTGAAGGACTGGTCAAAACACAAACCATTTTGTCTTCAACAAAGAACCGAAAATGAAACTAAGAAACAGAACAACACAACAACAGGTTTAATAACATCGCCTTCAGAAAATATCAGAAATCAAAGCACTGACGATGATGGGTGTTGTTGTAAAGAAAACACTTCTCCAAGCACAGGAAGAGGCCATCAGGAACAACTCCACGATGCTGGCATAGAGTTTGATACAAGACCATATAAACATTCAGATTTCACAAAGCTTTCTCCAAAGATAAGCACACAGGATATTGCAAGAATTGCAGTTGAGACATTGAACAAACAGGGGCATTGTGTCTTAGATGGAGTTTTCTCAAAGACTCAGATACAAAATGCACAGATAGATATTGACGCAAGCCGAGAGAATGGTAAATTTGAGATGGGGCGTTTAGCAGGGGGACGAACAAGTGCCGAGCAAGATAAGCAGATTGTGAACAATAACATTAGAAGTGATGAAATTTACTGGGTTGAGGGGTCAGAGGAAAGTCTGCCAGGGGTGCGATACATTGTATCGACGATGGACAAAATCCTGATAGCATTCAATGACTATCTAGATGGGAGATACTTTATAAATGGCCGGACTAAGGTATGTCGATCAGTCTATGTTCGCTGATGGTAAACATGCTACACCTGTCTGCATTTGTTTGGTACTGTTTGCACACATTATCATTTTTTACCCTCAAAAATGTTTTAATTAAACACTTTATTGACAAAGGTTTTAGTTATTATAATATTAGGTGACCAGAGCTGGACAGAAATCTTTACCCAGAATAGGTATAGAACCCACAATTTCCTTCCCCAAAGTCAGATGATATGATTTTCCACATATGTGAGTCATTGTCACTACAGACCATGTCCAATGCAACAATTACACTTTTACATATCACTAAAGACATATTTACACAAGACATATTTACACAAAGATTAGCTGCTTGGTCTAACAGCACAGAAATGTACAGCAAACCTCCACTGAGTGACTGTCTGTGGTCTAGTAGTGAAGATGTTGTACTCCAGATCAGAGGATCCAGGGTTCCAACACTGACCATACAATGTCAGTTCTTGGGCAACACTATTTACTGCAACCTTGCTCTAGGTACACAGTACATGAGTACTGGTTCTATCCAGGAAGTGGAAAGTCAAGAGGGATTAATTCAAGTTGAAATAATTTTTTCCCAATTGGCTATAAGAAAATAGATTGAAACAACATGTGTGAAAGCTGCATCTGCAGTATGTTTACAACAACAGATGTATAGAGAGTTGGGATATATATGTGAGGTGTTTTGAAAGTATGCTTGTTTGTCACTTGAAATCAACAAGACTATCTCAGTGCCGTATTGAGAGTTCCTTTCTTTGTGTGTGTAGGTCTATGGTATCACAAATCATTTTAATGTTATACATTTGCCTCACTATTTTACTTTGGCAGGGAAGACTGCACATTTGTTCACAATTTTAAATTACCAATATACACATACATTAATCTAGCATGTTTAAGAACAGTTGGCAATAAAGTCAAAGGGTGGTTTTGGTTATTTTATTTGAAAATATTCCATAAACTTTCATTTAATAGTCAAAAGGTAAGATATTGAATTAGCAACCCAAGTGGCAGACCAATGAAAAAGTGCTATGTTTAATAGAATTATGGATACCTAATAAAAACTGTCACAAATCAAAAAACAAATTGTCTTATTTTTGTCTACAGGCCATGCTAGCATGTTACCCTGGTAATGGGACCTACTACAGAAGACATGTTGACAACCCAAACAAAGATGGTCGTGTGGTCACTTGTATACTTTATCTAAACGAGAACTGGGATGCACAGGTATGGAAATGGCTTACCCTTTCTCTGTTTTTTTAAAAAGACTGGATTTCCCTTAGCTTTTGTGACAGTAAGCCATAGGTAGAACAGTTGTTAGAAAGGCAGTTAGAGTTGAGGAATCATATGATGAAAAGGTGCATTTTTGATATTGGCATTGTTTTAACTTACGGCTTATGGTTAAATGAAAATTACCTAAATAGGTTTGTTGTATTGACATATTCAAATATGAGTAAGAAATGATTCCTATTGATGATCCTCTTACACAAATTAGAATTGCAAAAATCAAACCATTGCCATGGTTTCTTTTATTTTTTTGCCAGTTTTTCTCGTTTTTCTTCTTTGAAACTGTTAATTTCAGTGTCATTTCATATGTGTACATGTGTTCATGCATTACACTGCATGCAAAAAAAATTATCAAAACATTCTCATAAGACAACCATCATGAAGATATAACTTAAAAGAAATAGAATTTCATTGTTGTATTTTTCCTATGTTTGCTATTTTTAGTGTACATGGACCTTTAAGAAGAAGCTCTGACATGAGATAAAATTAAAAGTTTCTGATGTGACCTTGTAAAGCCAATACATAAATTCTTTATACATAAATTCTTATTGTTTACTGTATTGTTACTATGTTTACAATGTTGAACTACCTATAATATTATACATATAAAGAAGTGGGTAAGTGGAACTAACAACCAACATTGGTTATAGTAAACTATTTTATTAATCAACATTTTGAGCCAACTAGGGTCTTCATCAGGATAAAACTTTTTCAGGCTTACTGAAGTATATGAAAAAAGGAAGCCGTGGTCACGTGTGATCACGTGATTGATCAAAAACTAGAAAAAGGGAAGCATATTAAATTTGAACAATATAGAATGACTGATAATGTTATTTGAACATATTGAAGTATTTTTTATTAAAAATAAATAAATGTAGCAGTCCATAAATAGAATAAATGTATATATCTTTGTCCATTGGGGCATTGGTTTCATCCATTGTGATAGTGTTCATGCTAAAGCTCTAGCTGTTAGTGAAGTCCAGGATAATCCTTTAATTGGGGTGACAATGGGGTGAATTATCTTTATCATCTGTGTCATTTCTTCTATGATGACGTCTGTTTCCCTCTTTCTGAGCCATGGTTTGCCCTTGAACTGTTATAAATCTTGGGCAGGCCTCAAAGCGGGTTTGCCAGTTTGGAATGTATAATTTTGGTAATGCCCTTCTGTTTATTATGGAGGCCGTTTCTATATTTGATGGTGTTGAGTTGTGAATTCTTCTCATGTGTTCTATCAGAAAATGTTTTCTTACGTAGCCTTTGTCGCAAATATTGCAGACAAATAACGTTTTCTTCGGGCTGTGGAATGAGTTGTAGTGTCTGTCGAAGTTGCATTTTTTGCCCCTAATAAATTTATTGCAGGTGACACATTGTCTTAGTAGCTTAGATATAAGTTTGAATTGTTCCTCCATATCTTTTTTATTTAGCAATGTTTAGTCCCATAGATGTTTTTGTAGCAAAGTAATTAATATAGGCTTCTTCTGTTCTCAATCGTGTGTTGTTGTCCCTAGCTGTCATTTTTTGTTCTTATATCTGCAAGATGACTGTACATTATGTTCTCTTACAGAGTTCTTAGATTGACCTACATGTTGGAAACCACATTTGGTGCAACTCATAATGTAAATAATACTAAAAGATTAACAGTTATAAGACCCAGTACCAATAATATTAAAAGAAATGAGGTGTATCAAAAATGAAAATGAATTGTCGGCAATTAGTGCAAATGTAGGTCTTTTACTGAGTTTTATGTTTCTCTGACTGGGACCCAGTATCAGGCTCTGCAAAGTAGATATGCTTTTGCCCATGTGCAAATTTCAGTGAGCATGCCAAAAAATAGGCATTGCGCTCCAGCATGTTGCCAAGGAAAAATATATGACATAAAAGATTGATAAATGCAACAGTAATTTACCCCTTTTGGGGCCAGACTTAACCAAAATTAACTGCTAAGCTCTGGCAATAGCCAAGCAGAGTTGTCATTCGTACCTCACTATAACACCTCTGCTATGGGCACAATGATAAGAATCTTGTCAAAACGGATAAACAACATTAAACCCACACTGAATTTGCTTTAAAGACCATAACCATTAAATATATATACACGTTTATATATTGAATTTTGTTCCGGTCTGAAAACCTAGGATTACTAGAGTAATTTGGCAACAACTATCAAACTATTTTCTGTACTGTTTACGCAAGTCATTTAACTAGGTGAATGTAAACTTGAACACAGTATATTTATAACATACACGTAAATACAGAACCTAAATGAATAACATGATGACATCATTTAAGTTAACAATATTCAAATAATTTATCTCACTTATTTTTCTTTTCATAAGCTAAATGTGTAACCGATTTGAACCATCTATTTTCAAATTCCTAACTGACGTTTTATCTGACATCATATAGAGTCACATGTCCTTAAAAAATCTGAGCCTGTTACAGAGGTAAAGGTAATAAACTGACAGTGTAAGATATATAAACTCTGGTTGAAATGCTTCAAATTTGTTACATAGGTTATGTTGAAATCTGTATTCATATAAAGGTTATGTTGAAATCTGTATTCATGTAAAGGTTATGTTGAAATCTGTATTCATGTAAAGGTTATGTTGAAATCTGTATTCATGTAAAGGTTATGTTGAAATCTGTATTCATGTAACGGTTATGTTAAGGTTATGTTGAAATCTGTATTCATGGAAAGGTTATGTTGAAATCTGTATACATGTAAAGGTTATGTTGAAATTTGTATTCATGTAAAGGTTATGTTGAAATCTGTATTCATGTAAAGGTTATGTTGAAATTTGTATTCATGTAAAGGTTATGTTGAAATTTGTATTCATGTAAAGGTTATGTTGAAATTTGTATTCATGTTAAGGTTATGTTCAAATCTGTATTCATGTAAAGGTTATGTTGAAATCTGTATTCAAGTAAAGGTTATGTTGAAATCTGTATTCATGTAAAGGTTATGTTGAGATCTGTATTCATGTAACGGTTATGTTAAGGTTATGTTTAAATCTGTATTCATGGAAAGGTTATGTTGAAATCTGTATACATGTAAAGGTTATGTTGAAATCTGTATACATGTAAACATCGTGCTGGTCACAATGAATGCTAGAATACATAATATATGCATGTACCAAGATTCAGTAGCACAGGTCATAGAGTACTGGACTGCCATACAAAAAGTCCCATTTTCAAATCATTAAAAATAAACAAGCATTGTTTTATTACATTTGTTTGTTTTTTCCTTTGTCACTCACTAGTGCACTTAAATTTACACCTCCTGAATTTTTTAACAAATATATTTTCTAGTTTTATTGTTAAACCACAGTTGATTTAAAACTGTTTTGGAGGAGTTAAAACAATGAGTTTTGCAGAATTATTATGGCTGTAAAACTTAAATAATTTACATTGGTACTGGTAAGTGCTTTGGATACTGTTTGTTCCAAGGAAATAAGTACCATATTTTGAAATATTGACAAAGGATGACTATTAATTTCCTGTTTTGTTGAGTTGTACTTTCATTTTTGCAACTCTCATGATAATAGTAATAGAAATAATAGTCACATGACATATATATGACTTCCTGTACTAGATCCCCTCATACTCTTCTTCATCTTTGGAAAAAATCTGTTTATTTTATTTCTTTTATTATTATATTTTATTTCATAGATAATGTTAAATGCAATTAAATTTTATTAACTTTGTTCTGGCTGTTTTCCTGCAGAAAGATGGTGGAGTTCTGCGAGTGTTGCCTAGCAATGCACCTACATATGTAGATGTGGCACCAGTAGCAAACCGACTGCTCTTCTTCTGGTCCGACCGAAGAAATCCCCATGAAGTGCAACCAGCATTTAAAACTAGGTTTCCTCTACATACTGACATGTTAAAATAAAGATTCATTATGTATGTCACTTTAAAAATGTATTTTCAATGTAACATTCTTTCAGTGTCACGAAAATGTATACACTTACTTATTTTGGCCATCAACAAAAGTGTGTGCCAAACAAGTATATTCATAAACATGTACAGTGTTAGGTTAACAAAAATAATTCGAAAGTTTGACAACGTTTTCCTTTTAAAATATGTCCAATTCTTTACAAAAATTCATGTTGTCCAAAAAAATGTCTAATTATCCAAAAAGTATCAGAAGTTGGTAAGTTATTAATATCCTTAAATTGATTTTATCATACTATAAATTAAATTAGTTATTTTCCTTCATATAATTTGAATCAAGGTATAGAGATAAATCAAACAAAATATTTGCATTAAGCAAATGAAAAAAGTTTTTATTTTTTTCCCTTAATGAAGACAATGCTATTTTTTCAGTATTCAGAATTCCTTACAAATACATAATGAATCTTTACACAAATGGCACTCCTGGAATATAATGGTACATAACTAACACATTGCTAGATCAGTAGAAACATATTTGGTTGGTTTGGTTAAGAAACATCAATGGCTTCAGTTCATCTTTTGAGACTTGTTTTATTTGTGATAAAGCACAACATAAAAAGAACAAACGTAAACAAAAGTCATAAACCCAATCACAAAAATCAATAAATTTACATTACAAGCATTATTTGTTGGATAAGTGTTAAGTTTAGCTGTTTTTTTTAATAGTTGTCATAAATTCATAGTGTGGGTTTTATTCTCAACTTTAAATGTGGTATCCGACACCTTACCGTTGCTTTGGAGAACTTGGGCATAATTTCTGTATAAACTCACACTTAAGCTTAAGTAACAACAGTTTTGAACACTGCCTACATTGTTGGACTGTACAAATCGCGATAAAGGCACTCTAACGTTCAATCATTCCAATTCTATAAATAAACAGGATAGTGATCTCTGCTAAAAATAGATACCAACGTCAAAGCGGATTACTCAAATGACGATATATATCTTAAAAGCAAGTTGTTTCGTGCTTTTCCTTGTTAAAAATAGCTATCTCTGCAGCGTGGCTCAGATAGGAAATACCTGTTTGCAATGAGGAATGGGGATTTATGTCTCACTGTTCACACTGATCTAGGGCATCAATGAGCAGCATTTTGCAAGATCCTTTCAGGTAACAATGACTTATTTGGTTATTTTTGGTCCAAACTTTCGGATACCATCTTTCAAATGTCAATGCTAGCTATTTCAGGTGTAGCTTCTAATTTAACTTAAGGTGTAACAATTTTTATTAAATAGCAGAAAAGTAAAAATTATAATCAGTAATTATTTCCAACCAAAGGCATGATTAGACAATGTGTTGGTTGAACAGTGTAGTTTAGCATTGTTTTATTGTGCATGATATCACAGCTTGTCTTGTTTGTTTTTTAACATACCAGTCAGTCGAAAAGTCAGGGTTAAAATTATAAAAAAAAAAAATTCAGTCACTTGACCTTACTTTATTAAGATTTCATCTCTTATAATTAGCATCTAGAGTTTTGTGGTAAACTCTGGTGTAGAGAAATGAAACTTTTGGTGAAGGAAACTATATATTAGTCATTCATTATTGGTGGTTGTCTTAATTAAATGATACGTGTTTTCAACATACTGGCAGTTACAGGAATAAAAGATTGAAGTGTTCATATCACAGCTGAAGCTGGGTGAAATACGCCAAAAACATGTAACAACTTATCCAGCTGTGTACAGGCTTTGAGAAAAACCTTCAGGAAGTGCAATGTTAAAGCAATCTGGTATAAGCAACTCAGTTGGTCCTTTTGCCTACTGACGACTGGTTTTTCTATATGTGTGTATTGTCTTTTCTCAGATTTTTTGTCTCATTTACATTAACTTCTCTGTGTCCAGTTTTTGTTTAAAATTATGTATATGTGACAATTATTCTTTGCATGTTTTCATATTCTTCTGCATATTTTGGGGTAAAAGTAAAATAAATATGGAAAATTTGCTCAGAGAAACCAACAATCACGAAATGTGAAAATCTGAGTAAAAAGACAAAGCCACTTGGGAATGTGTTGAAGGTCAAATCCAGGGTATATACAGAAGCAATCGGAACACCTCGGATAATTCACGAATCATCTCTCGGATGTATGTAGGCAGTGGGATCACCTCGGCCATTTATCTAAATGGGACTTCTTTTGAGACAGACGTCAAAACAAAGATGGCATTTCGGGTGACAGCTCACTACAGTACGATGCCAGTAAAACTTCAATTTGTGGCGGCTTCAAATTTAAATCGTCTGATTTTTATTTACCCAGCACAGCTGTCAAACGATGGCATTGTTTATGTTTTGTGCGAACTACTTTTTCCGACTTCCGGTGAACAAAGCGATCGTGATTTGAGCACGTATCCTTGCACCAGATACATCCGAGGAATGATTGTCCCGAGGACAGAATTACCCGAGGAATTCCGATTGATACAGAAGGTTTGCACCATGGTTAGCTTACACGGTTGAGTAATCACCTTGGTTGTTGAAGGCCGAGGTTTAAGGTCCCGAACAGCATGCTGAACTGAACATATATTCTATATTTTAATTAAAGAATTAATACAATCTCATGTACATGATACAAATAGATGGCATCACACTGTTGATTGAACCTTCTTCAAGAGAACACAGTTTTGATATTTGACTGAAGATCTGTAAGCGGTTCATTAAATTTAATTTATTACTGTCTGACACTAATGTTGCTTTTTATTATTCCTGTCAAGGTATGCCATCACAGTCTGGTATATGGATGAGACAGAGAGAAATTTGGCCAAACAAGACCTAGCAAAGGAAGGTTCGTATTCATACATTTGGAGGTCATTTGCGTCCATTTGGTTTGGAGTGGCAGTAAACCATATCCAACCAAACTTTAAATTGAAAATACACTTCATTTGTTGGATAGAGAAATTTGTATTTAATACTGATCGGCATTAGGGGAGATGTATAATATATATGACCCAACATTTTATCCATTGTTTGAGTATTTAAAGATGACATCAATCATAAAAATTGGTATTTGTGTACATTATTGTCAACTCAAACAAATAAGCTGTCAAAAAAAATTTTCAGAAAAGAGTTTAAATAAAAGGTGTTTTTTTCCAGTGTCTTTAAAAGAGAGAAACATTTTATATTATTTTTTTTACAGAACAAGTGCTCAGCGACAAACGAGGGGAATACGAACTAGCTGCACATAAGAAGGAAAAGGTTGGTGCATCTGTATGATTTTATTTATTGAACAGGTCCTGACATCTTTCTAACAATTATCAATTGGATATTTTGCTGCCTTCACTGTAGTTTCATGCATGTTACATCATAATACTACACTAAACCACATTATTAATGCAACATTTAAGCTTGTCTTTATTTATTGTCTATTATATTGTTTTCATTGTAACTTGGGATATTTTCACAGAATTTCACAGAATGGGGAATGTGGCCTACACTTGTGACATATCTCAACAAAGATTTGGAGGAATTGTTAAATTTATTCTGGAACAAAAGAATATATATTAACCATGGTCTTAATGTGATTTCTTATTTTAACTTTTAAATGAGGAAAAAAAACAGAGAAATGTTTGTGTAATGTTTGAAGGGAATATTAAAACATTTCTCATGAGATTATACATGTAGCATACAGAAGCCTATTCTAGCTGCATGAAAAAAAATGGATCTTGTAAACCATCTAGTCAACTTTGTATGTTTGTTTTTATGTAGCAGCTAAGTTAAGTTATTCATGTGATTTGGTTTAGTCATTCATGTTTGACAGCTAAATGATGCAGTCTTGTTATAACATGGTCTTTATGAAATACAAAAAAAGATGGTGGGGCCCCTCAAGAGGAGAAAATTGTGTTGTCCTAAAGCCATATTGCGATATGCGCATTTTATGAAATAAACATAGTCAAACAAATGTTAAAATTGTGAAAGGAAAAATCTTTCGTTTTTTTTTCAAGATTTGGAGGGGAATGTAGGTTGTGAAAATGGTAAAAATTAGGGATGTCACTGTTTACTTGAGTACTTAACCAGAAGATTATACGTGAGAATTAAAACCACTATTTGAGTATGTGGTAAAGTACGGAAGTAGATTTAAATTGACAAAAAAAAAATTAAAGCTGGTTTCCGCCACAGTTTGTGACTTGTTAATCACACGCAGATTGGCATCTCTCAGCACTGCCCAGTAATTGTTCTGATTGGATTGATATTAGCTAATCAATTAATGATTGTCACATTGAGCTGTAACTGGAAACGATTTGCTTTTGGCAACTCTTGTTTAGCATATAACATAAGGTGAAAGGAGAGGGGAAAGAAAACCTATTGATCAATCGTCAACTGTTATTTCACTGTTGTAAAAGTTGTTTGTTTTTTTATAAATTATCATATTCTGATTAAAACATGCACATTGTTGTTTACATTGCAATGTCATTAGACTCCAATGTTGGACCATACTTGTATAGATCTCAAAGTAGGAAACACATTTTTTACAAATTACTCAAATCAAAAATAAAGATGCACAATATATTAAACATACATATTACATATTTAGGCAATGCAAGGAATATAAAAGTATATAGTAATCTTACATATTGCCTAAAAACTAATTAATGTGAAGGGAAAACTACTTTTTTTTAAGAAAATGGCACAGTTCTAGAGTACTCAATCGAAAAATTGATGGTGTACTTGAGTACTGATATTAGTACTCATTGACAGCCCTTGTTATGATATTTACTTTTTCAGAGAGGAATATGGCCAAATCTCAGCTTAAAATTAGTCTTAGAAAAACACTGTGCATTAATATGATAGTCTAATCATCATGTTTGTTGTTTTTTTATGTATTTTTTCTTTTTTAAATTTTATTTTAAAGACAGTTTAATTCTTATCTTTATTATTTCATGAAATCATTTCAAATACAAAGAATTCAATACCTATACTGGCACTCCTTTGCCAAAAAACAGAAACATCATACAAGGGGTAACATTGAAAAGACAAGTTAACAAGTCAGAAAAGGTGTTTATATTTATTTGAAAAATAAACCAATAACCGACTTAAAAGACAAGCTAAAATGCATTTACAAAATTATTTGCTCTATATTTATTTAAATATGATATATATCTACTTGGTTCATAAACAGACTGAACTCTGCCAAAAGATTGAAAATGCTGCTGAGAAAGCAATTGCTTCACTTTCTTTGGATGAGTTAAAAGTGAGTTCTTTTCAACCTTTTTTGTCTTTTCTGCTTCAGAACCTTGTGACTGTTAATTTCCAATAAACACAATTGCTGATGTTTAAACATCATTGTGTCTCATGAGTTAACATACCATATCTTTAGGCAGATTGATGCCTTGCTTTCTTACTGACCTCTTTAGTAGCAATTTGATATTATGTCCTACCTAATGACCTTTAATTATCATAAGTTACATCTTGCCATTTTCTGGTATTTTTTCTTGTGCACATGTATAATTAGCTATCTATCATATCGATAGCCAAATGTATCTTGTTCTTTTCTGTCTTTTTTTACTTTTTTTTCATGCAACTATTCTTTCTGTCTTACATTACAACCATTAATGAATTATTACCTTTAATGCCATCTTATGACCTTGGCCTTCTTTTTTTGTCCTACATTATGACCCTTTACAATCTTATGACCTTGATTTGCTTGTTTGTTTTCTCAAGGCAATGTCTACTGTCCTTGTTGGTCAGCCAGATCCAGAGTCAATCCTGGGACAGCTGGGAATCGCTCCTCACATCCGCGGAAAACTGCTAAAGAGGCTGCATAAACTTTAGGAAGACAGATTTACAAAAGAAATCACTAAACTTAATGTCAAGGCTTTAGAGCGGATCATCATAACCTGATAGAGATATGTCAGCCAGATCAAAACGTTGTATGTGATTGTGTAGTAGAGATTATATCCTGTTGATAAACGACCTGTAGAATGGATTCCAACTAACTCAGAATCAAGGGGCACCCATTGCATACCCATAACACCTCAGTCCTGTACTGTATGGGTTCAAATCCTGGTATCAAATTTTTTATGGGGAGGTCTTTCAGCTGACCTGAGATATGCCATCATGTATACCTAGACATTTGTCTCTGGTTGTTTGATCTCCACTCATGATGGCCGGATGTCACAAATTTCACCATAATCGTGTCAGTAAGATGTGTCTTAAATCAAAATCAACTTCCCACTCCTTCCAGACATTCTTGGTATGTTAGTATGTTCATGCAGGTTGTTTTTTTGCCAGGTGGCCAAGCTATCTGAGGTGATGATTATACTGTTGCTCTATTGATTTTTGTTCATATAATTCTGTCAACTGCTTAAAAAAGCACTGATAGCTTTACCAAGGCAACCACAAAACCCCTCAGCTGCTAAATCCTGCATTCTTACATTGTAATTTGCCATGTCTATAAAAACAGATCCATTTTTCCTGTGACAGATATGTACATGTTATGGCTTTTCAAGGGATTCCTTGAGTCTCTATCTTTTATAGATAATTGCGCTAGAACTAATACTTATATATTAAAGGTGGTATCCAACAATGTGTCTATCAAATACATATAATAATATCGAACCACTGCTTAGGTGAATTTGGGCATAAATTTTGTGTAAACCCATACTTAAGTATTACTTAATACGATTTTGAATTCTAAATGAACTGTTAGACAGAATTAATCGTGGAAAAAAAATCTCTCTGAATGTGTGTTCTTTCCATCGGTATAAAAGCTTGATAGTGCTCTCTGCTAAAAATAGACATCAACATCAGAACGTATTACCCGGATGAGTTTATAACGTGATCTCAAAAGTAAGTGGTTACATGGTTTTCTTAGTTTAAAAATAGCTATCTCTACAGTGTGGCTAGGATAGGAAATACTTGTTTGCAATGACAAGTGGTGATTTATGCTTGACTGTTCACACAGAACTGGGGCATCAATGAAGAGCATTTTGCAGGACCTTTTCAGGTAACAATTACTTATTTGGTTATTTGAGAAAATAAATTGTTGCCCAAATTGTTGGATACCAACTTTAAACATTCCATAAAAGGTGACTCTTTAGGTGCATGTACATTTTATAAGGTATCTGAGATAGGAAGCTCTGTGTAACACCTGCTCATAATTTTAATAAAACAAGGAACTGCTTGCATTGGTATATCCTTCTGCCATGTATGAAAATATTGTTATGGATGAATTCATTAATAAAATGTTTGAAGATTTTTGTATATTACAGTTGTACATTGAATTTCAATAAAACTTTTATTTTATTTATACATGTTTTTCAAACATTCCTTTCAGACTTGCACACTTATACAAAACACTTACACACTTATACAAAAACTTGGTAAATAAATAAAAATGTTTTACATGTAATAAGTACCATTAGTTCTGATGAAAATTCATGCTCTTTTGGCAAACTTGGACAATATTATTTTTTATCCACAGTTTGTTTATAAAAGTCTTTAAAGGTGGTACCCAATAGTTTGCCTAGATCTAATACATGTAACCATCTTATCTGTGTTCTAGGGAATGAGGGCATAATTGCTGTATACACTCATACTTTAATTTAAATCAAAGCTGTTTATAACACAACCTTTAATTATTTGCTTTAAATGTCCTTTCTTTCCAAATCTGTAAATACCAGGTAAGTTTGATGGGGATTTTAGCTTCAGTACTTATTACTCAGATGATCATGTAAGGTTATAGTTTAAAAATAACTAACAGTGCAGCCAGAATAGGATAGGGAATACATGTTTGTAATGACAAGTGGGGTTCCAGCATTTACTTTTTAAATGAATGTAGGGCACCAATAAATAACATTTTGCAAGAGCTTTTCAGGATAATGATTAATGTGGTTGCATGAGAACGAAACAAAAATGGTTCAACTGTCAGATACCATCCTTAAACTTATGGTGTAAATTTATATCAAAAGGTCCCTAAATCTATTGTGTAAATTAACATGAAATAAGGTCTCTAAATCTATGGTGTAATTTAATGTGACAAAAGGTCTCTAAACCTATTGTGTAAATTAATGTGAAATATGGTCTCTAAACCTATTGTGTAAATTAACATGAAATAAGGTCTCTAAATCTATGGTGTAATTTAATGTGAAAAAAGGTCTCTAAACCTATTGTGTAAATTAATGTGAAATATGGTCTCTAAACCTATTGTGTAAATTAACATGAAATAAGGTCTCTAAATCTATGGTGTAATTTAATGTGAAAAAAGGTCTCTAAACCTATTGTGTAAATTAATGTGAAATATGGTCTCTAAACCTATTGTGTAAATTAATGTGAAATATGGTCTCTAAACCTATTGTGTAAATTAATGTGAAATAAGGTCTCTAAACCTATGATCTAAATTAATGTGAAATAAGGTCTCTAAACCTATTGTGTAAATTAATGTGAAATAAGGTCTCTAAACCTATGATCTAAATTAATGTGAAATAAGGTCTCTAAACCTACAGTGTAAATTAATGTGAAATAAGGTCTCTAAACCTATGATCTTATTACTGTGAAATAAGGTCTCTAACTACAGTGTAAATTAATGTGAAATAAGGTCTCTAAACCTATGATCTTATTACTGTGAAATGAGGTCTCTAAACCTATGATCTAAATTAATGTGAAATAAGGTCTCTAAACCTACGGTGTAAATTAATGTGAAATAAGGTCTCTAAACCTATGATCTAAATTAATGTGAAATAAGGTCTCTAAACCTACGGTGTAAATTAATGTGAAATAAGGTCTCTAAACCTACGGTGTAAATTAATGTGAAATAAGGTCTCTAAACCTACGGTGTAAATTAATGTGAAATAAGGTCTCTAAACCTATTGTGTAAATTAATGTGAAATAAGGTCTCTAATCCTATTGTGTAAATTAATGTAAAATATGGTCTGTAAGCATCTGGTGTAAATTAATGTGAAATAAAGTCTCTAAACCTATGATCTAAATTAATGTGCAATATGGTCTCTAAAACTATGGTGATGTGATGTATTAGTGTGAAATGAAGTCTCAAACCCTATGCAGTAAATTTATGTAGAAAAGGGTCTCATAGCCTATATGATATCATATAAATTAATGTTTAAAAGGTGTTAAGATGTAAATTAATTAAAATGAGATTGCATGTACCTTCACAATCACAATAGTTTTCTAATTCAAAAGGTTAGCATTTCAGAGTGCCAAAACAGTTTATTTTCTTCATTTTAAATACATTTTGTATTATACCATTTACCTGTGAATGTCTGTTAAAATATAATTGGGGAAAAAAATGGGAAGTTACTGTTGTTTTTTTTTATAATTTTTAAACACTTTAAAAATATCACTTCTGTTGTATTGTACCAAAATTATGCAATAATATTGGGTTACAAATAATAACTGTGACAAGTAGAATAGTGCAAAATGAATGCATACATGTGAACTCTCCCACTTTTGGAGAGATTCCCTCTTTTCAGCTTCAACATTATTTGAAAATGAAGGGTGTTTTACACATTTTCAGAAATCTCCCAACTCGGAACCAGGTAACTTCCTTCTTTGTTTGTATGAAAATAACAATTCTCCCACTTTACAAGTGAAACTCTCTCTCTCTCTGTGGCCTCAGAAAAAGTTTTTAGTGATGATAAAGTACAATCATAGGGAAAAAAAATAAATAAAAAGTAATATTTTCTTGATTTTGGCATATCTAATTCTTATTATTCTTTTTGAGTAAAAAGTTAGTTAAATGTGCCTTGTTTTGAAATCTTTAGGAGAGCAGTAACATGTTTGATCTTGCTCTTCAAAATTAGAAAACTCTATGACCCAATGAGTCAATACTTTGTGCTTTCAAAGCAAACAATAGACAGTATTATTAGCAGTAAGTAATACATCGTAAATAAATGCACACAATGTCCAATCATGTGTTAAAACACATAAAAACACATCAATTTGCAACATTAATTTTTGTTTTTGTACATTTTTTAGAAACTTCAATTTTTACTACTATAAAAGGTAAACTATTTTTTGAAGTTAACTTAGTTTTCATCCAGAATCTTGATGATTTCTGAACAAAAGTGTTGAATTTAGTACAATAACATAATTATACATCATTGTCTCTCATGTAAACAATATTTGGGATATTTACGAGATGTTTAGATTTTTAACCCGTTTTGTGGTAACCTTTTGTGGTAAAATTTTGCATAAGGTTGAAAATTGAAATTTCTCCAAGGTGTTTGAAAACAACTATAAATGTCACAAATTTGTTTGTTTTCATGTTGTTTTTTTCTTGATTTTCAGCCATTTAAGGCAAGACAATAAAGATATTTTATCAAGAATCAAGTTTATTACTAAACTGGTTTTATAACAAAACGTGTTGTAACAACGCCTTCATGAAGATTTGTTTAAAAAGCATATTCCGTAAACCAAGATTTGTATATATATTATTATTATTATGATTATTATTATTATTATAATTATTATAAGAATTAATAACAATGAATATACTTTTTAAGTTTTTGAAGATCTATGTGAAAATGTAAGTTTTACTTTTGATAACATTTTACACATGTACTTGGTCATAGCTCTAATTGATTGGTCTTGTGCAACTTACTTTTTATTTAAAATTTTATATTTTTATATTACATGTTGTACAAAGGTGAAACTCAAACAAACATATCTGTCTGTCTGTCTGTCTGACTGTACTTCATTATGTATAAATACTTAAATATATAAACAAATACACAATTATGCATAGAATTTGTTTATAATAGTTTATACAAAAAATAGTTTTGGCAAATTTATTAATAATGAGCCAGTTGTATAAGCAGAAAACACTTTGTATCACTGTATGAAAGAACAACTGGGAGAATGTGTTCATGACTTTTCGTCTGTTCATGTAACAAGTATACCTATAAAATGGACAACTCTTGAAAAAAGGTCATTGACATTAGATGTATCACCCCGCAGTGTTGCGATGTTTAGATTTTGTGTGGTGAATGTAGTAGTAATCATAGAATCCACACTTTGCAATTTCAGTTATCTTTTATTTGCTCTGCAACTCGCTTGGCTTAATGTTCTCATTTCTACACAGTTCTGCACTCTCTTCTAATCTTCACTTTCTTTCCTTCCATCACTTATTCATTTCTTAAATTATCACTATCTCTTTCTCTTCTTCCTCTGATAAGTTTCTCTGCCCAAATCTTACATTTTCCTTCTCTATTAAGCCCCACCCATTTCTCACATTCCACCAATTAGAAGAATTATTAATTAATCTCTCTCATCCATTGGTTCATACATTCAATCATTCTCTAATCACATCAGCTTCTTAAGTCTCTCATACTCCAGCTTGACATTCAGCATGGCACTAAGCTCTGATTGCCCATTGTAAGGATTAACTCTGGCTTTGTTAACATCAATGCCATTGAAGGTAGATTTTAGCTGTGACCATATTTACTATGCTAATTAAGAAACTTGGTCCAGACATTGGAAGGAAGTTGGTATTTTTTGATCTGGATTAGTTATGTAATCTACATAGAACTAGGGCCATGCATCCTGCCTGGTGATAGATGTAATTTTAATGATTTTTGATAAATTTATATGCAGTAGGCTTCATAATCAAGTATGAACATTTCATACTCAAGTCTGTAAGATTTTGATTGTGTGGCAAGCCTTTAACATAAATAAATTAGGGGTTAATGAATATAAATATTAAGCTTTGAGTATGATATAAAAAGATGTTTAACACAATAACTTTCAAAGCATCAATGATACATTCAGATTTTACATAAACACTGTTAAAACCTTGCTGAACTCATCGTAAGATAAAAACTGGAAGATCACCTTAATCAGTTGTGTGTGTTTGTGTATGGGTGCATATGTAAGTATTTGTTGAGAGTGTGTATGACTTGGTAATTTATCAATTGCAAATAAACAAAGAACAAAACATTTAAATGTATTGTTTCATATGAATCTCCTATAGTCTCCTGTGGTTCTTGACCTGTGACAGTTGCCTTTTAGGACATTGCTACACGTACGTCGCTACGAGGTCACTTATGGACAGCATGTTCTATGTTATGTGATATTGATTTGTAGATGCTCTAGTAAATTATGTTATGTTTTTAATGGGTGATGCAACAGGTACACTCTTGAATAGTATAAGCTGTTAAAAATGGGCTGTTGTTTGTTTGTTTTTGTTGCTGTTTTTGTTGTTTTTTGTGTGTTTTTCTAAATTACTTTAGACCTGAGTTAGACCTGAGTTAGACCCGAGTTAGATCTGAGTTAGACCTGAGTTAGACCAGAGCTAGACCAGAGTCAGACCAGAGTTAGGCCTGAGTTAGACCAGAGTTAGACCTGAGTTAGACCAGAGTCAGACCAGAGTTAGACCATAGTTAGACCCAAGTTAGACCATAGTTAGACTTGAGTTAGACCAGAGTTAGACCAAAGTTAGACCTGGGTTCGACCTGAGTTAGACCAGAGTTAGACCAAAGTTAGACCAAAGTTAGACCTGAATTAGACCTGAGTTAGACCCAAATTAGACCTGAGCTAGACCTAAGTTAGACCGGAGTTAGACCAGAGTTAGACCAAAGTTAGATTAGAGTTAGACCTAAGTTAGACCAGAGATAGACCTGAGTTAGACCAGGGTTAGAGCTAAGATAGACCAGAATTAGACCAGAGTTATACCTGAGTTAGACCAGAGTTAGACCTGAGTTAGACCAGAGCTAGACCAGAGTCAGACTAGAGTTAGGCCTGAGTTAATCCAGAGTTAGACCTGAGTTAGACACCTGAGTTAGACCAAAGTTAGACCAAAGTTAGACCTGAATTAGACCTGAGTTAGACCCGAATTAGACCTGAGCTAGACCTAAGTTAGACCAGAGTTAGACCAAAGTTAGACCTGGTTCGACCTGAGTTAGACCAGAGTTAGACCAAAGTTAGACCTGGGTTAGACCTGAGTTAGATCTGAGTTAGACCTGAATTAGACCTGAGTTAGACCCGAGTTAGACCTGAGTTAGACCAGAGTTAGACCTGAGTTAGACCAGAGTTAGACCAGAGTTAGATCTAAGATAGACCAGAGTTTGATCAGAGTTTGACCTGAGTTAGACCAGAGCTAGACCAGAATTAGATCTAAGATAGACCAGAGTTTGACCAGAGTTTGACCAGAGCTAGACCAGAGTTAGGCCTGAGTTAGACCAGAGTCAGACCAGAGTTAGGCCTGAGTTAGACCTTCAAGACTTTAAAGACCACCCATGCATTCTAGAAGTGTTGTAAATAACAGCAGTGTGGGAATATTCATTTGTACTTACAACTGTATTTTTTGGATTCATAGAGAAATTTTCTTTATTATGGTTTATGATTTTAAAAATGAATTTGTCCTTTCATCAAGTAAGTGAACAATTTTATAGGGACATTGATCCGCTTTTTCTTTATTTGAGTTGTATGATTTGTTGTTATGTTTGTTGAATATATATATTATAATAATTTTGAACTTGTTTGTTAAATAAAATATGTTGTTTTGTAATTTAACTTGTTGCCAGCTGTTACTTTCTGTTCTGCCATCGATCGATCATAGCAATATGTATAAACGATGTGAACCATTACCTCTAAAAATATTAGCCATGTTTATTGGGTTTATCATCCCACCAACTGTGGCAACAGTATTTCAGTTATCTGGAGAGTCAGTAACCATGACCTTGCTCCAAAGACTAAAGCAGAGGGAAAAACTTGCAGAGGCAGAATTTACCTAATGTTTGCCCGATGTTTATGGATGTGTAAACAACAACAACAACAAAATATTTGGTTCTGGGTTTTATAAAGAAATAAAATAAGAGCTAAAATATTTAAAAGTACCCAAAATGGTTTTGTAAAACATTGCTAGAGGTGTAAAATGCAATATTGTATGAATTGTTTACCAAACAATTTACAAAATCAAATTGATGCAAAAGTGACCAAATGGTTATACTTTTAGAAAATGATAATTGCATTTATCAATGAATTCTCATTAGAACATCTAATAAGTCTGTATTGCACTAAATATATTAACAAATACATTTTGTATACTATGTATATATTGAGCCAATTTACCTTAAAATTTAAATAATTTAATATTTAAAATATGAAAAAATATCAATTATTATGTGGACTAAAATTGCTTTCACAGAAATTTGTTTCAGTTTTATAATTCAACCCCATCAATATTCTTATATTTATATTTAAAAATATAAATGACAATAGTTTCAAAAATAAAAAATAAATAAAATAGTAAATGTCTGATCAAAAGTCAGATTTTATGCATAAACTTCAAATCAAGCTTTGACTTATACATGAACCATTAAAGTTTGCTGTCTATATTATTTAAAAACCATTTCAATAATAACAACAACAACAATATATTATCACAAGCAAAAAGGCGACATGTCAATATCACAGAATTAAACAACATAACAGGCTCACTTAAAGATACATTTCTCATTTAGATTTTCACATGGTCAAATCCCAGAATATTTTTCACATAACGTTACCTTACAAACATAATTCCTTTTCTTTTCATGTCATCATTCTGGATATGTAGTCATACTCAGATACCACTGGCGTAGCTTCCTTTAGGCACTGTACGCAAGTGCCTACATTTTTTTTCAAAAATCAAAATTTTAAAAATGCCAACAATGGAAAAATGTAGGGGACGGTGGTTACAGTGTATACATGAGCTTCAGATACTCTAATCACACAATCTTTTGTACCTTATTCCATAGGTACATAGATTTTTTAACTGTTACTGAAAAGTGTAGCAAACGCATGTATACAAAATTCTTATATATGAGCCAGTACCCGTATATGCAAAAAATATGTTGACGCTACTCTAAGCACAGGGAACCAAGCGAAGGTGACAGAGCGGTTAGCGTTTTAAATATAAACATTAAACATGGCTGAGTACAGTCCTCCTTAACCAGATATCAGTTCGCCTAGATTTTATGTGAGCATTCCGGACATGGACACCCCCATCCCCGCCCCTAAATTTTATGTGAGCATTCGGGACATGGACACCCCCACCCCCGCCCCTAGATTTAAAGTGTCTTCACATGCTTTTCTGTCAAGTTACGTCCCTGAATACTACAATGGAAACAGTAAATAATATATATTAGTGACATGAAGCAACAATAAGTAAATAGTTGGAACAGGTGGAGAACAAATCTCTGCTGATAGAAATTTCTACAAGTGAGGCCTGTTCATGTGTTACAATATTGCTTAAGGAAATCATCAGCATTAACAGAATAATCTTTAATTGAGCTTAAGTCTAACTTAATTACAACAAAGTAGAACAAAAAGTTGCTACTTCCAACTATGAGTTCATAAACTATATAACAAAAAACAAATAAACTCAGTAATAAAAAAATAATAAGAAGAAAAACTTGCAATTGTTGTAGTTGTATAATTATTACTATATAGATCAACTCCTTTATTTGTCAACAAAATAAGTATGTATTAAAAATATGATAGATTATCAATTGTAACATATTATAACAGTGTTTTTTACATTTTAACATGTACTCTCATTTTTAATCACCATATTAAATTCTTTCTTAAACAGCACATTTTGGTCGAGAATTTACCCATCTTTTTCTTTTACTATTTTCTAAAAATAAAATTTGTTTTCAATTAATATAAAACAATCTGTATGAAAAAAAATAAAACAATTTTCTGCTGCAATGAAGCACAATGACCTGACACCAGCATTAAATCAGTTACAGGTACACTTATACACATGTAGCTGTATATTTGCATCAAAACACTATCTTCATAGAATGTTCTTACATGGCTAATCAATACAGTATACATGTACTCAAGAATAGACACACAATTAGAAATGATGGTCCCAAGTATGGCTAAGCAGCTGAACTTGTAACACCTTAGCACCTCACTGAGAGGGTGTAATGTTTCTACATACAAACAGAACATGATGAACTCACTATTTAAAGTCCCATCTGACACATGTGTGAAAGCATAAAATGTATTTCTTACTACTGAATGGGATGCAACTTTTCCAAATCTTTCTGATTTCAAACAATACATTCTTTATTTGATAATTTCATGTAGTTTCATGCATTTATGAATTACTAACCTATGTGTGCAAAAAGAACATCAATTCTCGAGAATGTTGTTGCAACATGTGTGTTCTTTTATCAGTTGTTCTGATATTAAATAAAATAGCCAAGATTCAAAACAATACATTAAATGGTAGACAGATTTAATTTAAAAAATATTCAGACTGGGAACAAGCTGAAACCAAAATTAAAAAAGAACACAAAAAATAAAACATTTTTCTGTAAGCCAAGCCAGTTACATTTTTAATGAAAGTTTTGTTCATATTTGGGTGTCAAACCCATGTTGTAAAGGGTAAAGATATGTTGATGTGAATAGAATGATTTTAGATTAAGACATATCAAAAATCTTTGTTAAACATGTAAACAATAGCTAACAATAAGTCCCAGAGTTCCAGAGGAGTGGAGAATATCTGATGTGTGTAGCTCTACATCATAATATTCCCACCTAAACCTTAAGATGTGGGCTATTATGATTTTATCTTACTGAAATGGTAAAAATAAGTATCAGAGATGTATAGGTGAAATCAAGGATGCAGCATTAAAAATATGTCTTATCTGAATGAATAATCACCAACATTCACCATCATGCAATGACTAACACAGATAAGCCTAACACTTTTCATGATAGATTTTTTTCTTAATCCTCTTTTTACAAATAAAAAATAAACAAACTTTAAGGAGTCTGGGTCTACGCTATTTGCTTAAGCTGATCAATTTGTGCTTTGCAGGATAACAGTTCAATCAGATCATCGTCTTTTTCCTGGGGCAGATACTGTATATGTTCGTCCTTGTTCTGCAAATATTTTACTCATTTGACCACGACTGTTTTTCAAAATTTGCTTTGCCTGCTTGGAATGGGTTCTGGGGGCAGGTCTGGGGTCAGAGGGCAAATTGGACCCATCATGCATCAGTCTTGACATTCTCCCACCTTTATCTAGGTTTGCATTGTCCATACCTAGAGCACCAACCTTTGGTGGTGGTTGAGCATCAGTTGGCAACTGTCCATACTTTCCCATCAGGGTTCCCATATATCCCTTGCCTTTCTCAGCAATTTCGTGAGCTTCTGGCTTGACCCTGGGCTTGTAATCAGGCCTAGATGACATCGATCCATAGCTATGAAGATTTTTGTTCATTTGTCCTCCCCTGTCAAGATCTGCATTTGCTGCTGCTTCACATTTTACTCTTGGTACTGCTCTAGCAGAATTGGGAAGTTTCTTGGGATCGTGCAATAAATTGCTCATCCGACCACCTTTATGTTGCTCTGCAGTGTCCTCTGCTTCTGATTTCACTCTTGGTCGTCCAGGAGTATCCGGTCGAAGATGTCCATAATCATTGAACAATGCTGCTGTTTGTTTACCTTTGTGACATTCAGCAATTGGCATCCCTGACATAGAGACTCTAGCGACGGAAGACACATCAGGACGTGGAGTAGCTTGGCCATAAAGGAGATTATTCACTGTACCATTACGTCCCATCTCATAGTTATTCTTTGCTTCATAGCTAGGACATTTTGGCTCAGGCTTTGGCTCATCAACATACTGTGGTCTGTCAGTAAATAAACACAAATTGCCTCTTCCTCTGTTTGCATACTGTTCTGCCTCAGGTTTAACCCGAGCATTTGGTCGTGGAGTGTCTTCTACATTAGTAGAATTAAACCCTGGATATGGTTTGCATTCATAGGCCATGGTGTCGGTGGGATGAAACAAAAAATGCTCTGAAATGCAGGATATGTTGCTAGAATCCTTATGTAGTCAGTATTGACTTTTGGCAGTACAAAGTTGAATGAATTTCATGCACAAATTATACAATATGATAGGATATGATTTTTTATTTTATTCAATTTATGATTTACTAAATTAAGTAAAGTTTTATCGTATGTCACAAAACAGAAAAAAATAACTGTGAGACGTATTATTACAACAATTTATATTACTTTGAAAATAACTGAAATTACTTAATCGAAGGGACTCAATACATATTATTCTTCAGAAGTATGCAAGTCGCGGCATGTTTTTACTCACAGGAAAAATCCAAATGTACTTAATTTGATTAAAAACAATTAGATTAGTTATCCATTGTAAAAAAATACCACAGCACTTTAGTGTGCAATGGCGAAAAAGAAAATATAATTAACAACTTACCTGAATTTTTACACCTGTGCAAGTAACTAATGTCAACAGGAAGTGAATTTTGTAATGAGCCTCGAAGTGGAATCTATATCCGGTTTGGCGGCTCGTCTACGATAGCTCGAATTGGAATATACTAGCAAACAAGAGGTAAAATTATGTGTTTTTACTTGTCCGATTTACTGTTTTTCTTAAAATTTCGCATTCTTAGATGTCTTATCTGGCTTCTGTGATGTTTGATTGATAAGAATCGGCGGAAAACCAACGTATGTTGATAGTTTTCACGCAGAACTTGCCTAGTAATCCTCGTCATATATGTCCAGATGTGGGGATATTTAAATGGAAGGGGGTGGGTGTTTGTTAGACATAAGATATTTACTTACGTTTTGGTTAGATTCAACTATTTGCTTAGGTGTTTGTTCCTATTTTAGTTTTTGTCTTTTAACTCAAAATTGTCTTTATAGTCAAGTATTTTTTTACTGAAAATTAATAATTATTATCAATAAAATTATGTAGCATGGACCACTGTATTATCGTCGTACTTGTTTGACTTATCTATTATGTAAATGCACAACAATATCAGCTTATAAACTTTGAATTTGTAAAGGACAACTAATCTCTAAACCAAAAATGTACCGAAAAATCAACTTACTTTAAGAAATCTAGGTTAAAGTAAATCTTAGAGGACACAATAATCCTGGCCCTAACGGGGATTCGAACCCGGTCCGCCAGATCAGTAGTCCAGGCACTCAACCACGTCGCTAAAGGGTTAACCCAACAGCAAGGCTGTTGGAAGTGCCTATATGCACTACAAGGTCAAAGCCATTCTGTGTTGATTTGCATGTTAAAATATTCAGAATACGCTGGTAATAGAGATGCGTCGATGATACAGAGTTCGAGTATACTTGAAAAGAAAACTATGCCTCAAAGAATCGCATAGGAAAACCTGATAAGCTGATAAACAAATTTTGCTGAAATTTGTAATCACAAACATTCACTTAAAACACTTTTAGTATTGCTGGTGAAGTCGAATAATCCACCTCTGGTTATACCAAAATATTCACAAAAATCCCCACCCTTATTGTTGCTTGTGTCAGGACACCAAGTTAATTGGACAAGCAAGTCATTGACTAAATGGGGCCAAAGTTAGTGGGATCATATGTAAAATTACATATAATTTGCAAAGTTAAAAAGAATGGTTGCAAAATTATTTGAACTCCTTAGTAAACTTAATAAAAAAAACTTTAATAGAAAACAAACTGTAATGCATTTTCTAATAATTAACCTCAAACATTCAGGGAAAATATGTGCACACTGAATGATTCTTATCTCTTAATATATGATTTATAGAGCATGTCAGTAATATAACACTACTAAGATGCTCATGCATAGGAAACCATTTACAGTTGAATAGTGCTTGTCATGATGTTACTTAAAACTTGGCCTCCCTGGATACTAGGCAATCCTGTATGCTTGGTTCTCCTATTAACTGGCTTCCCAGAATTAGAATTGTTGTAAGCAGGTTGCACACCTGTTGTTACATAAAAGTGGGGAGAAGTGTTCTCCATTAGATTATGTGTTAGTCGTACTATCTAATCTTTGTTTGGTTAATTTAGATGTAGATCAGCACTAGGCTTGTGACACATTTTTTACTATATTACAAAGGAACATTTATGCCAAACATAAGCAAAATGATGCACAGTCATAGACAGAAGTCACTTTCCCACTGCTTACTGAAGTCCCCTTCAGACAGTGAAATTTCAGATTTCATGTTTTCCAAGTGTGGAGAACATGTATAAGTTTCCCTTATTTGGTAAAGTGTTTTAGTTGATAATTAAAGTGGTCAGGGACTGTTGTTGTTGTTGTTGTTTTTCATTTTTTGCTGGCAAGAAAAGCAAAACTTTGAAACCATGTTTTAAATAATAGATGAAAACATCTAATAATTTGTCTGTATATATTTGAGCATGTTGTCTTTCAAAAGGTATCAGGTGTATGGAAATCTTTTTTGTTAACTTGTCTTCAGCAGTGGTCAAGTAAACTTGTAAAATATTCTTGTTTGATAAAAATTACTATTTGTCCAGACATTTTACTTAGCTTACACACTGGTTAAAAAGTTGTCTATTAGAAGCACATTATCATATAAAATGTATAGTTTTACCAGCAGATGGCATGCATGTCTTTGACCTAACCATTCATACATTTGACTTGTTTGCAAAAGCTAAATGAGAAAAAGATTCTTGTCTGTCCAGCTATCTGAGTTGAACAAGTTGAAACACAGGTTTCCAGGCCAATGGATTATGCTGTCTTAGGGTTAGGATAATCACTATCATTATATTTAATACTCTAGTCCTCATGCAGGTCAGTAGTCTAGTGGTTAAGACTTTGGACTCCAGATCAGAGGGTCCCGGGTTTGAACCCCGAGATTGACCACATGATGTTACTGCTTGAGCAAGACTTTTTGCTGCACATTGCTCCAGGTACCTGAGTACTGGTTCTTCCCAGGAAGTGGACAGCCGAGAGGGATTAATATAAGTTGAAAGAACTTGTTTCCTAATCAGCTATACATAAAAGTGTTAAACTAAATTCTAGCCCTAAAATTCTCCAAATTTCTACCCAGTATATCTTATTCTAACGTCACACACCATACACTGATGGTCCAAATACTGACACAGTTTTGTAGATAAATAATAAAATATGTGTATTATAAATTGTTGAGCCTTTTTTTTTCTCATTTCTCCCACAGGGTCAAATGCCTTTTTCATGGCAGTAACCTTTAACACTTAGGGTCTGATTTGAACATGATCATATTTTTTATATAGTATTTCAAATGATCATACAGTCAAGTTTATTTCAGTGATAAAGTCAGAGAATTATTTTAAATTTGAAAATAAATAGTTGTGATTTAAGTACATTTAGAAACTGAGGAAGATTTTTACATTGACTTCAATATTGAAGTTTGCTGTCCACTAAGGTCATATGCTTTCAAGATGGCACCGGTAACTGTAGCATAGTGAAACATAGCCAATATGCCTTTTTTTATGGTTGAAGATTTTGATTAGATTTTAGAATTTCTGTTCAAAAATTGACCTTTGGGGAAATTTACTCATCATATACAATAACTGTCCATTTAGCTTAAGCACTGCCTTTTGCATTTATTATATATGCCAGTAGGTTAACAGAGACCGGTAAATGCTTACATCATAGTGTCCCTCTGCTTTTTCTGAAATTTCAAAAAGGCTAGAATATTTTCATAAAATTTGTGTGGCATAAATATTTTGTAATTTACTTTACTTCTTGGAGAAGGTAACTAAGATATGAAATATAAAAAGGCTGATTGTAAACAGATCAAGTGTCCCAGAGTGTGCTATGTATAGTAGTCTTTCATGGGCCATAAACTCTGTCAAGGCTACTTGGAGACCGTTTGTGGAACCCTGTGGGTTTTTTTTCTAAGAAATGCCAACCAATTTTATCGAAAGAGAAAAGCAGAGGCCCTTTTGGACAGGATAAACTTATATCAGCTTTGTATATACTTTCCCCTAGTTATCAAACATTAGTACTTCAGTGATTGATCATAATGAGTCTAAAGATCTAAATCATCAGTTTTATTCAAGCCATATTTATAACACAGGTTGGCATGAAAAAGTGTTTGACATATGAAGGACCAGCTATTTTAATTCATAACGAAAGAGTGAGCAAAACAAAAACAGCTGGCTGGGCTAACTTAGTCAGAAACACATGCATCTGCTCATTCTGTTGAAGTAACTGTAGCAGTGAGTCACCTGGTTCGTCTGGAGTTTTCTAAGAGCATTACATCCATGACTGTTATGATGTTAGATAATTAGCAACAGGTCATGTGTTAGGTGTTGGATATTAATGACCATCATTAATATGGTAGGAATGAGGTTTCCCCCCCCCCCCCCCCCCCACACCCTCTCCCCCACACACACATACCCACCCTACTCTGCCCATGTGTTTCTGGACTGGAGTTACTGAATACAAATGTATTTATGTGCTATGTGTACTGCTCAGGTATAAAGCATGCACTCATTTTACTCGATGAATTTGGGAATTTCTCTGGTCTAGGCAAAGGGTGTAGATCCAGATCTATTTGCTGCTAAGGCTTAAATGAGTCATCCGTTGTTAACCAAGCTTGGAGTTGTGAGCAGATCCTGTGGTAAGAAGTTACTACTGGTTATTATAAATGAAGTATGATGAGGCTTAACTTTCACATTATATCATAGAAGTCAATACAATCTGAAAGCTTTTGTCATAAGAGTCGGAAAAACATAAAAGCTTTTGTCATAAAAAAATTGGTATTAGGATTGGTCAATTGCATAGAAGTCGATATTAAGTGGGGGTGTTATGTTCCAGTGCTTTGTTATCCGAGTGGGGTAGGGATATCATGCATATATGAGGAGATATGGTCATAGATCTGCTGGATTAGAGGGATAAGCTTTAAGTATCTAGATCAGACTGGATTGTGTTGTATTGCAGATTTGTTAGCCTCAGTTAGAGATGGCTGTGTACTGTCCGTACTGACCAATTGTAAACAATGTGTCAAACAGGACAAAAGGTATTACAGTATATTAACACTTAACCGACTAAGCAAACATTGATCGGACTAAAGCTAATATTGTAGATCCAGATCAGTCAGCTTCTGTGGGGTTTGATCCTGGTCTAGTTAAAGGACTTAATGTTGGAAGGTCTTTCAACTAACCTGTTTCTTCCTTCACCACAATAGCTGGAAGTTGTTATAATGACTCATGTTCATGGCATGCTATACACAGTAAAGGCAGCACTTTATCTGCTTCAAGTGGACACTGTCTCCAAATACTGTTGGTGGGATGATAAACCCAACAAACAACCATAAAAAAGGGTGTCTCCCATCAAAAGTGGGAGAGACTGGAGAGTTCACATGTTTGGAATCAGGCAGCACCCAACTACACTATTAGTGTATGTTTGAACCATTTGTGCCTAGCCAAGTGTCACTCGGTGAGTGAGGTTAGAAGAGATTTTAAAGACACGCTATTTGATCCTTTAGTGTAGGACTCTTTGTTAACACTATTACTAAACATCCTACATACTCAGGGGTGTATTTATTTATATAAACAAATATTATGTTGATCTCTGGTGAATTATGTGAATGAAAATCATATCTCCTGTGTATTGATCTTGGACAGGTGTTTTTCTGTGATAGATATTATTGGAAAATTCTTTTTTGAACTTTCTTGTGGTAAACTAAATAATTGTTGAGGAAAATATTGCAGGCAAGTTTAAATTTTGTTGAAATTAGTTTATTTCAGATTGTTAGAGTATTTAAGTTACTTGTACATTGATATTTTTTGGTTTGCGATTTGCGATTTTAGCTCATATTTTTCAAGAAAAAAGCATAATTAATATATCTGCGCTTAAAAACGCAGTTGATAAACTAGTTATCATTACGTCTGAAAAATTTCATATCCATAATACATCGTCTTTGAGCAATTACTACGAGGTAAAAATTGGAACACCGATATGTTACACGCACTTGTTTCCTGTTTATATTGGCCGTACTATACGATGATGGTAACCAGATCGATCTCCAGTCATTTCCGTTTTCATTTTTGAGACGCCAATGTCATGCCTCCTAAAAAGAAACTTCATCTGTCGTCTGATCAGCGACTTTTCAGTCTGTGCATGCAATGCAATACATAACTTGAACAGTGTTAGTTTATGAAAAGCTTTGAAAACTTTCTGGCGAAGTTCTTTCATTTCAAATGTTTTTTTCGCAGTGATGTTGTAACAAGTTACTGTCACATAACGACCCTAGTCTCTTGTCTAGTCTTGGTTAATTTTGATTTATATGAATATATAATGTTTATGTAAAATGAATGTACATTGTTATTTGTTTTTATGTGCAAAAATTAAATTTTAGTCAAAGATTACTAAAAAATCTCATTAATTTTGAAAAAAACACATTGTTTTCAAATATGTGCACTTTTTTATCTCATACTTTTCAAATGAAAAAATATGCTTGTTAGAACAAGTGGGTTGTTTTGGATAATTTTCCATCTAACCTCAGCATATTTTTTAAAAATTTTGATGAAATTTCACAATTACTATAGGAACATGATTTGTGCATCTGATATTTTCATTACCATCAGTTGTAAATTGCAGGAGGTGTTTCCTCTTTCTTAAGTATTTCAGATGTTCATTTAATAGAGAGATTTACAAACAGTTGTAGGGTGTAGGCCCTTGACTTGCGGTTCTAGTTTAATTTATAAATGTTTATAATTATTTTTATTTTATTACATATATCTGATCCTGGCTTAGGTTTTCCTGTTATTGATTTTATTTTTGTATTTTCTTTTCTTACCACCGGCTGCAAGAGCTCAAGTGGTAGAGCGACAGCTTGTGGATCAGGAGGTCGCGGGTTCGAACCCCGGCCAGATCATAGCAAAGACTTTAATGTTGGTAGTAGTGGCTTCCCTCCTAGCGCTCGGGCCTAAGGGGACAGCATAATGCCTGACTCGTCGCTGTCAGTATAATAGACCGACCAGGTTTAGTCCCTGGGCACTCATAAGTGCCCCGGTGCTATAATGATAGAAATGTCGCAGCACAGTATCGGCAAAAATGCCGGCAAATCCCATCCCAAATCTTTTCTTACACCCATGATGGCAGAAGCTTTATTATAAATTAATAACCATTTAAGTATGATTTTTTATATTTTAAGTATTATTTTTAATGCAAACTATGCTATTTTGTTTTATTAATCTGTTTTTTACTTTCGGAAAGTAAGTTTCCCTAACAAGTTTAGTGACTGTCTAGTTTTAAATAAATAAATGTGTTCTACCAGTAATCACCATTTCTAACTAGCTTCAGTAAAGTTAAATAGAATACATTAATTCAACTGATTCTTTAAGTTTGATCGGAAAAAAGCTATGAAGTTTCTAGCCATGGTTAAACTTTTCATCCTATTTACATCTAGCCAGTTGGTGAAATGTGTAATTATAGGCTTACACTGTGTGACTAGTACGGTATACATGCGGGGCGATTAAACTTTCCTTTCAATTCATTTTGTAAAGAATAGTTTGTTTAAATTGTTTACTTTCTTCTTTTAAAGCTTGATAAAATTTATATACATTCATGGTGAATAGACTGAAATGTATGAACCTTCTAATTAATTGGATTGATAATTGTTTGTTTATTTGGTTTATCATCCCACTAAGGGTATTTCAGTTATCTGGAAATGGTGTCCTCTTGAAGCAGATATAGTGCTGCCTTCACTGTGTTATAGCATGCCGAAATTACCTGGCATAAAACCACACCCAGTCACATTATCCTGACAGCGGGCCAACCAGTCATGGAAATACCCTTATATTTGCCTGAGCGTTAGCAAGGGAGCTGTACCACTACCATTTTTAACGACTTTTGTATGTTGTGGCCCGGGATTGAACCCTGGGCCTCCTGTACCTGGAGCTGATGCTCTACCGATTGCGCTACCACGTCCTTTGGGTTGATAATTGGAAATATACAGACACTAAATAGAATCAGAAGGGTTCTGATTACCCACTAAATGGCATGATAAATGCTTATTCAGTAAATGTCATGTTAGCAGTTGATTTTATTGGCTAAGCATATTTATGTTAAGATGGAGAATAAAGTGGAAATACCAAACTGATTTTTTTAGCTGAAATTTTTAACAATTGTAAGTGTTTTGGGACAAAAGTCAATCAGCTTATGAGGCGAAGAATTTTGATGTCCAACAGGTACATCAGTCTACTGGTGTTTTTTTCTTTTAAGATAAATATAATCCAAACAAGCTCATAACAAGATCCCAAGCTTTACTACACAAACAAATCTCAGTACTGGACCTGGTAGCGCATTCAATAGAGCGTCAGCTACAGGTACTGGAGCAGGGTTGTCACTAGAAATATTTTGAGCAGGCTCAATTAACTTTTGAGGAGGCTAGGCTATGCGAGCGCCAAAGGCATGAAGCGCTGCTAGGGGGGTCCGGGGCCATGCTCTTGACCTATTTTCTTTTTTTTTCTTCAAATTTGAGGAGGCCTGATTTTCGTTTGAGGAGGTCAAATCGGCCGCCAGCCGCCTCCTAATGACAACCCTGCTGGAGGTTCCCGGATCAAAACCAAAATGCGAGATGAACTATGGTAGTGGTATAGCTCTTTTGCTAAAGCTCAAGCAAATATAAGGGTAGTCATACGACTGGTTGGTCCAGTGTCAGGATAACTGAAATACTGTCAGTCAAACAGTAAACCCAATAAACAAACAAAGGTCAGGTGAATGATTTTCACTTTTGAAGCACAAGTGATCGCATCCGCTTCGCACCTTTAGAAAGGTTCAAATCATGTCTACAATATGCATCAACCGTGAAGAGCAACATTGCGCAATGCACATTACAATGCTTATCGATACATCAAGATGCATAGGACAACAGCAGTAATAACTCCAATGTGCAGTAAAACAATATAATTAGCTTGCTTATGCATAGGGCAACAATAACAGTTCTCTTAGATGTGAAAGGTAAACAGCTTGCTATCTGTCTGATGATCTTTCATTAAGGGAGTGGATGAAAGGTTTAAATTGATCTATATGGTGACAACTGACAGCTTGGTATCAATAAATGCAGGTCTGTTTAAGACACTAAACCAGTAGCCTAAAGGTTAATATCAGATAGCTGTGAAAAGGTGAAATGTTGATTATTTATGGTCAACAAAATGTTAGAAATATGGTGAGAAGATCACTGGATGTTGTGTTGTTTTTTCTGTTTGTGTGGCAATTGTAAAGCACTGCTTTGGGAATTAGGGCATGATTTCTACACAAACTCGTACTAAGTAGAGATAGTTTTGAACATCTCCTTTATTGTTAGACAGTAAAAATCTAGTTTTATTACCCTATGGCTTCCCTTGCTTAGCCTTGAGTCATTTTTATCACTCTATGATTAGACTGCCTGGGGTTAGAATAATGTGTCTTTGTAGTCTATATTGTCACATATTTATGTCATGCTATCATTGTGAGGGCCACACTCTATCTTCTGACATTGAACAATATCTTTTAGTCTTAGTCTGACTTAATATTTGCAAACAGAATTTCACAGCTTTTAGCAGCCTGATTTTAAACAGCTCTCTGGATGAAGTTGAACTCTGCAAAATATTTAGTAAACATTTGTCATGATTTTCTGAATGTAATATAATACCTTAGTGGGCCTTTTATTACACTCACTGTGATAATTGTTTCTCCACATTTAGACCAAAATTAGAGGTTTTTTAGAGGCAATTAAGGAAATTTAATCTGGGTTGCTTGGTGTAATTTTACATACATGTAGTGAAGACCAGAGATCAGAAGAAACCACATGCATTTGTTTTTAATGGAAATTAAGAAAATTATTTTGCACATGTATTAATACTGTATGCAGTAGGAAGTTTTAAGTATTTTTTAACACAGTTTTGTTCAACATTGACTTTACAGTGATGAGAAATTAATATATGATCATATGTTGCCTCAATAACATTGTTTTTTCCTACTTGTTTATCTAAGGTTCAGCACATACATCCATATTTTATCGTGACCCTGTCATGTTGCCCAGGCATGATTTAAAGATTTTTAATTCTCGTGTTGACAGTGGGCTTCTCCTCAATAACTTGTTTGATTGTATATGACTATATGGTTCACGCTCAGCTCTTAATTCAGTGACTTAATAATGATAAGAGTATTTTTTCTGTGAGGAATAACATATTGCAAATAAATAATAAATTCTTGGTTTTTGCTTCACATCCCAGGTCATTCGTCATAACCGACCTGCTAGGGCAATCGGTAGAGTGTCGGCCCCAGGAATGATAGGTCCTGGTATGATCCCAAGGCTGCAACATACCAAAGTCATTAAAAAATGTAGTGTTGTAGCTTAATTGCAAACCCTCAAGCAAATATTATGATAGTTCCACAAGTGGTTGACTTCGTTTCAGGATAATGGGTGTTTCATGCCAGGTGTTTGCGGCATGCTATACACAGTGAAGGCAGCACTATATCTGGGGTCATTGCCAATTGTTATGGCAGGCCCGTCATTTACCGAATCCTCGTCCTCGGAGCCAGTTAAAAAAGTAGTTGTCCAGTCTAGTTCAAATACTGCCAAGTATGAATTAAAATACGTCACCTGATGTTCTGTTTGTTTCTAGTTATTGAAATTGTTAATTCTGCTAAAAGATTTGGTTCCATTATTGGTAATGTTAGATAATACTCTACATGTACCATTAAATTACTACCATGTCACTGTGTTTTCAAGAATTTCAATTTCATAGGATGGATAATTTAAATGAAAAAAATATTTTTCTTTAAAGGTTTGCTAATTATAAATGTTAACTAGTAGAGTATATTGGTATAGTAAAATGTACTGATTTAACAAAATAAGTGCACACAAAATTTTCCCAAAATGGACCATTTTATCGATACAAAAATTCCCAAAATGACTAAACTCCTTTTCCCAAAATAGGCAGAAAAAAAACTGGAAACAAAGAACTAAACAGAAAACATAGAAGAAAATGTAACACCAATCACCATAGAGAGTATGAGACAGTTTCAATCGAATCTGCAAACATATAATCTCTGTTAGGTCGTTAGGCGCCTGTGGCATAGTGGTAGAGTCGCTGATTAGTAACTCCTCTGACTGACTTGCGGTGTGCTGGTGGTTCTACCTAGACATGTGTCTGGGGTCTTCCTCCACCAAAAGCTGGACTTTTCTATAATGATCATAAATGGTCGTTTACTACTAGTTACTTGATATTATATGGGTTACCTGGTGTTATGCAGGGTGGGGTGGTGGGCAAACTTTGCACATTCCTGGCATCCAGTATTGAGACGATGAATGTCAGTGTTGTCAAGGTGGACTGTCACCCAGCACTGGCTCTGAATGCACAAGAGGCTAAAATTAATGAGCAGGACCATTAAGGAAGTCATGTAGGGTGGATAAATATGCAATTTATTTTCACCTCCAGTACCTTAAAACTGTCTAATAAATCATATGTTCATTTCAGAGAAAACTCATGCAATCACTTAGTTTGCGACTTTTTAAACAATATAACGAGCTCAAATTTTGATTGTAACCTTCAGTAATCAGGTCAGTATTGGATTTAACTTGAGTTTACATCAACAATGCTCATACTTAGGATTTTTTTACCATGTGATACAGACTGCTTGAGAAGAACTCATTTTCTAATACTTTTACATACAATAATAAGAATGACATGGTGTATTATTGTACTTTCAGTGAATTGAGATCCTGTCATTGGCTGAATTTCTCATACTGTGTTAGAGTGGAACCTGTCATATGCTTTGTTAATAATTAATAAGAACAAAGTATGGCTTATCCAGCTGTCTACAGTATATAGATGTTATGATTACATATTGTTTAGCGAGGGTTCTAAAGATGACCTGGGATGCACTTGTGGTACTGCCTGGACATGTGTTTTGCATTCTTCTCTCAGTCTTACATGAACAAATAGGTTTCACAGCCAAACTTTTTTACTACAATCTTATAAATTTTAATTGTGATCTACATAAATAGAATCATTTGCTGCAGGCTTTTGAATGTGTCCTCCATATGTTTCACATATTTAATGTCAAAAAACCTTACCTGTGGTGTGTTCAGCACCCCTGTCTCCATGCCCATTGGCTATTTAGATACCGTGAAATGTTATACCCCCCTGAAGGTGCATTGATGTTGCTTAGTTTCATCTGTTGCATAGTTTCATCAAACTATACTCCAGCCTGTCAGCAGTAATTCACAGTGTGGATATTATTCTGTACTTGTTAATTTCACTGTTCCCAACATATATATATTATAGAAGCTTTCAAGGTGTTAGTGACTTGGTGGGTCTTTTGTGAAATGTTTGGAGGAAGTGTGTATTGAAGTGGATAGAATACACATACATTCCTGAAGGTAAACCTTTTTTTGATTGTAGCATGAACTGTTGTTGACTTGTAATTAAATGTATTTGTTTGTAGCCATATTTGGAAAGAAAGTTTGTTCAACATAAATTTATCCTTCTTGCTGCCTTGTGCCTACTACCCAAGTAGAACCAGGGCCAGTACCTGAAGCAGTGTGACACCTGTAGTAAATAGTTTTACCTATAAACTAACATCTCATGGTCTACTATGGGTTTAAACCCAGGACCCTCCAGTCTGAAGTCCAATGTCACTCAACCATAGATTGTCACAGCTTAATGCTGTACCTGCAGTATTTCTAAATAACCACTACTTATTCTTAGTATTTGCTGACAAAACCATACAATGGTCGTTGGGCGTATATTGCTAGAGGCTAAGCAGCAACTAGTACAGCTTGTGCTTAGAGAGCTTCCAGTTGGAGCTTGCTGGTCTGGATCTACACTAATAACATACCCCTGATCAAATGTTTTTAAGCTGAAAAAATAAGACTTACTAAGCAGGCCCCATAGATGACATTGAAAGATTGGGTTAAATGTTTTTATAAAAGCAATATATTAGTTATGAAGTGCCTTTATGGCAGGATATTACCAAATCTGGATATATTTATTTGAGGAACCATCATGGGTATTTTGTTTAATTAAAAAAAAAACACATTATAATACCACATCTGATATGGAAAGTTGCTGGACATAAACATTCTTTAGTCTTAGTTGTGTGTTATAATACTGACTTATTCTACAATTTGCCTCAGGTACACGTATGTGGTCTGGCCTTATTGCATAAGTTTATTGGGTCTAGGCAAAAAGTGAAGACCCATATCTCAGCCCTACTCAGAGCTGTCTGACCAGGAACTACTTTATTTGCTGCTTATTCTTGATCAATAGACATATTAACCTATACATGAAATGATCAGCAAATTCTGCATATGGCCACTCTTATCAACATCTGCCATCCTTCTTCATTTATTGGGTGCCTGTGGTCAAGCAGTTAGGTTTGTCGATTAGTAATGCTTCAGCCCCTCATTACATGTGTTCATGTCCCGGAAAAGGTGAAAACTTCCATGTAGGGAGGTTTTTCAGCTGACCTGTTGTGTGCCAGTGGTTCTACCCAGACATATGTTTGGGGTCTTCTTCCTCAAATAATTAGCTGGATGTTGTCAATATGATCATAAATGCAATGTAACAAAAAGCACAACAAAGCCTTCTTCATTTGGGCATAAGGAAGACATTCACCCATGTCAAAGTTATTATCATAGAAACTTGTCAAGGCCATAGAGTAATTGTAGATTGTTTATACAGGTGGTCTATGTTATGCTGCTTTGTTTACAACTTACACAGGTTTATTTATCAGACCTGAGAGCGCAGCAATAGAGTATCAGGTACAGGAGGCCCTGGGTTCAAACCTGGTCCAAAATGTACCAAAGTTTAAAAAACAACAAAACCCCAGAAATATAAAGGTACATGTAGTTCCAATGACTGGTTGGCCTGGTGTCAGAAAAATGTGACTGGGTGTGGTATCTTGTTAGGTGTTCTGCCTGGTATAAGAATAATGTGACTGGATTTGGTATCATGTCAGGTGTTTGGCTAGGTGTCAGAATAATGTGTACTGGGTGTGGTATCATATCAGGTTTTCTGCCTGGTGTCAGAATAATGTTTACTGGATGTGGTATTATGTCAGGTGTTCTGCTTGGTGTCAGATTGTGTAATGGGTGTGGTAACATGTAGGGTGTTTAAACTGGTGTCAGAATAATGGGACTGGGTGTGGTATCATGTCAGGTTTTCTGCCTGGTGTCAGAAAAATGTTTACTGGATGTGGTGTCATGTCAGGTGTTCTGCTGTTCAGCCTGGTATCAGTGCTACTATTGTAGTCATTGATCCACTTATTTCTGCATTTTGGCAATGAAATATTGAATTTTGTCGTAGAGGAATTTTTATGTAATGGAGAAAAACCAGGCTAATTTTCTGAGAGGAAAAAAAATGGCCCCTTCTACATAAGGTGAAAAAACAACAAACCCTGACTGGTTTAGAGAGGTATGAAGGGACATCACTCAGCAAACATCTAAAAAAGAGATAAAGGGTCACTTTAACTTTTTTACACATCTTTCATGTTTGTGTAGGTTGTATCATCACTGAAATAAGACAGAAATCTTTGATTCTGGCTCGCTTGACTGACTTTTGATAATGTGAAGTTAATTATGTTTTCAGTGTGTATAAGTGAAGTCTCGCAAATATTTTCATCTTGTCATGACTTTAGCTAATAAAGTAATAAAATAGTGATGTTTGCCACATATTCACAATTGAAAAATCAAATAAAGGGTTGTTTGGAGCAGGCTTGGCATGCTGAAGTCCTAAACCTTGCTAAAACATTAACCATGTTGTGAACTAGAACTCAAAAGTGTTTTTTATATGCACAAGTAAGAAGTATTGAAATATACAATATTATATATATAATATTCAAAGCAAATAGTGTAGAAACTGATCACACACCTGCCACCAGGGTGTCTTCCTCCATTAACCATGGTTGGAATGTCCAATCATTGACACATTTTTGTTGCTTACATGTATATAACCCGTTGAGTGCTACATTTTGTTAAAAAACTATGCTAAATTCTCAGGATTGTTTGCTTTAAAGGTGGTATACGACAGTTTGGACCAAATGTATTTTTCTCAAATAGCCAAATAAGTAAACCGGCCGCAATAGCTCAGTTGGTAGAGCGACCGCTTGTGGATTGGGAGGTCGACGGTCCAACCCCCGGCCAGGTCAAACCAAAGACTTTAAAGTTGATAGTGGCTTCCCTCCTAATGCTCGGGTCAAACCAAAGACTTTAAAGTTGATAGTAGTGGCTTCCCTCCTAATGCTTGGGGCTAAGGGGACAGCATTATGCCTGACTCGTTGGTGTCCGTATAATGGACCGGCCGGGTTTAGTCCCTGGAACCCTGTGCTATAATGATAGAAATGTCGCTGCACAGTATCGACAAAAATGCCGGCAAATCCCATCCCATCCCAAAAAGGTAATTGTTAATTGGAAAGTTCCTGTAAATTGATGCCTTAGATCTGTGTGAACAGTGATGCATAACTTCACTCTCGTCATTACAAACAGGTATTTCCTATCTAAACCATGTTTACTTTTGAGATCTCTTGTGTCATCATCCATGTAGTCAGCTCTGATGTCCATATTTTTTTTTAGCAGAGATCAACATCGTGCATATTTATAGATTTGGAAAGATGGAATATTAAGAGTAATCATTTCACAATAAGTGCCTTCTAACGATATAGGTAGTGTTCAAAATTGTCATTACTTGAGACTTAAGTACGAGTTCATGCAGTAATTGTGCCTTAGTTCCCCAAAGCAATAGAAAAGTATTGTTAAATGTATTTAATATAGGCAAACTGTCAGATACTACCTTTAATATTATATATTACGTTCAATGTCAGGATCAATGTACTTATAAACAAAGTTTGTGCAGCATATAGTGTAGATCCTGATCTGGATCTACACTATTTGCCTAAGCCTTATAAATACACAAATAGCAGGCTAAAAGTTTTAAAAAAACACAACCAAATTTTGGTTACAATAGGGACATTGACTTGATGGTTTGCAAGTAATTTTACTGTTTATTTATTCAGTTCAACAGCCTTATATTTGGATAAATGACTATTGAAAGTTTAATTATGTTGTTCTTGTTTTTCGATTTCCCATAAAAATCCAAAATCTTTACCAAACGACATTGTGAAAAGGTAAAGTCCATGCCGAGTTTTCATTTTGTGAAGGAAAGATAGTGCAAACAAATGATCAAAGAAATGGATTTATCAGAAATCTATAAAGAGCATTAAATCTGTTTTAAGAAGTAACAGGCTGTTGTGCTGAAAGATCAAAGCACTAAAGGTGATGAAGATTACCAAGAGAAGTGGATGGGATTGTTGATGTTTAATATGTCACGAAAGTACCTTGTTGATTTAACTGTAGATGAAATATGAGTGTTATTCCCAAATGGCAATTGTCTTTGGTTTCAAGATTTTGCTGAAAACACTCCCTTGAGCAGTTCACTCATCTATAGAAGCACATGTCCAGAATAAATTTAACATGTGCATTTTAAGTACTTTACTCACATTTAAACAAAAAAACAATATTTTTAGGCCTCATGGTGCAATTTCCCAGAACAAATGTTAAATTATAAATCTATTTTAAGAAGGGCTGTCACTCTGGGTTTCAAGATTATTCATAATTCATTTGTCATATTACTAAAAAATCCAAGCTAATGATTGAAGTTGCTGAATTTATATGTTGCATTTCATGATTAAAAAAAACATAGTTTACTGGAATTGTACCGCCTTCTCTTGACCCATTGATTAATGTAAAACATTTTAAACATCATAACAACAAATACTTCTGATTTGTGAACTGAAAACACTGCATCCCCCTGACACACTGACTGATGAGTCAACAAGAGATGGCTGTATTTGCCATGCTTATTCCCCCATCTTGTGCAAATTTTGTGCTAATGCTTCTAATGTTTTGTTCACTTTTGTTTCTTCAATAATTCATGGTGAGTCCTCTCTCCTTGCTGGAGTTCCATCTCTCTTGGTAAAAGTAGTGTATTGGTGTGTGTTCACAGTCTCACAGTGGGGGGAATCTGCTGTTTTATAAGAAATTGACTCATTGGATGAGAAATGTAGCTTATTGTCTCAGAGTTTGAAAAAGATTTACAGATTTTTTAAGAGCATCACGTAAATTTTTAAAAGAAGTTTGCATTGTGGGCAGGGACTTAAATCCTCAATTTCTGGTGGAAATTTGTTAGTTTTTCTAGAGGATTCTAAAATATTTTGCAAATTTTTATGTCTAGTTTCATCAACATTTCTACTCCACTTCGCTGTCTCAGTATTGCATCTTTGTCCATTAGTCTTGAAGCAGTCAGTCAACCCCCCTGCACTGAGAGTAATTAGTCCCTGCAGACATCACAATTATGTGCTATGCAGATTTCATCAGAATGCCCAGTGGTAGACCCAGTATGAGGGGTTTCTGCTCATTTTGTATGCATGTGTTGACCACATTCCTTTCATGGAAACGATGTTAATGACAACCTCTGCATCAGTTTAACAGCTGTAACAAGAAAAGGCAGACAACTCTTAACTCTGAGCCTGCTCAACATAAATTGATCATTTTAAGGCAAAAAATTTAGGTTCCTAGCTGGGAGCTGTCAGATCTTCACTATTTGCTGTTCAATTTTTATGTAAAGGCATGTCTACTAAGCTTATTGTGCGTAATTCTGAGCTGATCTGCATAAGGCCCTTCTGACAAACCACATCTGTTCTGCATATGGACCTTTAGACCGACCGAACTGTTCTATATCAGGACCTTCTGACCAACCCAATCTGTTCTACATAAGGCCCTTCTGACCAATCATATCTGTTCTGCATAAGGCCCTTCTGACCAACCCAATCTGTTCTACATAAGGCCTCTCTGACCAATCGTATCTGTTCTGCATAAGGTCTTTCTGACCAGTCGTATCTGTTCTGCATAAGGCCCTTCTAACCAACCTCATCTTTTCTGCATAAGGCCCTTCTAACCAACCTCATCTCTTCTGCATAAGGCCCTTCTAACCAACCTCATCTCTTCTGCATAAGGCCCTTCTAACCAACCTCATCTGTTCTGCATAAGGCCCTTCTAACCAACCTCATCTGTTCTGCATAAGGCCCTTCTAACCAACCTCATCTCCTCTGCATAAGGCCCTTCTAACCAACCTCATCTCTTCTGCATAAGGCCCTTCTAACCAACCTCATCTCTTCTACATAAGGCCCTTCTAACCAACCTCATCTCTTCTGCATAAGGCCCTTCTAACCAACCTCATCTCTTCTGCATAAGGCCCTTCTAACCAACCTCATCTCTTCTGCATAAGGCCCTTCTAACCAACCTCATCTGTTCTACATAAGGCCCTTCTAACCAACCTCATCTGTTCTGCATAAGGCCCTTCTAACCAACCTCATCTGTTCTGCATAAGGCCCTTCTAACCAACCTCATCTCTTCTGCATAAGGCCCTTCTAACCAACCTCATCTCTTCTGCATAAGGCCCTTCTAACCAACCTCATCTCTTCTGCATAAGGCCCTTCTAACCAACCTCATCCTAACCAACCTCATCTGTTCTGCATAAGGCCTTTCTGACCAGTCGTATTCTTTCTGACCAGTCGTATCTGTTCTGCATAAGGCCCTTCTGACCAGTCGTATCTGTTCTGCATAAGGCCCTTCTGACCAGTCGTATCTGTTCTGCATAAGGCCTTTCTGACCAGTCGTATCTGTTCTGCATAAGGCCATTCTGACCAGTCGTATCTGTTCTGCATAAGGCCATTCTGACCAGTCGTATCTGTTCTGCATAAGGCCATTCTGACCAGTCGTATCTGTTCTGCATAAGGCCATTCTGACCAGTCGTATCTGTTCTGCATAAGGCCATTCTGACCAGTCGTATCTGTTCTGCATAAGGCCATTCTGACCAGTCGTATCTGTTCTGCATAAGGCCATTCTGACCAGTCGTATTTGTTCTGCATAAGGCCATTCTGACCAGTCGTATCTGTTCTGCATAAGGCCTTTCTGACCAGTCGTATCTGTTCTACATAAGGCCCTTCTGACCAGTTTTATCTGTTCTGCATAAGGCCCTTCTAACCAACCTCATCTGTTCTGCATAAGGCTCTTCTAACCAACCTCATCTGTTCTGCATAAGGCCCTTCTAACCAACCTCATCTGTTCTGCATAAGGCCCTTCTAACCAACCTCATCTGTTCTGCATAAGGCCCTTCTAACCAACCTCATCTGTTCTGCATAAGGCCCTTCTAACCAACCTCATCTGTTCTGCATAAGGCCCTTCCAACTAACCTCATCTGTTCTGCATAAGGCCCTTCTAACCAACCTCATCTGTTCTACATAAGGCCCTTCTGACCAGTCGTATCTGTTCTGCATAAGGCCCTTCTGACCAGTCGTATTTGCTCTGCATAAGGCCCTTCTGACCAGTCGTATCTGTTCTGCATAAGGCCCTTCTGACCAGTCGTATTTGCTCTGCATAAGGCCCTTCTGACCAGTCGTATCTGTTCTGCATAAGGCCATTCTGACCAGTCGTATATGTTCTGCATAAGGCCATTCTGACCAGTCGTATCTGTTCTGCATAAGGCCATTCTGACCAGTCGTATTTGTTCTGCATAAGGCCCTTCTGACCAACCTCATCTGTTCTGCATAAGGCCCTTCTAACCAACCTCATCTCTTCTGCATAAGGCCCTTCTAACCAACCTCATCTGTTCTGCATAAGGCCCTTCTAACCAACCTCATCTGTTCTGCATAAGGCCCTTCTAACCAACCTCATCTGTTCTGCATAAGGCCCTTCTAACCAACCTCATCTGTTCTGCATAAGGCCCTTCCAACTAACCTCATCTGTTCTGCATAAGGCCCTTCTAACCAACCTCATCTGTTCTACATAAGGCTCTCTAACCAACCTCATCTGTTCTGCATAAGGCCCTTCTAACCAACCTCATCTGTTCTGCATAAGGCCCTTCCAACTAACCTCATCTGTTCTGCATAAGGCCCTTCCAACTAACCTCATCTGTTCTGCATAAGGCCCTTCTAACCAACCTCATCTGTTCTGCATAAGGCCCTTCCAACTAACCTCATCTGTTCAGCATAAGGCCCTTCCAACTAACCTCATCTGTTCTGCATAAGGCCCTTCTAACCAACCTCATCTGTTCTGCATAAGGCCCTTCCAACTAACCTCATCTGTTCTGCATAAGGCCCTTCTAACTAACCTCATCTGTTCTGCATAAGGCCCTTCCAACTAACCTCATCTGTTCTGCATAAGGCCCTTCCAACTAACCTCATCTGTTCTGCATAAGGCCCTTCCAACTAACCTCATCTGTTCTGCATAAGGCCCTTCCAACTAACCTCATCTGTTCTGCATAAGGCCCTTCTAACCAACCTCATCTGTTCTGCATAAGGCCCTTCTAACCAACCTCATCTGTTCTGCATAAGGCCCTTCCAACTAACCTCATCTGTTCTGCATAAGGCCCTTCCAACTAACCTCATCTGTTCTGCATAAGGCCCTTCCAACTAACCTCATCTGTTCTGCATAAGGCCCTTCCAACTAACCTCATCTGTTCTGCATAAGGCCCTTCTAACCAACCTCATCTGTTCTGCATAAGGCCCTTCCAACTAACCTCATCTGTTCAGCATAAGGCCCTTCCAACTAACCTCATCTGTTCTGCATAAGGCCCTTCTAACCAACCTCATCTGTTCTGCATAAGGCCCTTCCAACCAACCTCATCTGTTCTGCATAAGGCCCTACCAACTAACCTTATCTGTTCTGCATAAGGCCCTTCCAACTAACCTCATCTGTTCTACATAAGGCCCTTCCAACTAACCTCATCTGTTCTACATAAGGCCCTTCTAACCAACCTCATCTGTTCTGCATAAGGCCCTTCCAACTAACCTCATCTGTTCTGCATAAGGCCCTCCTAACCAACCTCATCTGTTCTGCATAAGGCCCTTCTAACCATTCTCGTCTGTTCTGCAGAAGGCCCTTCTAACCAACCTCATCTGTTCTGCATAAGGCCCTTCCAACTAACCTCATCTGTTCTACATAAGGCCCTTCCAACTAACCTCATCTGTTCTACATAAGGCCCTTCCAACTAACCTCATCTGTTCTACATAAGGCCTTTCTAACCAACCTCATCTGTTCTGCATAAGGCCCTTCCAACTAACCTCATCTGTTCTGCATAAGGCCCTTCTAACCAACCTCATCTGTTCTGCATAAGGCCCTTCTAACCAACCTCATCTGTTCTACATAAGGCCCTTCTAACCAACCTCATCTGTTCTACATAAGGCCCTTCTAACCAACCTCATCTGTTCTGCATAAGGCCCTTCTAACTAACCTCATCTGTTCTGCATAAGGCCCTTCTAACCAACCTCATCTGTTCTGCATTAGGCCCTTCTAACCAACCTCATCTGTTCTACATAAGGCCCTTCTAACCAACCTCATCTGTTCTGCATAAGGCCCTTCTAACCAACCTCATCTGTTCTGCATAAGGCCCTTCCAACTAATCTCATCTGTTCTGCATAAGGCCCTTCCAACTAACCTCATCTGTTCTGCATAAGGCCCTTCCAACTAACCTCATCTGTTCTGCATAAGGCCCTTCCAACTAACCTCATCTGTTCTGCATAAGGCCTTTCTGACCAGTCGTATCTGTTCTGCATTAGGCCTTTCTGACCATCCGTATCTGTTCTGCATAAGGCCCTTCTGACCAGTTTTATCTGTTCTGCATAGGGCCTTTCTGATCAACCATATCTGTTCTGCATAAGGCCTTTCTGACCAACTGGATCTGTCACATCAGACAGCTCCCACAAGACTCAGGTAAATCAGGATCTGCGCTATTTGCTGCTTAGTCTATGTAGGTTTTGAAACCAAGGTATAAGACCAAAAGCAGATAACTCGGAATTAAATTTGTGGTTTTATCTAATGTAGCTTGATAAGAAAAAGGCTGCTACAACCTATAAATGCCCAAGGCTGTGCCAGCTAGATATGATGGCTTCAGATAAAAAAGAAAAACTGTTTTCTGTACAGCGCTCTTCCCCATACTTATCACTCTTACTCAGTATCATTGGTACTTACTTTGAAAGTCATTTGGCGACAACTTTATTGACTACCAGAAATATGGAAGTTTTGAGATAAAATGATTAAAATGATTGCTTCCCCTATTTTTGCACAGATTTATTCTGAAGGCTGTGGATTGGAGTCTCGACACTCATTAAGATTTTAATCTGTTCTGATTTCTAGATGGAAATTCCTCAACTATTGATTCTGTCCCAGTTGAAGAGCTACACATGCAAGCATGACTTACGTTTAAATTCACATGTAATGTTGCTTGTATAATCGAGCACATTGCAAGAGCATTTTCATTTATGGTGCTGTTGTATTAAAGGCGTTGAAAATTGGAATTTGGCCTTATCTGGCTTCACACTGTGGTGTCAGTGGGAGGTTCAGGGGTTTGGAGAAGACTGTTGGGGTGGGTGGGTCTAGCCAGCTGGACACAGCCTCACACTCCAGTGGTATCAGGAAAAGGGGTGGGGATTCGTGTGTTACTGACCAATAGCAGCGCAGTAAGCCCATATACATCAAATGTGATTTAATTGTTTTACAAGCTCTTCCCCTATGACACATTTGTTTATAATAATTTCCAAGTGTCCAGATGTATTCTCACTATATGGTGTTGTCCTTTGGGGTGGACTGGTGGACTCTTAAGAAGGCCATTTTCAATGCTCTTAAAATGCCAGGCGCGGCACAAAATGGACTATTTCTTTGCTGGGCCTTTAGTTAATTAATCGAGCCTCGCTATAAAATTTTTCATCCAGAATTTCAAGAATGCAACACAAATAAATTTAAAGTTTAATACAACTCTCACCTTGGTTTATGTAATAAAACTGTTTGAGTTATTAACAAATTAACTACTGTATGAAGCATTATAGGTTTTTAAATAACCAGACCTTCTTTTGTAAAGTAAACTATCTATAAGCTAATTACAAATCATTTTAGCTAAATATTGGAATGAAACCCATACAAACTTACAAAACCACCAATTTTTGTTATCTCCTTTTTTTAAAAATAATAATTAGTACAGTCTTATTTATGATTGTCTTTGAAGTGCTAGGGTATTATATGCTATCATAGCAGTAACTTAGTTGTGGGGGAAGCCCCTGATTAATGTCATGTTAGGCATGCTTATAAATTTATTGGTGGGCGAGGTCCCTGATGGATGTCATTATAAAAAACACCAGTAACTAACGATAGAGGAAGCCCCCTGATGATAGCAACACAGTAACGTACGATGGAGGGTCCCTGAGGGATATCATGATAGAAACACCAGTAACTTACAATGGAGGAAGTCCCCTTGATGGATATCATGATAGAAACACCAGTAACTTAAGATGCAGGAAGCCCCCTGATTGATATTATGATAGGAACACCAGTTACTTATGATGGAGGAAGCCCTTGGATGGATGTCATGATAGAAGCACCAGTAACTTATGATGTAGGAAGCCCTCAGATGGATATCTTGATAGAAACACCAGTAACTTATGATAAAGGAAGCCCCCTGATTGATATTATGATAGGAACACCAGTTACTTATGATGGAGGAAGCCCTTGGATGGATGTCATGATAGAAGCACCAGTAACTTATGATGTAGGAAGCCCTCAGATGGATGTCTTGATAGAAACACCAGTAACTTATGATAAAGGAAGCCCCCTGATTGATATTATGATAGGAACTTCAGTAACTTACAATGGAGGAAGTCCCCCCTGATGGATATCATGATAGAAACATCAGTAACTTAGGATGGAGGAAGCCCCTTGATGGATGTCATGAAAAGAACACCAGTATCTTAAGATGTAGGAAGCCTTCAGATGGATGTCATGAAAGGAACACTAGTTACTTATTAGTGGTGGAAGCCCCCTGATGGGAGATAGCACCCTGACATGTCTCAGGTCAGCAGAAAGACTTGACAAGTTCCCACACATTCTCATTGCTTAATACCACATTTGACTTAAAAGTTTAATTCTGACATAAAAGATAAAAACAAAAAGTTACATGGTTAATTATTTTAAATATATGTCATGTTTAAAATTAAAAATCATCAGGAAAAAACTTAAAGAAGGTTTTTCTTCCCAGCTGCAGTGTCAACTACATATAGTGAATGTTGAGAGGTTATGCTGTGTTTACACCCAACCCCTTACCCCACAGTCTTCTGCAGTAAAAATATATCAAATTAGCATTATCAATATACAGGAGGGTTGATCCAAAAGTTTAAGCAAGCATTAACATTTAATTAACTACTTATACTGTCATTACCTTGCATTATGCCATGGAATTAAATAATAACAATTAGATAACCCTGCATAAAATGAAGCTTCACATTATAACATCATATTAAGAATTTACTTTTTAATCAACCCTTGTACTTTCTGTGCCAAAAGTTTATCCATACTTTATAACCTCAGCAGAAATGTGTCTGCAGCTCTGTGCACTTGCAACATCACATTTGATCAATATTTCCATGTCAGCATCATACAGTATTAGCATATTATTTGTCAGTATAAATATAAAGGATTGAGATGTGAACCAGATACACTATTGTGCACATATACAGACTAATCTGTTTGGCCCCAGACAGGTGTGATCGGTAGCAGGTTCAAGCCTGATCCCAGACGTACCAAAGTTATTAAAAGGAGTTTTTTTTAGAAATACCTTTTTAGAACATAAAACAAATAACATGGTTCAAACTGAACTTCAGGATGTGGTATATGGTGCTTGGCAAATATATATTGATAAATGTAAAAGTTAATAGAAACATTTAATTACTTTGAATGTTGCATGACTGAACTTTAAACTAAAGAATTTTCTGTCTGGCAGTCCGTTTTATGAGAACATGCCCATGCCAAGATTTACTTTAATGCCTGAATTGGTGACCCAGTGTCAGTATCACGCAACTGGATGTTTTGATGTAGTGTTATGCTATCATGTATGGCATGCTGTCATTTTGAAGAAAGTACTATATTTTGAGTTGTTAATACTTAATAGTGACAACAGTTTCTTCTTATAATTTATAGTTTGCTGGAACACTGGTGAAATTATTGTTATTCTACCAAATGATCCTGACATGGTAGTGCAGTAGGTTCTTATAAAGTGTTTGTTAAGGTACAGAAGGTCCCTGGCTCAAACACCGGCCGCAATAGCTCAGGTGGTAGAGCGTCGGCTTGCGGATCGGGAGGTCGTGGGTTCAATTCCCGGTAAAACCAAAGACTTTAAAGTTGGTAGTAGTGGCTTTCCTCCTAATGCTTGGGGCTAAGGGGACAGCATTGCGCCTGACTCGTTGGTGTCAGTATAATGGACCGGCTGGGTTCAGTCCCTGGACACCTCATAAGTGCCCCTGTGCTATAATGATAGAAATGTCTTTGCACAGTATCGGCAAAAATGCCGGCTAATGCCGGCTAATCCCATTCCATCCCTTGCTCAAACCTCGGGTGATCCCATTGCACAGTGGTGGGGTCACCAACTTGTAACTCCTTTGCTTATCTTCCCACCACATGGGTTCCATTCCCCTTATGGGCGAGGAAATAATATGGGAAGGTCTTCCAGCTGACCTGCAGTGAGCTGGTGGTTCTACCCAGACATTTGACATACAGAAGCCAAAACAATTTGTAATGGTATTGCTCTAGCCTAGTTCAAATCCAAAGTTGAGTTCATGACTGGTTGGCCTGCTTTTAGGATAATGTGTTTAGGCATGGTATGTGCCAGGTGTTTTCACAACATGCTGTTCACAGTAAAGGCAGCACTACATCTGCTTTATGTGAACACTTGAATAGATCCAGATAACTGAATGAGTGTTGGTGTGATGTATACACGTCTAAACAAAACAAACTAATGAATGCTTGTGCATAAGTTACTGTTTCTTTTAAGTACCACTTGTTTGCAATAAAATGATACTCTGGCAGAATCCTGTTCTTGAAATTCCAGACTCGCTTTGTCCATTTGTAAGTAGCACACTAGACTGGTCGTGATGATGAAACGGCCATTGTTATCTGGAAACATGCCAACTAACAAGAACATTTAGCAGTGGAACTATTTTTTTCCAATAATCATCTGGTGTCTTGGAATCGGGTTCAGCAGACGTTTTTTAGCAGAAGAGGACTATTTTCGTTAGTGGAACTACTTTTAAAAGAGACTCCTGAAGCATTGATAAGGATTTCTGTTCATTGAAGAGTGTTTAAGTGACTTGGGTTGTGTTTATTGACTAAATTGTGAACTATCCAGGAATAATTGTTGTAAATTGACACACTCACACAATTATGTGATTAGGTAATTTGTACACATTACTGTTGTTTGTGGGGGCCAATGGGTATGTTGGTTGGGGTATTGCTATTGTTTGCTTTGCTTTGGCATATACATTGTTGAGCATTATGTGTGGATGTGTTTTTGTTGCTTGCATTCATGATGGTCTGATGGGGGAAAAGTTCTGTTGACTTAAGTCACTTGACTGAACAGATGGATTGAGGAAACTGAAAATGTTTCATGTATGATTGGGCACAATAAAAAAAGACAATAACCATACTATTTAGTTGTTAATAGACTTTGTTAAGGAATCTGATCATAAATATTTGGTAAGATAATATAACAATGATTTATATATTTAATTATTATCCATAAATTTTAGTCATAGTTAAAATTAAAAGCTTTTATGTGACCCAGATTGTGCAGTCATGAGAGAGATGACAAACAAATAAGCAAAGTTGCATTTAATTCCGGTGTTTACCATACCAGTCTTAAAAAATATAGTATCAGTATATCTTTTTGGCTTGCGATGTTGTTGTTTCAGAACTGATTGGCTCATGAACTAGCGAGTGGATATAATCTTGTGATCAGCTTACTAAATGCTAGCACTGTAAAACCAGCACATCACTTAGCAGGGTGATCTGACTGTTGGTGATCATTTGAAGTGAACAAAGCATCCTAAGGGTTTTATTTCCAACCAGACAAGTTTGTCTTAATAGCTATCATTTGTGTAGGATGACCCCAGACATACTAGGTAGAACCAGGGCAACAAGTCCTGTTTTCGCTACATCTGGGACTCAAAGTGTTAAGACACAGAGGAGTTATAAGAAACTGAAAAAAATCCAGCCACAGCTGCCCTTATTTTTGAATAAGTCTGATCATTTATATTGATTCCTTTCCCAGACTTGTCCAGACAAGACAGAGTTTATGCTTTACTGTCATTTTTTTGTATAGATGTACATGGGATACATAAATCTTGTCTATAGTATATAATTAATCATTCATCGGCCATTCGGAGTTTAGCATTGGTAGGTTTCAGGGATATGTTTGTGAATGGTTTTTATGCAGCCAGTAACATTTGGATGATCTTTGCATGCTGTAAAATAAAATACAAAGGACAGAACTTGCCCTACTGAGAGAGCAAGGGGATCTTTGTTTAATTTCCTTTTACACTGTGTAATGCATGTATACATTTTTATTGGGAGTTGCTGATCTTTGTAAAATTTATTGTATTGAAAAGCCAACATACAGGCTCATAAAGGGTATGCTTTTATTCTTTAGTCAAAGTCGGCTGAAAATCAGAATCATTTATAAAATCATGTGCATGTATGAATTTGTTGTGTTCTTTTAGCAAATAAAACATGGACAATTGACCGAAAATTTCAAACCATTATATCTGCAATCATTTGGGTCCTACACATTAGACTTATACAGTTAACATGCAGAATACTTTTAGATATTTAAGGTATTTTGGCCATGTGTTTTAATTGTCTCTAGTCGTTTTGCAATTCCCTAGCCATTGGCACAGAATGATAATTAAGCAATAAATGACCAGGAGTATAGTTTGTCAAAACTTTTTATTGTATAATGAGTGATCAATTGACTCCGAAGGACTCTAGTCATACTTAAATGACAATTCCTCACTGTAACTAAGTTACACAATCAAGGGCCAAAATAGTGCCTCAGACATTGAAATATATGCAAATCATTTTACAATTAATTTTTAAGCTGCATGTCCAATCAGATTGACTAAGAAGTAGAACAAAAAGGGCGTTGATATATTGTTATATTTAATAAAGATCCAGTTCTTCAGTGAAAGTAAACTTAGTGGTCCTCACTTGAAAGAATGTCTTCGATTGTCGTCAAAATATTTGAAGAAACTGAAAAAATACTGATACATCTTTATTCAAATAATTTAAAAAACCATTATGTGTTCTTTGAACGTCAGAGGAGTGGCTCTTGCCAGCACATGGGGGAATCTTGTTATCTGATTGGCTAAATGCGCCTGTCAGTCATTACCTAAGGAAGTGTCAGTTATTTCAGCTGCGTTGGTCAGTTTATGATTAAACTCAACCCAATAAATATACATTTTGCACTTGCACATGTATCCTAAGAATCAAAAAAGCTGAAAAAAATAGATTGGTATGACTTTTTTATTCCTCTCATATAGATCACTTTTGGCATAGAAAATAAATGTAATAGACTAAAATTAGAATATTAACTGCTTAAAGATGGTATCCGATAGTTTGGACCAATTTTTCTTTCACAGATAACCAAAGAAGTCATTGTCACCTGCAAAAGACCCTACAAAATGCTATTCATTGGTTTTTGTTGTTCTTAGATCTGTTTGAACAATAAAGCATATTTCAACACTCGTACATGCAAACAGGTATTTTATATTTGAGCCATGCTGCAAAGCTATTTTTAAACTTAGAAAACCATGCGACCACCTTTAAGATCACATTATATAGTCATCAAGGTAATCCGCTCTGACGTTGATATCTATTTTTAGCAGAGACCACTATTGAGCTTTGTATACAGTTGGAAAGAATACACATTTAGAGTGATTTTTTTCACGATTAGTTCTGTCTAACAATTCAGTTAGTGTTCAAAACCATCTTTATTTCTACTAAAGTATTAGTTTATGTAGAAATTAGGCCCTAATTCCCAAAAGCAGCGATAAGGTATTGTTACATAAATATGATACAAGCAAACTGTTTGATACCACCAACTGTTTAATATATTAACCTGTTTTCAATTATATTTCACATTCACATATTTTAACCAGATAGATTATTGTATTTTTCTATATTTTACTCAAGTACTTTAGTTTTAACCTGATTATATTCTATTGTCCTTAAACTTCAACGTGTTCGGCACCGCATGACCTATCAAGTGTCGGTGTGCCTTAAAACCCAAAATAAATCAATTGATACCACCTTTAAAACCTTTTAAGCATGAATTTACTATGTTCTTTATAAACTGATGTGAGTTTCCATTGTGTATGTTGGCCAGATTTCATTGTTTGGTTAAGTTATTAATGGGCAAATTTTATTGTTTTCACGCATCATTGATTAACACTTAGCCCTCAAAAGGCATAATTAATCAGGCAAATATTGTAGGTCCAGATCAGGCAAGTCTTGCTGTCAGATCAGGAGGTCCACGATTTTACTGCCTAAGTTTCTAGCTATATCTTTTTATTTGTGCATAAAGTTGCTATAAAATATCTAAAATATAAGAATGGATAGCAACAACTGCAGCAGGAAAAGTGTTAATAGACAGTTGTTGATTATAATCATCTCATTTAAAAAAAAATGTGAAGTTAGTATGGCTGCAACAAAGTAATTATAGTCATTTATACCTTGGTTATTTTTCTTCATTATTTTCCAACTAATATTAACCTCGTTTGGCATTTTGCTCAGCTAGTCAATATATGGCATCAGCTTAACTTGACAATTTTGTGTGTTTTCAGGAATAAAACTCCTGTGGACAACTTGATTCAGTCAGAAACAAAAAACCTCCGAAGAGCCCCTGGTAAACCACGTTAAAGCAACAGCACACATAACATAACCATGACGACTGTAAACGGAGAATACTTTCCAGACCCTAGCCCTAAGCCACATCCCCGTATCAAGCCTGAGGCAGCATCCTATGCGGATCGAAATCGTGGCACAATGGAAAGATGGTTTGACTATTCTGGTAACGATGGGTATGAGTCACCAAAACCAGTTGGTAGGTCAGTAACAGACGAGGGTCGTAAGAATGCAGCACAAAATCAGGGCTCGATGTCATCAATTATGGGTGGATATGCTGACCCACCAGCCCAGAGGCATATCCACCCACGTGCTGTGAAAGGGGAGGCAGCTGAGAATGCCAGCCATAATCAAGGCGGAGCTATGAAAGAGTTGATTGACAATTATGGTCATTTACAAGTAGAGGAAATGCCTCATCATAAGGTTCATGGGCATGATGCAGAGGAATACGCAGAGCGGAACCAGGGAACAATGGGTAAGATCATGGGTAACTACGGACAACCATCCCCAGAGCAGCCACCGCAGCCTAAGGTGTATTATGGGGGACAGGAAGTGGCCGAGAAGTACAAAGGGAAGGACATGGGCCCGATCCTCAGCATGGAGAAAGAGAGTCCAGAGGAATACCCAGCTGAGCCAAAAGTGAGCCGGCTGCACCAACAGTCCAAGGGGGCAGGGTAAGAACCTTCATTAAACCCAGCGTCTGCTATGCTGCTACAATTGTAAATAAACAAAACTTAATTCTTTGTTTTATTTGTTGACAACTTTATACTGCAGTAACAAAACGTGAGTCTTGAGATTAACACTGCAGTGGTAACTAAACGTGTTTTGTGAGATAAGACTGAAGCAAGTAGTGCAGATCCTGATAAGCAAACTCCAAGAGGGAGCAGGTTGATCTTTATCTGCACTTTTTGCTGAAGTTTGAACTACTTGGGCTTAGCAAACTAAGAGATAAATTTTGTTGGTTTTTTTTTTATGTTTTAAAAAATATTTTTTTAAAGTGTCAGGTAATAACATTTATTACACCTACTTTAATTAAAGGATTGAAAAATATATATTTTTTTTTATATATATATGTTAAAGTTTTCCTGCAATTCTGAGGTACATTGAAGCTTAAAGATGGTATCCGACAGTTTGGATTAAAATATTTTTCTCAAGTAACCAAATAAAGTCATTGTTACCAGAAAAGATCCTGCAGAATACTGCACATTGATCTCCATTTCTCATTGCAAACAGGTATTTCCTATCTGAACCACATTGCAGATAGCAAAAGATAACTATTTTTTATAACTATTTTTAACTAAGAAAACTACGTGACAACTCACCTTTGAGACTACTTTATATCATCATCTGGGTAATTTGCTCTGATGTCGATATCTATTTTTAGCCGAGATTACTATCATGATTATTTATAGATTTGGAATAATGGAACTTTTAGAATGTTGTTATTACGGCTTGTACTCTCTAAGTCGGTGTTCAAAACCGTCTTTACTTATACTTAAGTGTGAGTTTATGCAGAAATTATGCCCTAATTCCCAAAACCTGTGGTACATTATTGTTACATGAATTTTACATAGGCAAACTGTCGGATACCACCATTTTAAATTTAGACAAGAAGTTTCCAGGTCTTCTACTACAAATGATTTGCTGCATTAATTCCTGTTTGGGTGACTCCTTCATTATCATCTCTTCAGCATGAACCAACCAAACTTGTTGACCCTCAAATCAGATCTATTACTGATTCTCAAATTCACGTTTTCTGACCAGATCTGACAATAATGACCATTATTTTTGTGTTGGTTTTATTATTTCAAAAGCAAAAGCAAAAATCATGAACTTTCTTAAGAATCTGTATAATGTCAGTTTGCCAACAAGCTCAGACATGAAGTAGTTTCATTCTTGGCACTAGAGAAAGACTGACTTGTAGGTAGATGTTGCTTATCAACAGTGAGGCTGTATCATGTCACCATCAATTAGTTCTCCCATACCTTACCATGGTTCAGACGCAATTTCTCATCATTATCTTATCTTCGTTACGATGCCACATAATTTGCAGTGATGCAACAGTGTATATTTCACTGCAAGATATTATGATAAACATAATAAAATAAGTTCGAAAGAAGGGTTGGATAATTATGAAATACTGGATATCGTAGTGGGATTTTTTACAAATAAAGTTTGACATGGTTCGAAATTCAAGTACTCGGTATACAGCAGTATCCCCAATACAGTGCATGTTGTTTAAATTTGGTACTTCGTAGCTTTATTGCATTATTGGTATTACAAAATAAAATTCCACAAAATAGAAAAACTGTTTACCACAGTATATTGGTAATGCATAATTTTAACTCACTTTTATTTTATTTAATCCAAAAAGTAATTATTTATTAACTATTTTCATGCAGTCAGTATATTGATTTTCCTTCATGAATTTTTTTTGTTGCTGTTGCTTAACTTAATTTCTTCACTGCAAGTCATTAATACATTAATTTTGTCATTCTGTATCATGTCATTTATGCAGAAATCATACATTTTAATAAATTAATGTTCATTGAGTATTATAAGTACCCACGTCATAGGGTTTGGTAATTATGGGAAATTTTCTTCATATAATTTATTTTACTACCTTTATTTAGAGTGCCAAGGAAGATCTCCATTGGTTAAATTCACCAACTTGTAACTATTAAGCCCCTCACTGTTGTGGGTTTGAGCCCCTGTAATGCCATCAGCTTTCATGACAAGAGAACTTCCAGCTGACCTAGAGAGCCCTGGATGTTCTACCCAGAAGTTTCAAGGCCCACCGCTACTAAAAATAGCTGGATGTTGCCTATATGACAGTAATTGCAGTAATTGTGTCAATGCCATGTATTCAAACCCCAACCAAATCTCATAAATCAAGTTTACGCCCTATGCCTCCAGTTTGGACATGTTGAGGTGAGATATGTTCAGTAAATGGTGTGGTCGAAGCCTTGCTTAATCATTCAGTGTAAAACAATTGTTGGGATGGGTTTTGGGGAGCCACTTGTTTCTAAAACCAAAGAGATTCCATGCTATTTCCATTTGTAATGATAGCTGAATTAAAGTGGATTCAGCAAATATATTGTTTTCCTTAATTAAGCCCTCCACTAAAAAAAAAAAAAAAAACATTAAGAAAACTTCATTACCATTTCAAGCTTTTTTGTTTAAATCTTAATTTTTATAAATCTGATCTTAATACATTCAGCGCCTATACTATCATGATGTGCTTGCATGACAGCCTGTATAATTGAGACATTTGTATTATTTTATGTTCACTGTAAATAAGTAATTTACTCCTGTTTTCTCTCATAATTATCTAAACGGCACAAAGAAAGCTGATCACCTATCCCCCACCCCCTTCACCCTCATCATAGTATCATAAAGATAAAATGTGGTTTAGGGATTTTGAAGAAGAGTCTCTGGAAGAATTGAAGACCGCTTTCTTAAAGCTGAAACTTTTTTTTTTTTTTTTTCAGGGGCCTCACCCCATTATTCCCCACAAGGGGCCTTTCCCTATGGTCTATTGCAGCCAGCAAACCCCTTGCCAAATTTTTTTCTCCCTTCTTATATCAGACCATTCACACCCCTGAGCATGCAGAAGTATATTTGACTGGTAATAAATGCAAAATTACCGGTGACCAAACCCAATTTAATGTAATTTATATATACATGTAGTTTATTAGGGTATGAGACTAATAATAAAGCATCTATAATTAATGAAGTAATTTAATCCTTATTTTCAAGTCAAGTTTAATTGCAGATTTGACTATGAGTGTTTCATCTCTTCCAATTAATCTTTAGAATTTAAGTTTTTCTTAAGTCTACTCTTATTCTTCTCCATTCATGTTTAAGTTAAGGCAAATCCTTATCCCATCAAGGTTTAGGGTAAGACATTGGCATGGGCAGTTTATTTGGGTGGGGTAGGGCGGTGTGGTATATTAAGCAAGGCTTCTGTTGTACATTCTACTGTATCTGTTTTTTTTTCTTCATCAGTGAAAAAATGTGGTCTGAAATTCCTAAATATAGACTCCTGTGATTTTGATTTTTACCAGATTTTATTTTTTTTTCTGGTGTCTGTGTGGGAGATCCATTGGTTTGAAAGCTGCTTCATTTTTTCTTCAGAAGACTCGGAAACAGTTTGATTTGATTAATCCAACAACAGTGTTGCATTGTTTTTAAATAACATCATTTAATTTATTTTCAATTAATTCACCTTTTCATGTATTGTTTCAATATAACAAAAAGTGAAAGAACCTGTGGTGCACCAGTGGTTCTACCCAGGTAATAAGCTTGACATCACCAATATGACCATAATTGTGTCTGTGCGATGTAACAAAAAACAACACAAAATGTTAAAGGTTTCTCTCTTTCTTATTTCTCCCAAACATTTTTTTTCCTCAGAAGCAAAAAAGATTTTAGAATCATTTTTTATGTCATTCAGCTTTCTTATTTTCATTTATTTTATCTTTGTTTTAATTAACATTTCATTCCTTTATCTCTTTCCTCCTAATATTCTGTGTTGTAAGGAAGATATATATGAGCCAGCTCCAAAAGACAATACAACCGAACATGGATTTAATTAAGTAGGTAAAAACTTTAAAAGGTACATGCACAAACTGCTTAAGACAGTGTCCAATTCTAAGCTTGTTTGCTTTCTAAACGAGATTGGTATTCTTAATAAGTTATAAACTTTAAGCCGTTTATAATGCTTACATTATAGATTTTTTAAAACTGTGCTAACCTGTTTCACATTATTTTAATATTGAGACTTTTATATTTCTACTCATGTATTTAAATTTTAACCTAATAATACTTAATTCAGGTTAAACTGAATTGAATTTGGCGTCATATGACTTATCAAGTGCTGGTATGCCGTAAAACCCTTAAATACAAATTACATAAAAAGGTACACAAAGATGTCAGAAATAATGGCAGTTAGATTGCTGTGTACAATTGACACATGATGACACACTACAAACAACAGATCAAACCATTTAAACAATTACATTGCATAAAGGCCATGTCCGAGAAACTTTACCTCTCTTTTATGTATTGTTATTTTCACAAGCTTACGATACAAACATTTGTGTTGCAACAAATATGGTAAAAATCAATTGTAATTAACAAATGTTATTTCATTATTATTTTAGCACACAAAAAAAGACTTTAAAAAATGCATAAAAGTGAATGGGATTCAATCCAAGCACCCCATATATGGCAGTCAACCACCCAAACTATAAGGCCACAGTCAACCCCCCTAACTGTAAGGCTATAGTCAACCACACTAACTGTAAGGCTACAGTCAACCACCCTAAGTATAAGGCCACAGTCAACCCCCCTAACTGTAAGGCTACAGTCAGCCACCCTAACTATAAGACCAGTCAACCACCCTAACTGTAAGGCCACAGTCAACCACTTTAACTGTAAAGCCACAGGCAACCACCCTAGCTATAAGGCCACAGTCAACCTCCCTAACTATAAGGCCACAGTCAACCACTCTAACTATAAGGCCACAGTCAACCTCCCTAACTATAAGGCCACAGTCAACCACCCTAACTATAAAGCCACAGGCAACCACTCTAACTATAAGGCCACAGTCAACCACTCTAACTATAAGGCCACAGTCAACCTCCCTAACTATAAGGCCACAGTCAACCTCCCTAACTATATGGCCACAGTCAACCTTCCTAACTATATGGCCACAGTCGACAACCCTAACTATAAGGCAACAGTCAACCTCCCTAACTATAAGGCCACAGGCAACCACTCTAACTATAAGGCTACAGTCAACCTTCCTAACTATAAGGCCACAGTCAACCACTCTAACTATAAGGCCACAGTCAACCACTCTAACTATAAAGCCACAGGCAACCACCCTAACTATAAGGCCACAGTCAAGGTCCCTTACTATAAGGCCACAGTCAACCTCCCTAACTATAAGGCCACAGTCAACCATCCTAGTCATCAACCATTCTTAAGCCCAAGCCATGACTTAAGCCCAAGTCTCAATTTTTATGCCAACAAAAAATAAGCATATGTATGAAGTGTCAGTGTGATTTTAAGCTGAAAGTAGCAAAGTTAAAGTGTCATGCAAAAATACAGGCATGTAACTATAATGTATAATGAAGATATTGTAGATTGAAATTTATGACTTGAGCAATTCTTACTTAAGAATGGTTGGTAAAAACTGGCCGTATAGGTGGTATCCGACAGTTTGCCTACATTTTATATATTTAGTATGTAAAAAAGAACGATTAGCATTCCTCCTTAAAATTAGACATCAACGTCACAGCAGATGACGTGGATGAACTAAAACATAAGTGGTCACATGGTTTTCTTAGTTTAAAGATAGCTAACTGCAGCGTGGCTCAGGTAGGAAATACATGTTTGTAATGAAGATTGCGGCATTATGGTTCACTTTTCCGACAGGTGAAAGACACCATTAAACAGCATTTTCCAAGATCTGTTCAGATTACAATGGTTTACTAAGATAAATAATGAAAATATTTTTGGTCTATACTGTCGGGTACCACCTTTAATGAGGCAGGTATAGTGGTACAATTTTGTCTGGTGTGTGATTTAATTAAGAAATCTTTTTTTACCAAGTCAACCACCTATTGTATTTATTCAGTACCTGAGTACTGGTTCTACCCAGGAAGTGGACAGTCCAGAGGGATTAATATAAGTTAAAAGAACTTGTTTCCCAATCGACTATAAATAAATAGGTTCGAACTAAATTAAACTAAACTATTGTATGTAAATAAAGCAACTTATATGATGTATATAAGCATTCCTACCAGCAAGGGAGATAACAAGTGTATTTTCTTTTCAATTCAAAAACAGGAAATTGATAGAATCACATTGTTGCACAAAATACTGAAATATATTCATGTTCACTGATCTATTAAAATATGAGGTCAAACTAAAAAACAAATGCCACGGAGCATTCTACAACTTGAACTTAATCTTTTTTTTATTTTTTTGTTTGAAGTTGTGAATATATGCATGCCACTGAGTTAAAGCTACTTGGTCGCAGTTTAGTATTGGTACAGAACATAACTATAGAAACCCATAATCCACATCTTGTATTTATTTATATCATTATCAAAGTTTATGTGACATATATTCCTGCTAGTAAAATTCAGAGATATACCAATTTGTTGAATTTAAAACAGTTAAAAACTGTCGAAAAAAACATTGCAACAAAATTTTGCAATCTTTTGCATGAAATAAAATCTAGTTATCAGATGTTATGTTTTGATTCCATTATTGTGGTTTGACAATTGTCTATTTATTTTTAAATTAACGACAAACAAAATAACATCTGTGACCATGTTGCATTTAAGTCCACAGTGAGTGTGATCATACAATATTCATAGTCATTTCCTATGTATGTTGTGAAGTTATAGGATGTATGCATAGTTTTAGGTCAATGTGTAGCTATATCTGGGGCTAAGGTTATACAAGTTCAAGTGTAAGACCTGCATATTTGATTGGTCAGATTGAAATCTCCATTTGATTCTAACCAATCAGATGCCTCATATTCACCTCCATCAAGTTGTTTCTTTGTTTATTGGGTTTATTGTCCCCTCAACAGTATTTCAGTTATCAGATGTTGTTCACATGAAGCATTTATAGTGCTGCCTCCATTGTGCATAGCATGCAGTGAACACCATTCTTGATACCACACCCAGTAACATTATCCTGAGACCAGGCTAACCAGTTGTGGAACTACCCTTATATTTGCTTGAGCATTAGCAAGGGAGCTATACCACTACCACTTTTAATGACTTAAGTATATAGTGGCCAAGGACCGAACCCAGGTCTGCCCTTATCTTGAGCCGATGCTGTACCGACTCCTATACCAGATCTGGTCCATCAAGTTGTATAACCTTAGTCACAGGTTTCATGTACCAGTCCTGTATACTTTATTATAGTTATCATATTTTATGGTTTACTGATGAAGTTTATTGCAGTGTATGACCTTCAGTCACATGCTACATTAAAATATTTTATATTTTCTTCAGCAGTATTTTATTACATTTGAAAGGCGTTAACATACACCTCTGCTACACATTTTTCATATTTCATGTACTCATTTTTACATTTAAAGACTGAGATCATTTTTGTTTCAGATTCATTGACCCTAAACATACAATCTATCCATTCCATATAAATGTTTGTTTTTCATTTAAACACTAGAAAAAAAGTTTACACAATTTTCTCAATCTTATGACTGTCAACAGACTAATATCTAAAAAAAATGTACATATAGCGTTACCATGCTTGTTTTTAATACTGTCCCATCGGAAGCTGGCTGATCAGGATCTACACTTTTTGCCTAAGCTTGATGAATTCATACTTGGTAGGCTATAAGATAGATGCCCAAATGACATAGGAAAAAATGCTCTTTCTATCAGACATCACATATTTTATTTGTTATATTAAGTAAATAAGACAAACTGTTCTTTTATTTGTGTACTATGTTAATGTTTATAAGAAAGCAAGAAAATCTATTTTATGTTTGTGGTAATGAATTAATTGCTTGATGATTATTTGATTCAACACACAGCACTTCTTAATGTAGACAGCAAAATTCTGTGCAAACTTCCTAAAGCATTTTCTTATAAAACTTTAATTGACAGTTGTATTAACCCTTTTTTCCATTGCTAGTTGGGATGAGGCCCCACCAGCAGTGCGTACCAGACCAGAGGCTGGTGAGATATCAGAGAAGTTGAAGGAAGATGTTGTGGGAAATCTGATGCGAGGTGAGGTGGCGCCCCCTACTGTGAGAGAAACCAAGCTTCCACCACACATGCAGACAGCAGAGACACCGTAAGTATTGTGTACAGCAGGTATTCTTATCCAAAAGTAACCTTGTGTGATTTGTTTAAATCCAGTATTAAATAAAAGTTACCTCCTAGTAATTTTATGAAAAAATAAGATGTATTGATAAAATCAAGGCATCAAATAAATCAGCAAGATCTGGCTTTTAGTAGTCTGATCAGGATCTACACTTTTTCAGGGGGCGCCTTTGGTGTAGTGTTAGAGTTGCCATTTTGCAACTCCTCTCTTTGCCACTCCTCTGGCTGCTTAGCCTCCCACTGCATAGGTTCAAGTCCAGTTTGGGGTGAAGGACATGTGGGAAGGTCATCAAGCTGACCTGCAGTGAGCCGGTGGGACAACCCAGACATTTGTTTGGGGTTGTCCTTCACCAAAACAGCTGGGCGTCGCTATAATGATCATAATTGGTCACTGCGATGTATCTCAAAATACAAACACTTTTTTTCATTAGCCTGACAAGTGCTTCAGCTCTTAAAGAGCTAATGTTAAAGTCATGCTGAGCTTTTTCAGGCAAAAAATATGGCATCCATTGCAGAATGTGTAGGCATTTACATGTAACTCTTTTTTTCCTAAGCCCCTTACTGCCTAGGTTCTAGTCACTGTCATGGTAGGTGAAAAAACTTTCATTAAGTTTGAAAGTATAATTAAAATCAGCCAGTATGTTGTTCAACCCATGCGGCAAACATAACAATACAAACAGTCCAAAACATGACAAATGTGGAAATGATTATACGTAAATCTTTATACGTGCTGCATATTACAACGATACGACTACAACTTAACTCAGTTTACTACAAAAACAAAGCCAATATGACCGACCGCAATAGCTCAGTTGGTAGAGTGTTGGCTTGCGGATCAGGAGGTTGCAGGTTCAAACCCCGGCCAGGTCAAACCAAATACTTCAAAGTTGGTAGTAGTGGCTTCCCTCCTAACGCTCGAGGCTAAGGGGACAGCCTTATGCCTGACTCGTCGGTGTCAGTATAATGGACCGGCCGGGTTCAATCCCTGGGTACCTCATAAGTGCCCCTGTGCTATAATCATAGAAATGTTGTTGCACAGTATCAGCCAATATGCCGGCAAATCCCAAAGCCAATATACTGGCACAGTGTTGTGATAATATTAACTGGTAAATACCTTCAAATTTATATATGCTAATGAAGTTGGCCTTTATTATACTAACATATGAGCACTAAATCTACATACTACAAATAAGCGAAGGTCTTGTAGGTGATCTGCAGTGTACTGGTGGTACTACCAAGACATTTACTGGAGTCCTCTTCCATCAATGAAAGCTGGGTTTCAGCATATAGGCCATATGTGGGTAGCTGTGACGTATTTCAGTAACAGTAAACAAAAAGTATTGAATTATGTAACGAGCCTTGGAAGATCTAAACTAAATAATCTTTGTATGTCATTTGTATTACAGAAAATAATTTCTGTATTTACTCATGTTTGAGTCTAAAGAAATAAGATTTTGAACACTACCTATATTGTTACACAGTACAAGTCACGAGAAAAGTCTCTCTAAATGTTCATTCTTTCAAGATCTATAAATAAGCCAGTTAGTGATCTCTGCTTATAATAGATAGAGGGGTTTCCCGGATGACAATATAACATGATCTCATACGTTAGTTGTCACATGGTTTTCTTAATTTTAGAATAGCTATCTATGTGTGGCTTAGATAGGAAATACCTGTTTGCAATGACGGGTGAGGATTAATGCTTTACTGTTCACATACATCTGGTGCATCAATGAGCGGTATTTTGCACGACCTTTTTGGGTAACAGTGACTTAGTTAGTTGAGAAACAATTTATTTGGTCCAAACTGTAAGATACCACTTTTAAAAATGGAAAGTGAAAATAAGAAGTAAGTTTTTGTTTGTAAACAAATACCTTTTTAAACTCTTGCCAGCTGATACAAAGCCTGCCAATTTCAAATGTAAACAGTAGTGCTTATCTTTAAGGTTTGAGTAAGTTATTCAATCAATACATCCAAAGAGCTTTTCATACATAATGGTGTCTTTTTGTAGTTTTGCCAATGTTTTAATGTTGTAGAAATAATGCCAGACTACCTATTCGTCTAAGGAATTATTCTCCTTAAAGTATTAAAGTTTCTAAAGACTTCCAGTGACTATGAAAATAAATATGACATAAATTTTTTGTATTTTGTACTTTCTTAACTATTGTTTAATTGACTTAACTACTTTTGCTGTTCAAATATGTATCTTAATAAAGTAAAAGTTCTAAGTTTGAATCTTATCCCTTATTATGACACATTTATTTATAAGCACAACAAATTCAAAGTTATTTGGTGACAATTACATGAAAAGTAAACAATACATAATTCTACAGACTAGGGTGTAAATAGTGCAGATCATGAATGGACAGCTTCCTGTAAGAGCTGGGTAAACTGGGTCGACAGTACTTGCCTTAGTGTTATCATCTCACGCTCAGCAGACTAAGTGCTTATACACCATGATTTACCTCAAGTAATTGATCAGTGTATGTCTGACACAGGGATCAGTTTTTGCCAAAATAATAATAAATTTAAACCTATTTGTTTATAGTTGATTGGAAATGAGGTCTTTTTAGCCAATAGTACATGTCATCACCCTAATAACCCATTGCCTGGGTGCAATCAGTACTGCGTACTCGGTAGTAAGTACCTGGGACAATGTGCAGTAAAAAGACATGCTCAGGGACAGACATCTCATGGTTGTTAGGGCTTTGAACCTAGAACCCTCAGATCTGGAGCAGTGTTAACCACAAGACCATGGAATCTCACACAAGATCTCTATGGCTAAGGTCTGAGTTGAAGGACCTTGATGAGAAGGCAGAGGTTACAATTAAATAACCATTAAGTCCCTCCGTCTCTCATTGTGAGAGAAATTTAAGACCCATTTGGCCTATGGACATCCATGGTCTTATGCTTAGTGTGATGAATTCGTGATCTGAGGGTTCCAGGTGCAAACCTTATACTTGGCACGAGCAGGATTTTTTACTACTCATTGCCCCAATTAGTTACCAACTGAGTACCCAGGAAGTGGGCTTCAAGGACTAGAGAGGAAACCAGGGCTTAAGATGGTATCCAACAGTTTGGCTATACCAAATAGATGTAACAATATCTGACCTCTGTTATTTGTGCATAATTTTGGCAGAAACAATCATACTTTAGAGTCTAACCTTCAACGATATTCAACAATATCTCAATTTTAGGGCAGTAAAACTTGTTTAATCAACACTAAAAATGTTCATTCTTTTCAAATCTATAAATAACAACTGGGATTCCTGCTAAAAATAGACATCGATGTCACAGCAGATGACGTGGATGAACTAAAACATAAGTGGTCATGTGGCTTTCTAAGTTTGAAATCAGCTAACTGTGGAGCGTGGCTTAGATAAGAAAATAAATGTTTGTAATGACGATTGGTTTACTTTTCAGACAGGTTTAGGACATCAATAAACAGCATTTTGCAGTATTCGTTTAGATACTAGTAGGCTATTAAGATGATTAATTAAAATATTTTTGGTCCAAAGTATCCGATACCACCTTTAAGTAATCCTGCTTGTGTAAATCAATTACAAATAAAAAATCGTGGTGCAAATGGGTTTGCTATACTGCTAGAAATTTAAAGTATGCACTGGTCTTTCTTAAACAAAGAAATGTCCAGGAAATGAAAATATTTATTTGTATAATGTTTCAGTCGTCCCCAGACAAGCCCAGTCCGCATGCGTCCTGAAGGTATGACCAACTACATGAAGAACCATTCATCAGAGATGTCGGCGATCATGCATGGAGAGGCGACACCCTCCCGTAATGTTAAAAAACAAAATAGAATGATGATGAGATCTGAAGATTGGTAGACCTTTTATCTCAAGATAGACACTCTATCTCTGTGTAGGATATAATCCAGCTTTTCATTGGCTGGAAGTTCATGCTTTTTATTGTAACCTGGTTTTTAATTGATCAATGTGAATATATTTTTTGTATTTGTATTTATACAAACTGCCACCTGATTGGTTGAGGATATTTCTGTCTTTTTTTTTTTTGTAAAATGCCATTTGATTGGTGGATTTAAGTTAAAGCATGTTCATAATTTCTTTTTTGATGGAGACTATAAAATATACAATTAGATGCATAATAGACCTTATAAGAGGTAAAGAAAGTTATAAAACTGTACCATAGACATTTTGTATTCACTTAATTATGAATAACATTCATTCATTAAAAACATAAGTTTTTTCAGCAGTTTGCTGATGTATCTCCCCATTTCTGCCACTGCTTTCAAAGTCCTGTTCTACCAAAAGGAATTGCAAACATCATTGTTTTGTTCTTGCACAGCAAATAAAAGTGCCATGCCAAATTGAATTTTTCCTGTTACAAAAAGCAGCCATGATGCTTGGCTGTCCTTTCAGCAAATATTAGCCAGTATGTATTGATCAGTTTGTTTACTCTCAATTGATCTTTTGCATCACTTTGTTTTAAGGTATTGTTTCCTGCTGTTTTCTCATTTGAATGTTATAATTATTTGTGTACATTGTATTGATATTTTTAGCAATTCCGGACCAAATCTATTTGTATTTGCTATGTTTCTTCTCGCTTGTAATTTTACATGAAACGATTACTGCTATTTTAGTGGTATTTAAATTTTGGTCTTATTTAGCTTTGATCTTATTTTTACATCTGCAACCCTTTACTAAGAAAAATAATGAACCTAACTATTTATCACATAAACCCACCACAAACTTTAGATGTCTCATAACGAAAGAGGAGTGTATAAATCCTCATAGCTGCAATGTGTTCACACAATGCTCTTTGGTGATATTATCTTATAACAATGTAGCCTGGCTTTTTTTCTTTGCTATTTTGAAATTTATGAAGAGTAGCTGTAAAGCAGGTTTGGTTCTAATGATATATGAATATTGTTATTGAAGTTAGATAAGATTTTTGAAGAAGAATAAATGAAGCTATTAATAGATATTTTGATTGTTTTTTATTTGCATTGTGATTGGTCAGAATTTTGCAGTTGTATTACACATTGCCTTCCTTTGTGACTTAGCTCGACAAGCCCTGCCTACAGTTGTGAAAGATTCTTGCTGTTGATTATCATACTAAAATTGATGATAGCACTGCAAGCATTGTGGTTTGCACTGCTTTTGAAAATTGCTGTTTTTTCGCAAAGCAAATTCAAAACATGACCAAATCACAAAGTCACATTTTAGATACTGACTGATGTTGGAAATAAACCTTCATACATAAGTGTTGTTTCAGCTGACCTGACTCGTCGCAGATTTTAACTTTCAATGTAGTGGCCATTATGTAGAAGGTTAGGCATCATAAAGAAGTTGGTTGACCCATAAATCAGTTTACAGCAAGAGTGTAGGTCGCAAATCTCTCTATGCTGGTTATGTCAAATGTACCATGTTTAATATACTGGGTGTTGATATTGTTGTGATCTAACGGTCCATTACTAAACGTGTCTTTCAACATGACATGCAATTTTCAATAAGTTAATATCTTGTGCATTGAGTTTATATAGGCTTAACATAAAAATGTGCTTACATTTAATCTTTTTTGCATTGGCCTATTTTTGCATTTGACTATTGTTTCATATTAAAATCATACAAAATATATTAGTCATATTTAAAACTGTGTCAGACATTTACCAATTAGTAGGATAGCTTTCACTGTCAAGATGTAACTAGGTTTTCACATCTTGTACTTTGAATAAAAAAACAAACATAAATCAACATTCAGTACATGGTGGTTAGACTATGAGGATTATGTGCTGCCAGGCTACTTTTGATCCACAGGGCAGTCTTCATAAGAGTTGTCTGATACTTTGGCTTTTCTCTATGGCTGGCTGAGGCACATGGCTGAGAAATCAACAATAGTTGTGCATCAGCTACATGTGAACTTTTTCAGAGGCCAAATGGGGAGATTTGTTAATTTCTCATAAAGAATGAAGTTATGTTTCTAAGTTGGGAGATTTCTGAAAATATGTAAAACACACATCATTTTCAAATATTTTTTCCTCCAAAGTGGGAGAGTTCACATGTATGCAGCTAATTGTTATATATAGGTTTGGTATGATTGAATGTCAAGTGTACAAGCCTCAGACTATTGCACATTATTTATATTTATCTGTAACAACCTGAGAAATGGAATATAATAAAGGTTGTCAGGAGGCAGATATCGTTGTGTTTTTTTAACTGCGAAGTGTTCTAGCTGCCAAACAATGTCTGTTTGTTTTTTACTTTTTGTAGTTATTGTAAGCTTTTATTAAAAGATCTGATTATAATATTAAAGTTATTAAATAAGCTTATTTAGAACATGGTCTGTTTTTTTTTTCAACTTCTCATTTTGTTTGTTTTTGTTTGCCACATATCATTTGTTGTTTTTATGTTAGATAGAAAAAATTACACTTACTTAGTACTTGAATTTAGTTGTTCACTTGTTGAATGCATTTTTCATTAGTCTTTTGTTGAAATCTTTTTGCTAGCAATGTTTTATTTTGTGTTCCTTTAAGACTTTTTTTTTAAATTTTAAGAAATGTTTGTAAGCTGTGATAGAATGACTAGCTGTTTAATTTGTAAATGTTTTTTTGCCTCATAAATAGACATATGTAATATGTGAAATAAGATCACTGCATAAATTGCGAGAATTTTGTGTTACATGTAAACATTGTAATTACAGTGTACTGAACAGACCTTATATAATCATGACAGTGGAGCTACACACTTGTGGAGATAGTTATACACTTTCCATCTGCCTGCCATGGAAAAAAAGAATAATGGGCCACCTTTTGTATAAAATCTATTTTAGCTTACATTGGTCTGAGACTATACAAATCTGATTGGAGAAAATTCAAATTCATTTTAAGATCTAACCAATCAGATGCTTGAGATGTATCTCATTCTTAAGCTGTGTTTAGCTGACTTGTAATGTTGGTGGTCCTTAAAATCCATCCAGGGTATGTGTTAACTAATAATAAAAACAATTGCCATAGTGATCATACCATTTATTGTGTTAACCCCACTAACATATATTAACCAGTATAAACATTTTAAGTCTGTTTGCTCAATTGCAGTCTTCCAATCTCATTAAAAGTCCTGTCAGAAGTTATTTTTCGATTAACTCCTAAATTTGTTGTTCTTTTTAATATTAACTGGCAATAGAACAATTATATTGTTATTTTCCTTTTTTGGTCTAAATTAATGAAGATCTGCAAATATCAGGTTGTGTTTCTTTGGTATAAATTGTGACTTTTAAACTTCACCTGTCGGGAGTACCAGTTGCTAGCGTGTTTAAACATGATACCAAATAGAATCGTATAAATGTTGTAATGCAAATTAAAGATCAACTTTTATTAACAAACTGATACTTATAATTAAATATCTGAGTAAAAAATGTTTCCATAAAAATGGTACTTTACATTTTTATGAATGTACATTTTTCTAGTATTATCTTTTTCTTTTATTTTATGTTAACACTACAATATTAAATCACTCTTACAACTATGGGTATGTCAAACTGATGGCTGATAACATACATATGCGTAACTTAGAAGCAATTACAGAAGTGGCCTATTTCTGACATTCATTTTATGTTGTACTTGTTACAGGAACAGTTTGAAAGTTAGATTTTTTTTGGACTGCTATAACAATGCCCTTTTACACAGATATTTTAACCTTCCCTTCATATAAAATGGCCTACTGCTTTTTGTGATGTCAATTTTTGACAATGTCAACATTTTTACATATGTGAATGTGGCTGTGTTGCCACTGCTCTTGTCTATATTGTGTGTATGTACATTGTATATTATGTTGATTCAGCCTTGGATGTATACAGTTTAACATTGATTTGTACTACTACTTTGGAGTCTAAAGAAATAGAGTTTAAAGAAAAATGTTCAGAAGCTTTTAGTAGAAGAGATGTCGATAAAGGATTTGATAAATTTGTTTGTATAGACGACACTGGGTAACATTAAAATAACAAAGATAAAGTAAGCTATTATCATTTATCTAGAACACAGTGGTAGTACATTTCATTTTTTATAAAGTTGTGTTGTTGGTGCGTTTTTTTTCTCAGAAATGTGTTATGTGGTGTTGCTGTATTGTTTTTAAAATAATTAGGTATGCAAATTTATTACCCAAACCATAACCTTTTACATTTTAACGTGAGTTGTGTAAAAACCTCATGATTTATAACATTTTAACTTGAGTTGTGTACATCTTTGTTTTTACATTGATATATAATATATTTTGTACTTTGTTACTTTCACATCGTTTTGTTTCAAGGTGCTTAATGGTTAGTTAAAATTAGTCACGATCATGATATTAGTCCGTGTAAATACACACCTACCAAACCAAAATAGTAATTTCATTTGCTTATACCATACAGACAATATAAATTACCTTTGTCTGCATGAGGTAAAAGCCTTGTGTATTTGTATGTTTTTGCAATGTTTGATTTTAGATCAAAAAGGAATTATGTTTAATAATTGTATAACATTAAAAATAATATTCTGTAAAGCTTAAACACATTGATATTGCAAATTTTCTTGATCTTTTTGCAAGTTAACAGACTTGAAAGGAACATCCTACTTTTTAAAGGATTGTTGTAAGGTTTACTGACACACATATAAGATTTTGCATGGAAAATGTATTTACAGCATTATAATTAATTAATAATCTTATAAATATGATATATAGTAAATGTATTTAAAAATCTTTACTCATTTTGAAAACCTTTTGTCAGTAAAGAAACATGTGACAAATGATATTAAGTTTATAGAATAGGAAGAAAAAGTTTTATCGGTAATGGTGAATGCAGAGAAAGTGTGTTTAAAGCAAAGAAAAAAGTATATTGTAAACAAGAAAGATTTGCACATAAATACACAAACTGACAAAACTTTTTCTGTATATAATTATAATATGGACATATTTCACTTTTGAAAGTGAACATTCCTATTGCTTTCCATGTCCAATAAGATTGTCTTCAAATATTGCTTGAGTATTTGGCTTGTCACTTTTATCAAAGAATAAATGTTTAAAGGAATATTGTGTTGAACATTTTTGTTATCTCCTAGTGCTGTGGTACCATAAAGTGTCATAAGAAAACAAAATATTTTTGAAAGCAAATTAAGAAACTTTCTTTATAAAACACGTTGTAAGGCTTCAGAACAATTTTTTTGTGTACAGAACTTGTTTGTTGGGTTTATCGTCCAACAGTCCCAACAGTATTTCACTTATCTGAGACAGTGTCCACTTGCAGGAGATATATGCTGCCTTCACTGCGTATAGCCTGACATGAATACCTGGCATGATACCACACCCAGTCACATTATCCTAACACCGGGCCAACCAGTCGTGGAACTACCCTTATATTTGCTTAAGCGTTAACAAGGGAGCCATATCACTACCATTTTCAATGATATTGGTATGTCAGAGCACGGGATCGAACCCTAGGCCTCCTGGAGCAGACGCTATCAGGTCCCGTTTATACAGAACTGTTATATGTAGAACTATCATAGCATGAGATAATGCTATAAATATATATCCCTGTTCCTGACAATATAAATTGCCAGCCAGTAAACTTAATACAATAATTATGTTGATTCCACTTTTTCATTCCTGCAGCAATTAATTACATGTATTTAGATCACTCCTGCAGTACCTACAAATCCACAACATATCTACCTTCATCTGTTCAGTGGATTACTTTTGCAGTGCCTACAAATCAACAACATGCCTACCTTCATCTTTCAAATGGATCACTCTTGCAGTGCCTACAAATCCACAACATGCCTGCCTTTATATGTTCTATGGATCACTCCTGCAGTGCCTACAAATCCACAACATGCCTACCTTCATCTAGTTAATGGAACACTCTTGCAGTGCCTACACAATCATTCACAACATGGCTACCTTCATCTTATCCATGGATCACTCTTGCAGTGCCTACAAATCCACAACATGGCTACCTTTATCTTATCCATAGATCACTCTTGCAGTGCCTACAAATCGACAACATGCCTACCTTCATCTTATCCATGGATCACCCCTACAGTGCCTTCAAATCCACAACATGGCTACCTTCATCTTATCCATAGATCACTCTTGCAGTGCCTACAAATCGACAACATGCCTACCTTCATCTTATCCATTGATCACTCTTGCAGTGCCTACTAATCCACAACATGCCTACCTTGAATTGTTCAATGGATCACACTTGCAGTGCCTACAAATCCACAACATGCCTACCTTCATCTTATCCATGGATCACTCTTGCAGTACCTACAAATCTACAACACGCCTACTTTCATCTTATCCATGGATCACTCCTGCAGTGCCTACAAATCCACATGTCTAACTTCACCTTATCCATGGATCACTCTTGCAGTGCCTACAAATCCACAACATGTCTACCTTCAAATTACCCATGGATCACTCTTGCAGTGCCTACAAATCTACAACATGCCTACCTTCACCTTATCCATGGATCACTCTTGCAGTGCCTACAAATCCACAACATGTCTACCTTCAACTTACCCATGGATCACTCCTGCAGTGCCTACAAATCCACAACATGCCTACCTTGAACTGTTCAATGGATCACTCTTGCAGTGCCTACAAATCCACAACATGCCTACCGTGAACTGTTCAATGGATCACTCTTGCAGTGCCTACAAATCTACAAAATGCCTACCTTGAACTGTTCAATGGATCACTCTTGCAGTGCCTACAAATCCACAACATGCCTACCTTCATTTTATCCATGGATCACTCTTGCAGTGCCTACAAATCCACAACATGCCTACCTTTATCTTATCCATGGATCACTCTTGCAGTGCATACAAATCTACAACATGCCTACCTTCATCTTATCCATTGATCACTCCTGCAGTGCCTACAAATCCACAACATGCCTACTTTTATCTTATCCATTGATCACTCCTGCAGTGCCTACAAATCCACAACATGCCTACCTTTATCTTATCCATGGATCACTCCTGCAGTGCCTACAAATCCACAACATGCCTACCTTTATCTTATCCATGGATCACTCCTGCAGTGCCTACAAATCCACAACATGCCTACCTTGAACTGTTCAATGGATCACTCTTGCAGTGCCTACAAATCCACAACATGCCTACCTTGAACTGCTCAATGGATCACTCTTGCAGTGCCTACAAATCCACAACATGCCTACCTTGAACTGTTCAATGGATCACTCTTGCAGTGCCTACAAATCCACAACATGCCTACCTTGAACTGTTCAATGGATCACTCTTGCAGTGCCTACAAATCCACAACATGCCTACCTTTATCTTATCCATGGATCACTCTTGCAGTGCCTACAAATCCACAACATGCCTACCTTTATCTTATCCATGGATCACTCCTGCAGTGCCTACAAATCCACAACATGCCTACCTTTATCTTATCCATGGATCACTCCTGCAGTGCCTACAAATCCACAACATGCCTACCTTTATCTTATCCATGGGTCACTCCTGCTGTGCTTACAAATCGACAACATGCCTACCTTTATCTTATCCATGGATCACTCCTGCTGTGCTTACAAATCCACAACATGCCTACCTTTATCTTATCCATGGATCACTCCTGCAGTGCCTACAAATCCACAACATGCCTACCTTTATCTTATCCATGGATCACTCCTGCAGTGCCTACAAATCCACAACATGCCTACCTTTATCTTATCCATGGATCACTCCTGCAGTGCCTACAAATCCACAACATGCCTACCTTTATCTTATCCATGGATCACTCCTGCTGTGCTTACAAATCCACAACATGCCTACCTTTATCTTATCCATGGATCACTCCTGCTGTGCTTACAAATCCACAACATGCCTACCTTTATCTTATCCATGGATCACTCCTGCAGTGCCTACAAATCCACAACATGCCTACCTTTATCTTATCCATGGATCACTCCTGCAGTGTCTACAAATCCACAACATGCCTACCTTCATCTTATCCATGGATCACTCCTGCTGTGCTTACAAATCCACAACATGCCTACCTTTATCTTATCCATGGATCACTCCTGCTGTGCTTACAATTCCACAACATGCCTACCTTTATCTTATCCATTGATCACTCCTGCTGTGCCTACAAATCCACAGCATGCCTACCTTTATCTTATCCATGGATCACTCCTGCTGTGCTTACAAATCCACAACATGCCTACCTTTATCTTAACCATGGATCACTCCTGCTGTGCTTACAAATCCACAACATGCCTACCTTTATCTTATCCATGGATCACTCCTGCAGTGCCTACAAATCCACAACATGCCTACCTTCATCTTATCCATGGATCAATCCTGCTGTGCCTACAAATCCACAACATGCCTACCTTTATCTTATCCATGGATCACTCCTGCTGTGCTTACAAATCCTCAACATGCCTACCTTTATCTTAACCATGGATCACTCCTGCTGTGCTTACAAATCCACAACATGCCTACCTTTATCTTATCCATGGATCACTCCTGCAGTGCCTACAAATCCACAACATGCCTACCTTCATCTTATCCATGGATCACTCCTGCTGTGCTTACAAATCCACAACATGCCTACCTTTATCTTATCCATGGATCACTCCTGCTGTGCTTACAAAGTAGTATACTCTCATTGTTTTGACATAAGCTTCTTCCCAGCTAGGTATAAGAGCTTGTGACATAAATATTTATTGCTTTATTAAGAGGAAAGTTTATTTCTCTGTCTGCATCCTGATAATCCGTTATCTGCATTTCTTATACAGAATGTGTATATTCTAAAGAACTTCCTACTTTGAAGAAGGTTATAGCTTTGGATAACACAACATAATGAATGAACAATAGAACTGACTGTATTAAATATTTTTGAGTAATACATAAAGTATAATTTTCCTTCATTGTGTTGTGTATATTGGGTTTGTCTATAAGTGGACATGAAGGTATTGTATAAGCCACATGGTCTTTCATAGTCTCTGTTAATATTAATAAGCAATCACCTTATATGATATATATATATATATATGTTTTCGTATAAAGTTGTAGCTAAATAGTAAAATGTTGTAATTACCTGTATAAGGTGTTTTGTAAAAGCTGCCACATTGACTTGTTTTTGGATGGTTTGATATGTATTATTTGTACTGACAGACCGATAGGCCTTTTGTAATGAATAAAGTATCTATCATAAGGATTGGGATGGGATTAGCTGGCATTTTTGCCGATACTGCGCAGCGACATTTCTATCATTATAGCACAGGGGGACTTATGAGGTGCCCAGGGACTGAACCCGGCTGGTCCATTATACTGACACCGACGAGTCGGGCGTAATGCTGTCCCCTTAGCCCCGAGCGTTAGGAGGGAAGCCACTACTACCAACTTTAAAGTCTTTGGTTTGACCCGGCCGGGGTTCGAACCCACGACCTCCCGATCCGCAAGCTGACGCTCTACCACCTGAGCTATTGTGGTCGGTTCTATCATAAGGAATATAACATAATAGAATCAACATAGATAGACAAACCTGTTTTATTCAACATTTTGAAACCATAAGCCAATTATGTGATGTTAGATGACAGAAAAAAGCAAATACAAATATGAATAATGGACACAATTGATAGAAAAAAACTATGAAGATGTAATGACAGTTGAAAGAAAAAACTGATTGAAGAACTAGACAATGACATAATAAGGAATTATGAACACATACATAGTGCTTGATTACTTAGCAAAAAATAACAGTTTAGTATAAAAGGTGAACCATTTAGTGGAAAGTTGACCTTGAGAAACCAAGAGTCCAATAAAGTCTTGTTAAAGATCCCTTACCAGTGTTAAATAATATTAAATGAAAGAGTGATACAAAAAGGATAGTTTTGCTTGTATACAATTGTGCTGTATTTGCTTCATTTTTTTGTAATGACCATATAAAATATATTGAGGATTTTCATAAATCTACCAATCCATCAAAGTAAGTCGCAAATACAATACAATGATTAATAAAGAGGGTATAAAATAAGATGGCCAAATTTTCTAGAAACTCTCTGTTGACACTTGTAGATTTATTTGATTTACTTTTAAAAGGTAAGGGATCATGAAAACCAATAGTAACTTTATAATCACCCTATAATCACAGTACTGTTATAAAAATCTCGTTAACTTATGCCAGCTTGAACCAATTCAATATTAGCTATTTTGTAAAATCACTGAGGGGTAAAGTATAGTTTACCTTAACAAAAATTATCAAAAACATGTGTTTTTGATTTTTTTTTAAATTTTTATTGTGAAGATAGACAGAAAACTACTTATTTGTACATTGGCATGTAAGCCAACTAATTTCGACACATAGAAGCCTTATATTTTGGCAGGAGTTTTGGCAAGAACTGCACTGAGGTATGAAATTGAACACAACTTACAATAGTTATATAATTCATTTATAATGGTGTGTAGATCTAACTAACTTTATACAATTTATGGAGACTAGATAGTGCTTAATCCGAATTCATATTGCATTCAACATTACTGTAGTTTGTATATGACTCAATAAGCAAGTACAGCTGTATAAATGGCAAGATAGCAAAGGACTATTCTGATATTTGAATGTTCAAAATAAGGCTACTTATAGAACTTTATTTAGAGCAAATAAATGTAAACTTAACCTATAAATAAGACTAGATGCTTCATCATAGCAAAAGAAAAATAAATACAATGTAACTTGTACAAATTTGGCCATAATACAAAAACAATTTAGATTTAAGACAATATATAAATATTATGACAGCTCCTTTGCTGGTTATTTGCTGTTTAATAAACAATTATCTGGTTGGAAAATTAATTCATACTCATATAAAACATGTTTACAAAGTTTTTATTATGTGTATTTTGCCAGGTAGCATATTCAAGCATGTATGTGACTAGAAAATTATGTAATGTACTTTGAAAAGAGGTAAATACGTAGATGATTTTAACTAGGGATTTGGCTTCAAATGATAATGATTTTAATATTACATGACTAGAATTTTTTATATTGAAATATCAATATGCACTACCATATGTTTTAAGAATGTCATTAGGAATAAAATAAGCAAGACTGTTCACAGATTAAAACATTAGAGTTTATAGAAATAACAAGAACTACAAAGATGCACAGTGTTGCAGAGGCTTCTATGAACTCAAACAATCGATTTATTATATAAAGAAAGAAAAAAAGAATTTCCTGTATTAAATGAATGTACCTTTTCTTACACAAAGTCAGTAATATTTGACACAGTATGAATAAGATTTATGCCATTAAAATTATTATTAAAACAGACATACTTTTACGGTACTTAACACAAGACATGTTGTAATTTTTCCCACAAAATTCCACCAATGCTTGTTGAGCTATTGCAATCGTAGATTATGAAAAGGCATTTAATAGTCTACTGGTCACCTAGAAACAGATTCTATGTACAGGAGACTTATATATGCACTTTTAAATCAGTGCAAAAATAATTATCTTACAAGTTATTTAAATAAACATGTTCAGTTTATTGCAAATGCTAATTGGTATAACCGGAATGATTTTTACCCTTCAAGCTGAGAAGAAATGCCATCAGTTTTGAAATAAGTGGTACAGCAAATGACAACTAATTCAAATTATTCCTTGCCTGTCTGCTACTTTGATTACTTGTTTGAATTTTGTTACATTGCACTGACACAAATATGGTCATATTGGTGAGAACCAGGTAATTATTGGTGGAGGAAGACCCCAGACTTATGCTTGGGTAGAACCATTGGCACACAGCTGGTTAGCTACAAAAGCCTACCCACATGAAAGTTCTCGCCCATCCACGACTCAAACCCACAGGGTGAGGGGCTGAGGAGTTACCCTAACCGCTTGGCCACGGGCAACCCTTATGTAACTTTTATTATACTTCTGGAAAATATGCCCTACGAAGGTACCAGCAGATTATAAGCAGTCCTTTGCACATACTGTGTGGATAAGTCATTGGTTAAATGATGCATGTATTGTTTCAACGAGTATTAATTTCTCCGAAGAATTCATCTAGGCTAACCTTGCCTCAGTATCTCAGTAAATAGATCAAGAGTGAGGTTTGACAGCTACACCTAAAAAAGCAAATAACTTGCTTATGGCTTACAGCAACAAGTTAAATTACAAATGCTGTATTGTAGCATGCGTACATGTACTAACGTAGTTGTGAAGTAAAATAAAATTTTACTGAGTTTTAAGTATAGTTTGATATAGTATGAAAGATTACTAGTTTTAATTTAGTTCTTGTGCCAGGTTGCTTAAAATAAATGTGAAGAAAATGTGTGTTGCCCAATACATGGTAGAAAAACATTTCATTATGAAACAAATACATTCTGCTGACATATGAACTATCTCTTTTTCTAATTATAATGAATTTTCTTTTGCAATTAAAAACTGAAACAGAGTATAGCATTATTCAAGGTAAGATGTTTTCTTGTATTATTTAATATTACACAAACTTTGTGGTAAAATACTGAAATAAATTTGTTTTCATCCTTTTTTAAAATTGAAATAGAAAGGTAGAACAGGAAATGTTCCTTATTAATAAACAACAAATAATAGGGATATATAAATATAGAAATCACAAGTCACAATAGAATAAACAATGCAAAAGAACAATACACAAAAAACCACTATAAATCACCACTACGGAAATGTATTATCAAATCAAGTGTGTTTTAGGACTTACACAATTGTTTTTCATACATTCTTGTCAAATGAAATTTTTTTTAATCAATCATATTATTACGTTTTTTTATTAATGTAAAGGAAAATATGAAAATGAAATAACAATTCATAAAACACTCTTAAAAGCTTCAACTAATATCAAACGCTACATAAATGATCTCAACTTCAACAATTAGCAAACAATAAAAGTATGGCATTAATAAAATGTTATCATACTTTATTTTATAAAAGTTAAGAATTGCACTGGTTAGGAAATTTTCAAGTGAGTATATAACAAGCTGCTTTTTAAACTTTCTAATATAATAAATAGCATAATAGCTTTACAGCCATGGCTCAACTTCTGGCATCTTTGCTCCTAGATATCGTAGATCAATAACCTGATTCTGACCTTTGTGTTTGTTATTTGGGTACATTGTCTCACCAACAGTATTTCAGTCATCAGGAGAGTGTCCACCTGAAGCCATTACAGTGCTACCTTCACTGTGTTTAGCATGCCACAAACATATTTCATGTTACCACACCTAGTCCCCAAGCCAACCAGCCATGGAATTACCCTTATATTTGCTAGAGCATTAGCGAGACAGTTATACCATTACCATTTTTAATGACTTTGGTATGACGTGGACTGGGATCAAACCCAAGGCCTTCCATACCTGAAGCTAATGCTCTACCGATTGCGCTACCAGGTCCGGTGACCTTTATGTTGAAATACATTTATTGGGCTACATATTAATTCCACTCTATAAATGTGCCCTTTTTATATAATTAGAAATTTTCATAGGAAAAAGAAAGTGAGTATGATTGTTCTCAATTTTGTGCAGGGATGGAGATAGTTACCACATTTGTATCCATTAATCACTTTGACCAATTAATAATTGACTAGTCGATAAATCAAATTAAATTAGTATACTGCCTGCCATACTGGCTTGAAAAAGATAGCTCAATGGTGTGTTCGTTTTCGCTTAGAAAGGTAACCATAAAATATTTGATTTAGTTCTTGAAGAATAACATAGTTACAGGATGATTAAGCTTTTCACTGCTGCCCGACACCTATCTCTAACCACTAGCAATGCTCTTATATGTACAACATACATCCTGTTTACTACTATTTTTGAGTGTTTACAGAATTTCTAATTTCCTATAAAAGTATGACTAGAGTTACTCCCCTTGACAGTAACTTCCAGCAACTGTGTTTTTTTCTTAGAAATATTCCTTTTTTGAAGGTGTCTGTGTGAAATGACAAAAAAATAGTAAAAATTACAGATTTTTTAAACTTTTTCTATTTTTGAAAGTCCATAACATTTTTTTATGACAGGATAATAGGTAAATTTATATTTTTCAAAATCTATATTCAATTACCTTTCAAATGATATATAGTTTTACATATCCAAAATTGTAAGCAATTTAGTGACGTATGGCATTTTCTTAGAAAATTTATAGAAAATTCCTCAGCATGGGGCGTGGAACATGGCTTAGCAGCTAAAGGGTTAAACTTTTAATACAAAACAATATATCAGAAATGACATGATTTTAAGTTAAGCTTTAAGTGAAATGATTCTATGTTAAATGGATACTCAGTGGGTAGAACGCCCCAGCTTTACAGTAAACTGGTTATATAAGAGTAAGCTTTCAGCATAACTTATCAAATATATATCAAAGTATTAAAATTATTAAATGTTAATTGTATCAATCTAAAAACTAAGAGGAATATGTTGTTATTGTAAGAAAGAGGATAGGATATATCTGTAATCCTCACTGATTGAAATGTAACACTGCTATGACCTTATGGGGTGTGGGTGGGCTGTGATTTAAGCACTTATTGCAATAAGCCAAAAATATAACATCAACAGCAGGTGATAAAACTAGAAGTGTTCTGTACAAATGTTGATCAAAAACATATGGCAAATTGGATAAGCAAAATTAATCAAATAAAAAATATAACAGAAAAATCATACTTGATTAATCGAAATTATTAATTGCACTATTGAATGATAATATACACAAGGTCAGAATCAGGTTATTGTTGAGGCATACTGAATTACCAATGCCTGCCATCTGTGTTAAGAAGACATCTAGCAGTGTTGTATCATGTCTACCAGGCATAAAATAGCTACAAATGAGGTCTTGATAGCAGGGAAAAGGCAGTTAATACTGAAGACTGACAAAAAACAATATATATAAACATAATTGCTTGCCTAGCCAGTTAATAACTTAATTTATCATAATAAACAAATTTAATAAACAAACTCTATAAATACAAACAATTTCTTATTGCACAATAAATAAATAATGCTTAGAAACTAATTTTTAAAGTCTAGAAAAACAACAACTGGTATAAGTTTCACTAATTATCTACACTATTCCTGACTTTGATTCTGAAGTTTTTACTTAATGCTCTAATAAATAGGAATATTTACAAATAAATAAAACTAAAATAAATACTAATTATCCTCATGTTCACTAATATCTGAGGATTACAATACAAAAACAACTGTTAATACTCGATTCAAAATGCTCAAACCCATAAATATTTTCAATTTAAATTGTCATTTCTATCTAAGAGCAAAACATCAATTTCAAATATTTTTACTGTCAATTCAGACATTGATATTTTTATTTATGATTTAAAAAAAAATTTAAGTATTAAAAAAAATTAACACAAGCCGCTTAAATAAATTAGATTAAACAACATACATATATGATTTTAAACACACTGTTTACAATTTTAAAACTGTTTAAATTGATAAAAAGATTCCTAAATGAGTTGTAATTGGGAACACATTGGCTATTTGTGGTACCATTACATCAAGATAATTGTAAAACATACTACTTAAAAGCTACGGGTGAGTTTGCCCAGTAATATGTTAACAACAAATATCACAAAGTGACCACAAGTTTAAGAATGTAAAATTTACCTTAGAGAAATGTCACTTGAGAATAATAAGAAGGATATTTGTTTAATAAAGTGATAGTGTGTATGTTAACCTTAATTAGAGAGGTACAACAGAAGTACTAATTTCCATAACTGACTAGAAAATTGTTGACTACAAAGACTTTCTACAAGAATATACAATGATAAACCACAAACACTTGTACCATTTTCTTTAAACATAAAGTGCAAGAATTCAAGCAGGCAAAAACAACAATACTAAAAGATTGATTATATAAAATGATTAATGCATCACTTAGGTTTTTGAAAATGAAATAAAATCTGCGAGGAAATATTACTGAATTGTTCCATGGAAAAAAGAATTTGCAAAAATCCCTTACTGTATTTTATATTCAATTAATATTTTATCATCTTATTTATTTCTGACAGTAATTTTGACTCTTAAATAGGATGTTAATCTGTAATCCAATTTCTTCTGACAAATGACATAGATATTCTTATTTACAATATTTCTAAACATATTTTGTGTGTTACAATTTTTGAAAATAAGGTATTTTATTTACTTTGAAGAAAAAATAATAACTGCAAGGAATTGTAAGAAATATTGTTCTAAGCACCTTTTTTTTACAGATTTTAATATCTGCAATTAAATTAAATGACAAACAATAACAACATTCATGAACACATTTACACATTTATAGTAAGGGGCTGAAACCTTTTATTCAGGAATCCTTATTCAACAATACAAGAAACTATCCAGACACATCAAGAAAAATCAATAAGCACTGGATTTAATATATATACATTTTGTATATACAAATATTATAATACTGATCAACTAATCAGCACACAAGCCTCGACTGAGGATGGTGATGATAAAAAAATGCTGATAATGAAACAAATGTTGCAGATAATGCTGCTAAATTGTCGACCAAACATTGGCCACTTTAATTTCTCAAGCTAGGACATTTTATTTTACGTAATAAATATGTTGATATGGCAAGTTAATTGACTTTGCCAAAACCGCATTATTTCAAAATACAGCAACAGCAAAAGTCACACTCTCATATTGTAAGTACCATAGCATTTAAATTTGCAAACACATGATTTATCTTTTAATTGTGTTTCAGAAATAAGGCTATCTTTATCTAAGAAATTATTCAATTAACACTTGTCTTTTCACATTTATAGAATTATGCATTCAAGTGATTCAAGTTTTGTTGAGACATAAATAGTTTTATTAACAGATTATTTAAAAAATCCATTTAAAATGAATTTTTGTTAAAAAATACATTTTTAAAACTAGAAAAATTGTAGGTGGACAAAATACATATGTAAATGCTTTTGACACCCTTTCAACAATATCAGAAAAATTGCCATATAATCAAAACAATTCAGATATTTCTCATACTTATCATTACCAAACAATATATCACAAATTACACTTTACATTACAATATCTATGTCATATTTATTTTTATTTTTTTTTACACATAAACTTTAACTATATATAAAAAAGAACATTGTTAATAGACCTTTTACAACTAAAACAACATTTAAACATATCAAACTGCACAGTGTCATTTTTTTGACTAGAGCAAATAATAATAAAAAAAATATATTCATAGAATGCTGTATATCTGTTTTTGATAATGCTTAATACTTTTGTCTAATCTTTAAGGGATTAACCCCCATGATCAGAAAACCCCCGAAAGAAACCCACAACTTTCCACTATCTCTTATGCCTACCCATCATCCATTCCGACCTTCATAACTTCAGCTGCCCTGGGAATATTTTTCCGTTTATTCTTTGATGCCATTTTCAGATGAGCAACAATTGCCTTTATCCCTTCAGACACTTCTGTTTTCCTGGACATTCCTCCGCTAAGAGATCCTGTTGAACCCGGAGAACTTTTCTCGGATCTTTCCGTCTCAGATTCTGAAAGATTGGCATCGGATTTCCCATCTTCTGATTGGATAATTTCTGCACAAACGTCATCTCCCTTTAATGCCTTGGCCTCCTCCGAGAGACAATCGTTGTAACTGCTGAGAGACTCGCCTGCTTCTGATTTAAGTTTCAACTGAGTTGTGAGGAGATCATATTTCGCTGCACTCAATAACGGCTCCCGCTTAGCCATCTGCGCAGATTTTGCCAGCTCTGAAAGCATCGTAGAGGCAGTCTGATCAATACTGCTCAATGATTGGTTGGGCTCAGTGAGTGAGATATCTCCTATTGAGTGATCCATCGTGTAGTTATACTCGCTGGGTGACACACTTAAGCTGTCAGACATTGCTGAGTGATCTTGCTCATGCACCTCCCTCTCAGGCAGTGGACCAATTAGGGTGAGTGAATCTGGGTCAAACTCCACCCCTTTGTGATGCTTATTCAAATGATCAATACAGTGATACTTTCGTATAAAGCCTTTGTCACAAACAGGGCATTTGTGCGGACGTTCCATAGTGTGCAGCTTCATGTGGCGGCGATAACTTGTAAGATGGGATAGCTCTCTTTTGCAGACGTCACATGCATACACCAGCCTGCCGCCAGATTCAAATGTTCGAAGATGAATGTCAACGTTGCCAGGGCTGATTGGGGTGTCAACACTTGAGCTATTGCCACCACATCCGCTATTACCACTACTACTAGCGCCACCAGGTGTTCCTGAACTGGCACTCTTCTCTTTCTTTCTTTTGGATGTCTGGCCATAATGAGGATGCTTCTGCCGATGCCTGTATGATGGGTATGTGTCAGAATCATAGTATCCAGACAGAACCAAATTTTCTGTCGTTGAATTCAAGTTGTCTACATCATCTGCCAACTTTGACCGTAGACTGATCGAAAGATTTTCATCAGCCAATGACCCATCGGGTGAATCTCGGCCATCAGCTCCAAAATCTGGCATCGGGAACACTGGCTGACTCTCACAGAGTGATCGCAGGATGCTCATTTCAGATGTGTGACCAGAGTCATTATTTACGTCCTGTTTTTCCAATTTCACCCTACTACCACCATACTTCTTGGAAATGTTGGCTAGAGGTATTAGAGACCTTGGCCTGTTTATAATGCTGTCTTGTAGTTTACTCCAATCCTCCATGTCCAAGTCCTCTTGGGCATCCCCTTCATCGATAGGTTCCTGTTTTACCCAAATTTTGTTTTTATTTCTGTTTTCACCGCTGTCATTATTCCTTATCAAACCGTCCACCTCTGCTTGCAGACAGTCACTCTCAACCCCAGAAATTGTTGAAGCGTAGTTTCTAACATCAGTGCCTCCATTAACAGGTGGGCTGCCAGCATCTGGTGAAGCCTTGTTGTTGACTTTTCGCTTAGCATTTGAAGCTTCACCTGGAGATGTGGAGTTTAGAGATCGCTTTCGAGGCATTAATTTAGGTCGAGGAAGAGAAATAGTTTTCCTACCTGTGTAAAGAATAAAAATAAAAGCAGTGAGCATATGATGATTACCAAGGTAGGAAGAGACTCCCAAAACTTTAATTTGCTCAGAACAAGAGTAACTTTCTTTGCAGAATGAAAAACAAAAAATATTTATAATGGAACATTATAGAAACTGTTGAGTGTTAGCAGAAAAAAAAACAAATAGCATGATTCAAGGGTAGTTTAGCAATGTTAGAAGACAGGTGTAATGTTCATTTTATCTTTAAAAGTGCTGAAATAATTTCACATTGCATAACAGATGACATGATTATGTAGTCAATATTCAGCCATCTGGGAAACTAGAATTATAAAAGCCAAGCATTGGAGGAGATCCTGTTTCCAATAGTAACAACAGTTCAAGTGGATTGGTGTTTAAGACATTGTCTGAATTAGACCACAATTATTAAAAAGAAACACCAAACATTACTGCAAAAAGGGTCTTGAGGTTTCTTATTATTTTTACTATGCCACAATTTATGCCACTTACTTTTCTACTGTCCGTTATACTGTGCAAAACAGTGAATAAGTGAAAAAGTGTGTTTTATCAGTCAACTGCTTTGGTCTGTACAAAATTAAATACATTTACTTTTAATTGATAAACCTACTTTGAGTGTCCTCACTGAAATGTAGATCTGGGATTTTCAAAACTGCTCCTTGGCTATGTGCTTCTGTAAAATATAGAACATAGTGTATACAATACAGACTATGACTGTTGTTTTTCCACAAACATTGTGAACACGACAACTGTGATATAAATTAAAAGAAATGAAAAATAAAAAATAAATTTTAGCTTCTTACAAGCAAATTCTACATTAAAAAAGTTTATTCTCAATCAAAATAATCTTAACATTAATAATATTTGTGGGTTGGGTGACCTTTTTATCAATATTCCTTAGTTAACAGGACTGCAATGAAATGTTTGCTGGAGTACAGTAAAGTAAAACACAACTTAAATTTGTTCTGTAACCTTTCATGAAACATTCCTTATAACTAAGGTCCAAAATATTTTTGAGGCAGCCAGTGGCTGAACGGTTACAGTCACAGACTTCATGTCCAGGTCAGGGCAAAGAAAGTTTTCCAGCTGAGTTTAGGCTTTTGTTGGGACATTTGTTTAGGGTCATCCTTACCAATACTAGCTGAACATCATTATAATGACCATATTTGTGTTGGTGCAATGTATCCTAAACGAATGAAAACAAAAAAATTCCCTCGAAATACTTTCTTGTCACAAGTATAGACCTAAAGCTTACCTGAACAGAAGCTGGAGAACATCTGGCAGGCATTCTGTACGAAGTCTTCCCTCTCCTCCATGTACTCCCGTCCCAGGAAGGAGCCAAGTAGATTGTAGGTGCCCGACATAACATTGGTGGAGATGAGGAATGATTCCTCCCCCGTCTCACTGGCCAGCTTCTGGAGCTAAAACATACATTGGGAACAGAGATAGAGGTACATTTATAGTAATATATATAGTAATATATATATACATATATATATATATATAGTATGGGCTTGCCAAATACCTATAAATGGAAGACAAGGTTGAATACAAATAAGATTCATATTGTTTCTAGGGTTAATCATGCCAAAAAAAAATCTTTCACTTTTTGGAAGACAATGTTCACTTAAAGCAGATAAAGTCGATCATTATACCACCCTCAGTCAAAACATTATCCAGACACCAGGCTGACCAGTCATAGAGCTATGCTCATTTATTTCGTGAATGTAAGCAAGGGGCTATACAACACTATTTAACATTTTGGTTTGTCATGGCCCAGTTTTGAACATGGAAAATCCCATCAAAAGGAACATGGATAAACTAAAAGGTGTATGAGAATAGAGATTAAGGTGCTGTTAAGGTATTGAAATTTTGTTAACATAAAAAAATAGCATTTGTAGTGTTACAGCGAGTATAATTTTGTAATTGCAGTCATTTTTTTGTGGTAGGGCAGGGGGATGAAGTTCTGTCGTATTTGCTTCGATATACATGCTATAAAGGTAGACATCACAATGACCATTTATAATGATCATAAATAATGTTGGAGATCAATAAATTAAGCACACAAGAATATTAAACAATACTGTCAAGGAAAGAAAGGTTCATTAGAATCATTAAGTCAAACAACTTGTCACTGCTTCAGGACGAAATTATTTATCGGCACACTATCAACAAGTATCACAAGCTGGTATGCTGACCTGTTTAAGTGCTTGACAGAAGGCTTTCTTGTTCTCAAGAATAAATACTTTAACCTGAGTATTACAGAGATGTAAACAATCACAAGCTGGCATGGAGACCTGTTCAAGAGCTTGACAGCAGGCGTGCTTGTTCTCAAGAATAAATACTTTAACCTGAGTATTACAGAGATGTAAACAATCACAAGCTGGCATGGAGACCTGTTCAAGAGCTTGACAGCAGGCGTGCTTGTTCTCAAGATATAATTTAACCCGAGTATTACAGTGATGGTAACACAGATGCAGGTGCTCATTTAATAGAATATCTCTCATAATTCACAGAATTGTCATGCTAAAAATCCTGATAACTGTAACATTAAAGCTGTTAAAGCCTCTACTCACCAGAGTCTCTATTTGACAGCGTATGACATATTTGACAGCCTGACGATACTCTAGGCTGTCTGAAGGGCAGTCGACAGGGTTCTCCTTCCTCAGCTTCATAATGGCAAGATTTCGGCTGGGCTCCTCTCAGCACTCTCACAGCATCCCTTTCTCATATGCTTCGCTGAATGGGTGGGGGGAGGTTCTGAAATGTATTAAGGAGATAGTCATGTTAAATCAGTGATAACAAGTATGGTTGGATTCATGTATATACATGTGGGGCGGTCTTTCAGCTGACTGGCAGTGTGTTTATGTTTTAAAAGAAATTGGATAGCATTGTCCTTTATCATACATAAGTAAAGGGTGCTATGATGACTATGCTTGTAAGCAATGTAACAAAAAAAAAAAAAAAGAAAAAAAGTTTACATATATACTAAAACAAAAAAGCACCTTGTTAATATCAAGTGTTCGATTTGGCATTTTAGCAAAAATGCATATTATGTGATTTTATATAGATATTAAACCAATGTAGGCTGACTGGTGAAAGATTACAAAGTATTGAATTCAAAATCATACCTTTTAAAAAATAATTAAGGCAAGTTTTATAAATATCTCATTTTTAACTGATTTAAAATTAAATAAGTAATGTCTATGAAATATAGAAACAGCTCTCTTCTGAATGTAACTTTTAGCCACAAAAGAGCATTGTTGACACCGACAAAAAAAATAGAATCAGTCAATCAAAAATTTCTGAAAATAGTGACATGTCACTGGCAAAAAAGTAACCTTTTTTTCATTTTTTTTAATACTAAATAGATGGCCACAGATGAAAGTTTGTTTATTGGGTTTATGATCCCAACAAAAGAATTTCAGTTATCTGAAGACCGTGTCCACTTGAAGCAGATAGAGTGCTGCCTTCACTGTGTACAGCATGCCGTAAACATCAGGCATGATACCTCATCCAGTCACATTATCATGACACCGGGCCATCGAGTTGTGGAACTACCCTTATATTTACTTGAGCCTTAGCAAGGGAGGCTATACCACTACCATTTTTACTGACTTTTGGTATGTCCCCGCCTGGGATCGCTACCAAGTCCGGTCCACAGATAAAAAGTATTTTATTTCTAAACTTTGCAGACATAGTTTTTCTTTACATATGTCTTTTCACAATACTTTTTGTACAGGGTGTGTCAGGAAATGCACAAGCATGTCTATTTGTTTGCTTTCTTCTGAGAAACAAAAGCATCAAAAGGTAAAATTATATTAGAATTGTGACACAACTACATCAGAAAAGACAAATATAATCAAATTAGGCAATGAAACAACTTTATACATAATTCATAGTTCTTACTGTCATTACAGGTGTAAGAACAACTGAGTAAACTGAATCTCATCAAAAACAGAATTGACAAAAATGTACATATATACTGACATAGACATTTAATTTAATAAAAACAACAAAAAAATCCTTAACCCAACAATTAGATAAACAGCACATTAAAAGATAACATGCATCAAACTTAATAGTTATTAGTCATTACAGAATTAATTACTAAATTTTAAACATGAATAAACGTGCCAGAAATTTGTTCTGAATAGATATTCCTAAATAGATCTAAACATTAAAGTAGGTGTTAAAAACAGCAGCAAACAACATGACTTGTAAGAAATATAAATATATTTACTTATGTTTTGAATAAACTGAATATGTTAAAATGTTTTAACTGCATATAATTATTAATTAAGCTTAAGTGAATAATGAAACTACTGTTCTTGCGATTTAGATATCTACAATGTTCTACAACTGACAAAATATGACAAACAATGAACTAAAAATGAAACAAACAGTCCCACTTCTTACAGGTTTAATGTTTAAACTGATTATTAAATTAAAGAATTTAGTAAAACAAATACACACACAATTTTAGGAAAATAACAATTAACTGACCATTTCAGTACATACTAAAAAATGAAATGAAAACCTTCAGTACATACTTTAAACAGCACAATAAATCCGAACTGACACGCTTAGTCTATCTGCCACACACTTGGTCTATCTGCTGACTATTAAATTTTCAGTTTCTGTAATATTAATATTCACCTTTGTTAGTGTACTGACTATTACTGATCGCTTCCAGGTAACTTATTCAAGTGTTTGTAACTAGGACAGGGGATGTGAAGTGTATGGGGCCTATTGTTGCTGGAGGGTTAAAAGGTGCTAATTGGGTAAGAGGACTGCTGTGTGGAAAACACCATTTTCTTTATTTCCTTATGCAATTGTCTTCACCAGATTGAAATCAGATATGACTATAATCGTCTGTGATTGTAACCTTTATCTTTTACCTCGATGATAATTTCCCTTTTCAAATTAGTGCCTGACTGATTGGATTATGCACCTGCTCTCAATCAAGGGCAATCTTTAACCTGATTAATTGATTGTTATCTAGAAATTATGGGCAGGAAATGTGGCTGTAAGCTTCTTGCAATGATGGCTTAATTAAATATGTTGATTTATCAGATTGAAATATAAGATATTACCTGATCCTAAAATCAGTATTATTATGAAAAATAATTCAAATTCTAAAATGAATGTCAGTAAATTTTGTTAATTCAACAATGTTTAATAATTGTAAATTAAACATGTACATATATGTAAGGCCCCAGTAAAAGAATTATTAACAGTGTAATTATTGGAAAAAATGCATCACAAATACCACTTTTCAGTTTTTCACAAGTTCAAGAAATGTCAATGCATGATTCTGATTAAGTACAGTTTATTAATGTATTTTACAGGATTTAAGTGTGTAATTTTGCAAAATATTTTTTGATAGAGTGCTGTATTATTTAGACAAGATTTCATGTAGACAAACATTCTGACCAAGTTTGATGAAGATTGAATAAAAACTGTGGCCTCTAACATGTTGACGAGCTAAAATGTTGACAAGACGGACAAGGAGGTGTAAGAAAAGCTCACATTGAGCATGTTGTGCTCAGGTGAGCTAAAAAAACAACAACATCCAAGTGTGATAAAAATCCTAAGTCCATTTATAAAATCTGTTGCTCACCTACATGTCATTAATTGTTTATAATTCCATATTTAATTGAAATAACAAGATATATGTTTATAGCAATACATAAATATCACTCCATCAATCCTTGACACAAGGCACATGACAATATAAACAGTTACATCATTTAAATATGGAGTTTACAGAGGAGCAAAACTTACACAGTGGACAATTACTAAGACAAACAATAAGATATATTGCTTTAAGTTATACAAATACAATCTGTGCTGTCGTTCAATTCACAGCTATGATACATGAATTAAAGGCATAAGGCATATTGTTATACTATAAAAATACTCCCTGCCTGATCAGGATCTGCACTATTTGCTGCTTAATCACTAGTAATATATATCATAACCTTTGTATGAAATATACACATAATATATAAGCAAAACTAAAACTTTATTATGTGGTTTTAGCTACATGCAGTATAATAAGAGTGAAATTTGGGTTTGTATCTTGTTACATCACATTGTCACAATAGTGGTCATTTGGTGAGTTTTTTTCATTTATTTATTTGGGTTTTACAGCACACCGACACTTAACTGGTCATAGGGCACCGAATACAAATAAGTTTATTGTGAATAGAGAATAATCAGGTAAAAACTAAACTATGTTATTAAAATATAGAAAAATACAAAAATCTATCAGTTTGAATAATGTGAACTACGATCGAAAATAGGTTAATATATTATACGGTTTAAAAATATATAACAGTTGATAAACAAACAGTTTAAATTTTTTTAACTTATTTAGAAAATTAGTCTCGTTCAAGAAGCAAACAAGTTTAGAATCCGACACTGTCCTAAACAGTTCAAACATGTTATTGACATTAAAATACTTTGGCCGTATGTGGTCTGTGTTGATTTACTGTAATAAAATATGGTTGACTGTCAGTGGTTTCTGGCAAGGAACACATACAGGTTGAAGTTCTCTTTTTAAAAGATACGAATGAGTTAATCTAGTATGTCCAATGTGGCAGTGGATACGAGCTACGTCTTCTCGTCTACTTTCTCTGCAAGCAGACATTGGCACCGACGTTAGGCTTAATTTGGTGATGTCCTGCTAATTATTGATGGAGGAAATCCCTAATTTAAGTCTGTGTAAACTGCAGGTTAGCTGGAAAACCTTCCCACATGAAAGTTTTTGTCCCATACCAGGACTCAGACCCACACGGTGAGCAGTTGAGGAGTTACCTAGTCAGTGACCCTAACTGCTTGGCCATGGGCGCACCTTATATAACTTGTATTACACTTATGGAAAATATTGCCTACTGTTTCGGTTACTTACTGAAAATAATAACTTTAACGGTATATGATGGATTTTATTCAAACAATACTTATTCAGAAATTGTGCAAATACATTTATAAATATAGGATACATGTTGTTACTAGCTGTGCTCAAACTGGGCTTTGAAAAGTTGAGATACAACTTATATGAATCCCTTTTCTAGAAATATGGGACCATTCAAGTATCTATACACAGTTACTGCCAGTAAACATACTAATAAGTGGCTTAATTATAGTGAGGTCAATTTGAAGCAGTCTACAAGATTAAAGCAAACATAACAACCAGATTTTGATAAGAGTTTGACCAAGTTCGTTGGCATTTCGATTCTTGCAACTAAATTAGCACAAATGCTCAAACTGATGTTATAAAATGTAGCAAAGTAGCCTTGAATTAGTTATGTCTATTATCAAGACGCTCAACCAAATGTATAAACATCCCTGTTATACAATGAGGTATTAAACGGCTAGCTTACATCTTTTCCGATACTGATGTTATATGAGCAGTTTTGATACAAATCAGATCAAACGAATAATGACTGTTGGTCACAATCAATAATGTGGACTTTTTTATTATTTTGTTTGCTGAATAATCCAACAACAGAAATCTGTTTTAAAATTTTGTACGAAGAGAAGAGAGAAGCCAGGACAATGTAATAGCATAATAACTTCAACAACCTGTTATTTTCTTTATTTTGTTTTTAAAAAGTAGTCTCTGTTAAATAAATTTCTTCTGTTCTTTGTTACATCACACCAACATAATAATTTATACAGTTGAATCACAATAGTTTTAATTGCAATTTAATGAATATATGGGCCAAAATAAAAACAATATTAAGTCAAATCCTTCTTCCTATATATTAATTTTTATGCACAAATACAACTATACAATTATGATACACTGGATCATCATGCTGGATTGAAAGACATACATAATGACAGTCTCTGAAGCGAATAAGATTTGGTTCAGTGTTTTCGCACCTCTGCGAGTGACAATAGCCACTTTCAACCCTCGTTTGTGTTTATTGGGTTTATAGTCCCAACAGCAGTATTTCAGTTATCTCCAGACAGTGTTCACTTGAAGCAGATATAGTGCTGCCTTCAATATGTATAACATGCCATGAACCCCTGGCAGGTTACCATACCCAGTCACATTATCCTGACACCAGGCCAACCAGACATGGAACTCGCCTTATATTTGCTTGAGTGTAAGCAAGGGACCTATACCACTACCTTTTTTACTGACTTCTGGTATGTCACGGCCCAGGATCATACCGGGGGTCGCATGTACCTGGAGCTAATGCTCTACCAATTGCACTACCAGGTCCGGTCCTTGTTTGTATTGACTGACACTTCGATCAAACTGTGATAAATATCAAGTGATAAGTTGGAGTTGTCTTGATATTTAGTAGATTTTATAAAGACCTAAGTCTAGTCAATTCACATTAGGGATTTAAATTGTCATTTGAAGCTCAACCATAAAAAACTATTAATTTAAGCAAATTTAGTTAAACATTTGCTGTCTTTAATTTTAATTCCATTCTAACTGAACAAAAGTAACAATGAAATGAAAGAATCATTTACAGCACAACAATGGCTGAAACATGTATAAGGTAAAAGCTGTCATATTAGTTAGGATTTTATAAATTCTATGATATTGCCAATGATTTGGCCTGTCAGGTTGGTATACAAAATATTGTTACTTGGCTGTATAAATAAATGCAAGAACAATGAAATACACAGCTGCAGCATTGTCTAGCTATAGGGGCCATACGTGTAACATACAGCAGCATTGTCTAGCTATAGGGGCCATATGTGTTACACACAGTGCAGTGTCTAGCTATAGGGGCCATATGTGTAACATACAGCAGCATTGTCTAGCTATAGGGGCCATATGTGTTACACACAGTGCAGTGTCTAGCTATAGGGGCCATATGTGTTACACACAGTGCAGTGTCTAGCTATAGGGGCCATATGTGTTACACACAGTGCAGTGTCTAGCTATAGGGGCCATATGTGTTACACACAGTGCAGTGTCTAGCTATAGGGGCCATATGTGTTACACACAGCAGCAGTGTCTAGCTATAGGGGCCATATGTGTTACACACAGTGCAGTGTGTAGCTATAGGGGCCATATGTGTTACACACAGTGCAGTGTCTAGCTATAGGGGCCATATGTGTTACACACAGTGCAGTGTCTAGCTATAGGGCCATATGTGTTACACACAGTGCAGTGTCTAGCTATAGGGTCCATATGTGTAACATACAGCAGCATTGTCTAGCTATAGGGGCCATATGTGTTACACACAGTGCAGTGTCTAGCTATAGGGGCCATATGTGTTACACACAGTGCAGTGTCTAGCTATAGGGGCCATATGTGTTACGCACAGTGCAGTGTCTAGCTATAGGGGCCATATGTGTTACACACAGTGCAGTGTCTAGCTATAGGGGCCATATGTGTTACACACAGTGCAGTGTCTAGCTATAGGTGACATGTGTAACACACAGCAGCAGTGTCTAGCTATAGGGGCCATACGTGTAACATACAGCAGCATTGTCTAGCTTTAGGGGCCATATGTGTTACACACAGTGCAGTTTCTAGCTATAGGGGCCATATGTATAACACACAGTGCAGTGTCTAGCTATAGGGGCCATATGTGTTACACACAGTGCAGTGTCTAGCTATAGGGGCCATATGTGTAACACACAGCAGCAGTGTCTAGCTATAGGGGCCATACGTGTAACATACAGCAGCATTGTCTAGCTATAGGGGCCATATGTGTAACACACAGTGCAGTGTCTAGCTATAGGGGCCATATGTGTAGCATACAGCAGCAGTGTGTAGCTATAGGGGCCATATGTGTTACACACAGTGCAGTGTCTAGTGATAGGGCCATATGTGTAACACACAGCAGCATTGTCTAGCTATAGGGGCCATATGTGTAACATACAGCAGCAGTGTCTAGCTATAGGGGCCATATGTGTTACACACAGTGCAGTGTCAAGCTATAGGGGCCATACGTGTAACATACAGCAGCATTGTCTAGCTATAGGGGCCATATGTGTTACACACAGTGCAGTGTCTAGCTATAGGGGCCATATGTGTAACACACAGCAGCAGTGTGTAGCAATAGGGGCCATATGTGTAACACACAGTGCAGTGTCTAGCTATAGGGGCCATATGTGTAACATACAGCAGCAGTGTCTAGCTAAAGGGGCCATATGTGTAACACACAGTGCAGTGTGTAGCTATAGGGGCCATATGTGTAACACACAGTGCAGTGTCTAGCTATAGGGGTCATATGTGTAACACACAGTGCATTGTCTAGCTATAGGGGCCATATGTGTAACACACAGCAGCATTGTCTAGCTATAGGGGCCATATGTGTAACACACAGTGCAGTGTCTAGCTATAGGGGCCATATGTGTAACATACAGTGCAGTGTCTAGCTATAGGGGCCATATGTGTAACACACAGCAGCAGTGTCTAGCTATAGGGGTCATATGTGTAACACACAGTGCAGTGTCTAGCTATAGGGGCCATATGTGTAACACACAGTGCAGTGTCTAGCTATAGGGGCCATATGTGTAACACACAGCAGCATTGTCTAGCTATAGGGGCCATATGTGTAACACACAGCAGCAGTGTCTAGCTATAGGGGTCATATGTGTAACACACAGTGCAGTGTCTAGCTATAGGGGCCATATGTGTAACACACAGCAGCATTGTCTAGCTATAGGGGCCATATGTGTAACACACAGCAGCATTGTCTAGCTATAGGGGCCATATGTGTAACACACAGTGCAGTGTCTAGCTATAGGGGCCATATGTGTAACATACAGCAGTAGTGTGTAGCTATAGGGGCCATATGTGTTACACACAGTGCAGTGTCTAGTGATAGGGCCATATGTGTAACACACAGCAGCATTGTCTAGCTATAGGGGCCATATGTGTAACATACAGCAGCAGTGTCTAGCTATAGGGGCCATATGTGTTACACACAGTGCAGTGTCAAGCTATAGGGGCCATACGTGTAACATACAGCAGCATTGTCTAGCTATAGGGGCCATATGTGTTACACACAGTGCAGTGTCTAGCTATAGGGGCCATATGTGTAACACACAGCAGCAGTGTGTAGCAATAGGGGCCATATGTGTAACACACAGTGCAGTGTCTAGCTATAGGGGCCATATGTGTAACATACAGCAGCAGTGTCTAGCTAAAGGGGCCATATGTGTAACACACAGTGCAGTGTGTAGCTATAGGGGCCATATGTGTAACACACAGTGCAGTGTCTAGCTATAGGGGTCATATGTGTAACACACAGTGCAGTGTCTAGCTATAGGGGCCATATGTGTAACATACAGCAGCATTGTCTAGCTATAGGGGCCATATGTGTTACACACAGTGCAGTGTCTAGCTATAGGGGCCATATGTGTTACACACAGTGCAGTGTCTAGCTATAGGGGCCATATGTGTTACGCACAGTGCAGTGTCTAGCTATAGGGGCCATATGTGTTACACACAGTGCAGTGTCTAGCTATAGGGGCCATATGTGTTACACACACTGCAGTGTCTAGCTATAGGTGACATGTGTAACACACAGCAGCAGTGTCTAGCTATAGGGGCCATACGTGTAACATACAGCAGCATTGTCTAGCTTTAGGGGCCATATGTGTTACACACAGTGCAGTTTCTAGCTATAGGGGCCATATGTATAACACACAGTGCAGTGTCTAGCTATAGGGGCCATATGTGTTACACACAGTGCAGTGTCTAGCTATAGGGGCCATATGTGTAACACACAGCAGCAGTGTCTAGCTATAGGGGCCATACGTGTAACATACAGCAGCATTGTCTAGCTATAGGGGCCATATGTGTAACACACAGTGCAGTGTCTAGCTATAGGGGCCATATGTGTAGCATACAGCAGCAGTGTGTAGCTATAGGGGCCATATGTGTTACACACAGTGCAGTGTCTAGTGATAGGGCCATATGTGTAACACACAGCAGCATTGTCTAGCTATAGGGGCCATATGTGTAACATACAGCAGCAGTGTCTAGCTATAGGGGCCATATGTGTTACACACAGTGCAGTGTCAAGCTATAGGGGCCATACGTGTAACATACAGCAGCATTGTCTAGCTATAGGGGCCATATGTGTTACACACAGTGCAGTGTCTAGCTATAGGGGCCATATGTGTAACACACAGCAGCAGTGTGTAGCAATAGGGGCCATATGTGTAACACACAGTGCAGTGTCTAGCTATAGGGGCCATATGTGTAACATACAGCAGCAGTGTCTAGCTAAAGGGGCCATATGTGTAACACACAGTGCAGTGTGTAGCTATAGGGGCCATATGTGTAACACACAGTGCAGTGTCTAGCTATAGGGGTCATATGTGTAACACACAGTGCATTGTCTAGCTATAGGGGCCATATGTGTAACACACAGCAGCATTGTCTAGCTATAGGGGCCATATGTGTAACACACAGTGCAGTGTCTAGCTATAGGGGCCATATGTGTAACATACAGTGCAGTGTCTAGCTATAGGGGCCATATGCGTAACACACAGCAGCAGTGTCTAGCTATAGGGGTCATATGTGTAACACACAGTGCAGTGTCTAGCTATAGGGGCCATATGTGTAACACACAGTGCAGTGTCTAGCTATAGGGGCCATATGTGTAACACACAGCAGCATTGTCTAGCTATAGGGGCCATATGTGTAACACACAGCAGCAGTGTCTAGCTATAGGGGTCATATGTGTAACACACAGTGCAGTGTCTAGCTATAGGGGCCATATGTGTAACACACAGCAGCATTGTCTAGCTATAGGGGCCATATGTGTAACACACAGCAGCATTGTCTAGCTATAGGGGCCATATGTGTAACACACAGTGCAGTGTCTAGCTATAGGGGCCATATGTGTAACATACAGCAGTAGTGTGTAGCTATAGGGGCCATATGTGTTACACACAGTGCAGTGTCTAGTGATAGGGCCATATGTGTAACACACAGCAGCATTGTCTAGCTATAGGGGCCATATGTGTAACATACAGCAGCAGTGTCTAGCTATAGGGGCCATATGTGTTACACACAGTGCAGTGTCAAGCTATAGGGGCCATACGTGTAACATACAGCAGCATTGTCTAGCTATAGGGGCCATATGTGTTACACACAGTGCAGTGTCTAGCTATAGGGGCCATATGTGTAACACACAGCAGCAGTGTGTAGCAATAGGGGCCATATGTGTAACACACAGTGCAGTGTCTAGCTATAGGGGCCATATGTGTAACATACAGCAGCAGTGTCTAGCTAAAGGGGCCATATGTGTAACACACAGTGCAGTGTGTAGCTATAGGGGCCATATGTGTAACACACAGTGCAGTGTCTAGCTATAGGGGTCATATGTGTAACACACAGTGCAGTGTCTAGCTATAGGGGCCATATGTGTAACACACAGCAGCATTGTCTAGCTATAGGGGCCATATGTGTAACACACAGTACAGTGTCTAGCTATAGGGGCCATATGTGTAACATACAGTGCAGTGTCTAGCTATAGGGGCCATATGTGTAACACACAGCAGCAGTGTCTAGCTATAGGGGCCATATGTGTAACACACAGCAGCATTGTCTAGCTATAGGGGCCATATGTGTAACACACAGTGCAGTGTCTAGCTATAGGGGCCATATGTGTAACACACAGCAGCATTGTCTAGCTAAAGGGGCCATATGTGTAACACACAGTGCAGTGTCTAGCTATAGGGGCCATATGTGTAACACACAGCAGCATTGTCTAGCTTTAGGGGTCATATGTGTAACACACAGCAGCATTGTCTAGCTATAGGGGCCATATGTGTAACACACAGTGCAGTGTCTAGCTATAGGGGTTATATGTGTAACACACAGTGCAGTGTCTAGCTATAGGGGCCATATGTGTAACACACAGTGCAGTGTCTAGCTATAGGGGCCATAGGTGTAACATACAGTGCAGTGTGTAGCTATACGGGCCATATGTGTTACATACAGTGCAGTGTGTAGCTATAGGGGCCATATGTGTTACACACAGTGCAGTGTGTAGCTATAGGGGCCATATGTGTAACATACAGTACAGTGTGTAGCTATAGGGGCCATGTGTTACACACAGTGCAGTGTGTAGCTATAGGGGTCATATGTGTTACATACAGTGCAGTGTGTAGCTATAGGGGCCATATGTGTTACACACAGTACAGTGTGTAGCTATTGGGGCCATATGTGTAACATACAGTGCAGTGTGTAGCTATAGGGACCATATGTGTTACACACAGTACAGTGTGTAGCTATAGGGGCCATATGTGTAACACACAGTGCAGTGTCTAGCTATAGGGGCCATATGTGTTACACATAGTGCAGTGTGTAGCTATAGGGGCCATATGTGTAACACACAGCAGCATTGTCTAGCTATAGGGGCCATATGTGTTACACACAGTGCAGTGTCTAGCTATAGGGGCCATACGTGTAACATACAGCAGCATTGTCTAGCTATAGGGGCCATATGTGTTACACACAGTGCAGTGTCTAGCTATAGGGGCCATACATGTAACATACAGCAGCATTGTCTAGCTATAGGGGCCATATGTGTTACACACAGTGCAGTGTCTAGCTATAGGGGCCATATGTGTAACACACAGCAGCAGTGTCTAGCTAAAGAATCCATATGTGTTACACACAGTGCAGTGTCTAGCTATAGGGGCCATATGTGTAACACACAGCAGCATTGTCTAGCTATGGGGGCCATATGTGTAACATACAGCAGCAGTGTCTAGCTATAGGGGCCATATGTGTAACATACAGATGCAACATCTAGCTATAGGGGCCATAAGTGTAACACACAGCAGCAGTGTCTAGCGATAGGGGACATATTTCTAACACAGAGATGCGTCAACATTGGGCAAAAACAATTTCAACTGCTGCATATATTCATAGAGTATACTCATATAACATTCTGACTGGTTTTGCAGAGCAGAAATTCTATTTAATTCTATTACTTGTCACTTTTAGTTCAAGAAGGATGACAATTGAGTATTCAAACACTTATCCTTACTTATGTCATTACTATACAAAGGAAGCTGAATCAGAATGGATACATGTAAATTAATATTTTTACTTATAAGAGGTTTTATATTGAAGATAGCTAAGAACATATAAAGCAGTTCCTTTAGTAAAGTAATCAAAAAGATACATTCTTGCAATGTTGTATTGTATAAATGAGATGGTTCTATGTGACAGCATTAGACTTTTATGATGCAAGACAGACCAAAAATATTTATACTAATATTCAACCAACCACCAAGTGTAAACTTGTCCTTTGGGCCAGCATTGAATTGCTGCATGTGATACACAGTCTCATCATAGCAAACACTTGTGCCAAGTTTTTAAGAATCCCCAGACCAAAGTCCAGGACATGAACATACATGAAACAGTCATTTTGTGACAGCTAAGCCCACCTAACTAAACACTGGCTGGACTAAACTCAGGGTGTTCCACAGCCGCCAACATGTCAGCTAGAAGATCTATTCATCTGAAAAGTTTTCTCTCTGAGACTCAAACCCATGCAATACAAAATAAGGGTTTATGAACAACTCTAGAATGAGGGGTTATGATTGAGCCATTCTGCATCTGATGGTTTATAAATCAGCAACTCCATATCTGAGGGGTTATAAATCAACAATTCTGCAAATCAAGAGATATAAAACAGAAACCCTGCATCGAGAGATTATAAATCAGCATCTCTGTATCTGAGGGGTTATAAAACAACTCAGCAAATCAAGAGATACATGTATTAATCAGAAGCTCTGCATCTGAGAGATTATAAATCAGTAACTATGTATCCGAGGGATTATAAATCAGCAACTCTGTACCTGAGGGGTTAAAAATCAACAACTCTGCAAATCAAGAGATATATATAAAAAACTCTGCAGCTGGATAGTCATAAATCTGCAACACTGTATCTAAGGCATTATAAATCAGCAACCCTGCAGATAAAGAGTTATAAATCAGAAACTCTGCGGCTAAGAGGTTATAAATCTGCAAATGCATGTAAGGGGTTATAAATCAGCAACTCTGCAGTTAAAGAGTTATAATCAGCAACTAGGTATCTAAAGGGCTTTAAAATCAACAACTATGCAAATCAAGAGATATAAATCAGAAACTCTGAAGCTGGATAATCATAAATCTGCAAATGCATATAAGGGGTTATAAATCAGCAACCCTGCAGATCAAGAGTAGTTAATCAAAAACTCTGCAGCTAAGAAGTAATAAATCAGCAACCAGACTTCATAAAAAGAAATTTACAAACACTAGACCTTCGGTCCACCAAGCTAGGAATATCTACTGGTCTGGACCAAATTTTACTGTACCTGTATTATTTTGGCATAAAAAAGATCTAGTTTTGCCAATCATGCTTTTTTTCTGTTATTTACAAAATGACGCCAGCTTGGACATGAAGCATTCATTAGACATCTCGGTACCAGCATCATTGTCTGTATATCAACACTCAGGCTCTGAAGCACACGGTGTTGCATCGGCAAAATGCCGAAAGAAAAACATTTTCTTTGTTTACAGTAGACAGGAATGGTACAACAGTATAAAATGCAATTGCTATTTATTCCGTGTTCCAAACCCAGGAAACTGTATGGGACGATACTTCATATAAAAATTATATATTTTATGCATTCTAAACACATACTAGGTTGAAATTTCATTTTATTGTTTTACTAATTATCTGATTTCATATTATCGAAAATTAAATGTTTACACAGATGCTTTCTGACCCACAATGTACACCACACCATCCCCTTAATAAGAACACTTGTGCGCAGGTTGTATGCATTATATGACATTTGTTACATTTTAACATGCCAACAATCTCTGTAAAAGGTTGGTAAGCTAACTGAGATGTTACCAGTGGATTGGGTTCAGTAAATGGTCGTAAAGCGTTGTTTAGTTTAGTTTATTATGTTTTCTTGGTAATTCAGAATTTTGAAAAAAATGAAAAGTGGCTGGAAATTCTGGTGGACCATTGGTCCATTTAACTTGTAAAATTTACTGGACTGGCCACGGTCCACTGGGTTTTGTCGAAGATTGAGCAACTCTGCATATTAAGGGTTGTAAATCATTGTTTCTGCAGTAGAGGGTTTATAAATCAGCAACTCTCAAGATAATAAGTTATCAAACAAAAACTCTTAAGCTGCAAGGTTATAAATCAAAAACTCTAAGACTTAATCAATCGGTGACTCTGTAACTGTGGCCAGTAATCAGAAATGCTGAATCTTTCAGGGGCAAGATCCCCAAGGATAACAAATCAGCACTCTTCACCTTAGAGGTTATGACTCTACCCCTCTAAAATTGACTGGGTGTAAATTAGCATCTCTGAAACTGGGAGGTTACGAATCAGTGACTGAAGCTGTGTGTTTAATTTATTTTAGAAAATTCTAATAACACCTTAGCTAAAAAGTAGTCTTAAAAGAGTTAAAACTCTTAAACTGTGGGATTACGAATCTGCAATTTGTAAGCTAGTGTTTTTAGAATTTTCTTATATAAAGCCCATGGTTTTCCTAGTCTTATCAAGTAGGAGTCCGCATTGAAACGCAAAAACCCAGTGTAAAGTGGTAATTGGTATCTCATCTTTGGTTTAGGTTTTATCATAACTGCCATTTTTTTCCCCTCAACTTGTGTTTCTAATGCAGTAATTCCTCATGATTAAATGGTACAAATAGTGTTTCCACCCAAAGCAGGAAACACTCAGGAACCAAACTAAACTGGTTGTTCTCACAAAGTACTACTTAATGAAGACATTATACAAACAATATAACAAAGATTGATTTCCTGTCTTTATGTTTTGTGTAGAAATGTACTAGTCACTCACTTGTAACTTCAGTTTTGTGCATGTGATGATCTACAGTTTTGAAGTTCAGCTGGTAAAACAATCAAATGTGTCAGTGCTTAAAGCTTTAAAAATGTTTTACTTTTAAATGTGCAGCTAGTTTAATTGTGTTTTCAGATAAAAATTACTTGCATGTAAAAAAAATACCGTAGATCGTGTAATCAGTGCCTTTCACAGGACAAACCCGCCCCCAACTAGAAATCTCGGTTGCCAGTGTCTGATATTGTGTTCAAGTGACCTTAGTTTTTTCCTTAAACACAGAGGACAGTCTATTACATCGGCTAACCCATATCGTTAACGGGATCGTAACTAAGCAACAAAGCATCAGACATACGCAAGGAAATGCTTATCAGTTTCAAAAAAATAAATACAGTACTTAATATCTTATCACCACAAAGTTTGAAAGCAGACAGGTGGCATATTGTTTCTTGCATATAAAAAGGTTAATAAATATAAATTTCATTATGTCTAAATATAAGCAGTTGTGATTTTGTATGTGTGGACTAGGTATTAAGAAGACAAATACAAAATAAACTGCAATTAAACTTGTATTCAGCAGGCCAACAAGGGACAGCCTATAATTGGCTGCTCAAAACAAGTTGTTGATTAAGACCAAATATGACATTATTGTTTACAAATAAGTATTACATTGTATTAAAATAGCAGAAATACTGCAAAGTACTGTTCTTATATATATTAAAGTCTAGGACGTAACCTCTTTTGGAATATTAACATATGATTCAGAATATCAAAAGAAGAAAATATTGCTCAATTATTAGTACAGTCAAACCTCGGTCGCTCAAACACCTAAGGGACCTACGCTTGAGTTCGACCGAGCGAGATGTTTGAATGATCAGCACTGACATCTGGTCATCACTAAGAATGACTATGAAATGTCATGTTCATACACTGTTTGTATCTGCACATGTACACATAATTTTGAAGTCTCAATGACAAAGCAATTAAAATACAATTCTTTAATCTGGTGTCAGTTAGTTGCCATCACTCCTGTAATTAACATATGTGACGACGGGAGGTGGTAAGTTTCATGAACATGGGAAATACACAACCACCGGAAACAAAAGGCATGGCAATCAGTCGTTGATGTGGATTGTTTAAGCGAAATGGTGTGAAAATACAGGTAAATGGGCTGTAGGGGCAATCAATTAGTTCTAGTTACCCAGCGAACATGTGTTCTAGCGATCAATATAGAACTAATATACATAAAAAAGGACAAAACCAAGGGACCAGCGGGCAAGTTCTACCAAACCAATGACTTCTAGTGATCCCATGTTTAAGCGAACCAGGTTTAACTGTAGTTTGGTCATTTACAGTACAAAGCAAACCAGTTAAAATTATTTACGTCAAAAGTATACTGAGTGTAGATCTACCAAACTCTTCGTTGAATTGTAGTTCCACTAATCATCAAAAAAGAATATAAAATATAATATATTCGGACAGCCATGTTCTGGATGGTGGTTGTTTTTAAATACTCTTTAAAAAAACAAGACATTGTTGTAACAAACACAATATTACTATTTGCTTATTATTTTCAGTAAAGATTCTTTTGGAATGAACGAAAAACTTTCATGTTCAATGAGTCGCAAAGAAGATGAAGTCTAAATTAAAATAATAATGAAACAATAGTTGTTATTGCACTAGTTTGAAAAATAAATCAGTTCAAAAGAAAGTGTCGGTTTATGCTAGACATTAGCAATTGGATGAGCCTTCAGTTGTTTTTATAGGCAAGTTTGGTTGGTTAGTTGTTTACCTACTTGTGACTGTTTCTCATGTAGGCTTACATGTTCCTTTGATTTGTTTCTGAAAAAAAAAGTCCATCATGCACATAACTTGAACATTTACAATACAAATAACTTTAAAACACTTTTTCATTGACTACTGTGCATAAATATGAAGGTCGGGATAGTATAGTGGGTTAATCTAATGTCTGAAGATTTCGACTGATTGGGGGCTGGGGCGCCTGAACAAATCCTGTGAAAGGCACTGAGCAATCTAGCCAGTATGAAGAATTTGAGTAAAGTATTTCACCTCACCCTCCTTGACTACCAACTGCCTGATCAAATGATGTAATAACTTGCATTTTCAGTTGTTTCTCAAAGGAATCATTGACCTTGATAGCATACAAATTTGACAGAAAAACAAAACTATTGCTACCTAGTGCATATGTGTAAACACCCATTCTCAACATAATTAACTCTGAATGAGCATGATCATTGCTACCTAGTGCATATGTGTAAACACCCATTCTCAACATAATTAACTCTGAATGAGCATGATCATTGCCATTATACATATAAGTAGAAAATTGGTCTTTGCAATACTTTCCTTCTTAAGCCAGTTTGCAAAGCATATCAAAGGTTATTAATAAAAAAAACACACCCAGAACCTCTTTAGATCCACAGTGTTCTGTTCTAAGGCATTATCTGGATTAAAAAGCAGGTACTAACCCAACAAATATGGCATTAATTTTGTCAACACTGTTATTCTATGTGTAAGCAAAACATCAAAAGCATATTGAAACTCTTATCCTAATTAAATATGTATACATCTTGAGAAATAATGCTTACAATCCGCAGATTTAAGCATTTCCGACAACCTGAAAACCAAGTTACTGGAGCTGCATGGTTATAAAATCTGGGACTCTGCATCAGTGAGTAGGCCAGACTGACTTTTTGTATGGCCCCAGCGTTTTGATTCTGTCCGACATTATGGCTGTGTTTATTTGTGGCCAGATAAACAAGCATCAAAATTACATGGGTACATATGGAAACTTGAGCCCAGTTCTCAATTTCTATTTTTTTATCAGACACTATGCAAACATTTACTCTCCAAGAGTTGTCTTAGTAATGTCCATTTCTGGAATAAATTTTATTATTTTTGATGTATAATGACTGGCTTACAGGCAAAAATGCAATTATCTTTGACTCCAGATGACCCATCCTCTCATCAGGGTCAACGACCGAAATTGTGATGTGGTTTGCTGAATTTTGAAGTGGAAAAGAGCTAAATGTTGATTGAAAATCAATGTTTGTAGAATATACCTTAATTGCGTTTCCATTTCAGTGCCAGTAAACGCCAGGATAATAACAGAGAGGGAAATTATTTAGAGAAGCTGTCATTTTTTTCTTACAAAAATTATCGGTGTTAAGTTTTTTTAACACGATCGTAATGTTACAGTACATCTATACAGTTATTTCCCTTGCCTAAAGACATATAGAGTTAATTCCCCTGTTGATTCGGACGCCATATTACGTGATTTTGGAAACCGCATACACAAGATAATTTAATATGAAGTTAAAGCGATTTCTTCTGCGTTACTACCCTCCAGGTAATAAATTTTAGATGAGCGGTTGTTTAAGAAGTAAACAACATCTATACTTTATATGATTTTTGGGGGTAAATATTGACAGTTGGGAGAGACAATTTCTGTGTTCTTGAAGCAGGCACAATCACGTCTTGAGTATTGAGGTGGGTGGGGAATGGAATTTCCTGCAACATGTTAGCTATTTCAATCAAGAAGTTTCATATTTTCTCATAGGATTTGTTCTGAAGATGATAAAAAATAATACCCCAAGTAAATTCAAAATGCTTAAAACTGGGGAGCTGTGATGTGTCTAACAAATGCTTTATATTCACATTTACTTTTGTTTTATTTCTGGGCTCAGAAAACTAAGGACGAAAACATCTGACAACCAAAAGGTTAGCCCTCCTGCTACTTTGAACAGGCCAAATGAAAGCTCTCCCATCACCCTTTCAGACTGGAATGAAACCTTTCCTGTAACTTTATACCTGTAAAAAAAAATTAACCTACTAAAATCTGTGATAAACCAATAAAGGTGTTTAGTTTGTGATTTATATAACATACTATTTAACATAGATTTTAACCAGAAATTTATTATTATAAGAAATAATGTTTAAACTCTTGTATAATGACTATATTCTGAAAATCAAAAGCTATGCTAAAAGATTATAAAGACAAACTCTCCCACCCCCCTAGACATCAAAACCCTCAAATATTGAATTATTATTATAATCTCCATGTTATAGTGTACTCACCATATGCCTACAGTGAAAGGCGAGGATACAGAAAACCATTCATCATCTTCATACCTGGACAAAAAACTTCCCATGAATTATCAGACACATATTATATCAACTTCTATTTTCCATGTAAGTTTTTGAAAATATCTTGAATACAAAAGTTGATCATGAAAAAACCGACATGGAAAATAAAAGTTGATATAACATGGAACAATTTTGCTCCTGAAACAATTTTTATAATTTGTTGGTTATATTTTAAGCTGAAACACACTTAAATATAAGTAGATTTTAGTGCTATAATATTTAAAGCCAAAAGGTTTTAACAAAGTTACAAACAATGGTGATATACACAAATAACAAAAGTTGTTTGAAAGTATAACAAACAGTGTTATCATACTATTATTGCAATTGTTTATTGTCAACACTTGTCAGTTTGTTTTTTCACCCATTTTTTAAAATCAGTCCAGTCAAATAGTGAATTTCACATGAAATCATGTACATTGTGAAAACAAAAAGTTCAGACAACAAACAATTGGTGAATTTCAGATTTTTTTTATCACATTACTAATAAAACTGCTTTGGGAATTCTTAATTAAATTCTAAAGTGAAGGATTTACCCTTTAGTATTCCCATAACCTCAGTGGAAAAAACCCTCATTTAGTAAGATAATTTTACCTTAATTATGTTTAGTCAGAATATCTAATACTTTTCTTCATAACTATAAAGGTTTTAAAAACCATGAGCTTTGAATATAATTAAGATATCTTAGTGAATGTTTTTTTTTAGATTAATTTTATATGAAGAATTTAGTTTAATTCTTGCTTTTAATTGAACTTTTCTCAAAGTCTGAATGTCTTTTTTCTCAGTCAGAGTCATTAATGTCTGATGCCATTGTTAATTATTTTAAATTAAATTTCTAAAAACAAATTACAATAGTGTTTTTGTCTTGGTTGGAAAGTCACTGGGATGTTTTGGCCAGGTAGGAATAGTGACAGGAAGGTTTTCAGCTGACCCTTCCAAAGAGTAGATGGGTTTTTCATCTGGGAGGGGTTTTGTCTATGTAGGAAAGGTGATGGGAGGATTTTTGTCTTGGTTAGGATAGCCACAGTGGGGCTTTGGCCCAGGTAGGAAAGGTGACAGCAGCCTGTTTGTCAGGCAGATGGGTTTTTATCTAAGAATTTTTTTTGTCCTTGACTCCTTCAAGACTGGTACAGGTTACACTTAAGTGGCCCTTGAGCAATTATGTCAGGATTGTCCAGTTCCTGGTTATAGAAAGAACTTCCATGTACAAAGGTCTTCCTACTGGCCCATATTGAGCAGTTGCTTCTACTGAAATATTTGTCTGGGGTCTTCTTAGTTGGACCATAGTAGTGATCTTGCTATTTCTAATACACAAACCAAGCTTGAATGGGTTTTAACAATATACGCTTCCACAATTATAGTTTCTATTTACTTTTCAGGAATAATTTTAGAATATGAGCAAGGAGGAAACATCAAAACAAAATCAATTGACCTTTTGGATCTAAAACCAGAGTAAGTATTTTTGCAGATTTTATAAAATAAAGATATTTTATAACACAAACAACATTTGTTTTAGGAAATACAGGTACAATAAGTCACAGTCAATATTTCTATATTGTGGAATAGTTATACAAATAACAAAATCTATGAAGAGGTCTTGGCCAACAATGCATGTTTCGTTACAGTGATTTATATTCTTTTAATAACCATTTAGACATTTTTTACCAGATCTGAAATGACAAAAGGTAAAGTGTTGGCTGTACGAGAGTCCTTGTTCAAAACTAGGTCGTGGCATACCAGTTGTACTAATTGTACGATTGGTAGTTATAAAAGATCTCTTGCTTATGCTCATGTAGGTTTGAGGTTAAAAGCAATGTCCACAACTGGTCAGTCCGGCCTTCAGGATTATTTGACTGGGTATGGTATCCTGCCAGGTGTTCATGTCATGCCATTCATTGTAAAACTGAAAGCAGTACTACATTGGCCTCAAATGAACAATGTCTGTGAAAAAGCTGAAAGATTGTAGGTAAGACATACTACCAAACTAAGAAAACAGATTCATATTATGTGTATGTGTATTCATAAGAAGAGGGATTTATCAGCAAAAAAACTTACTGTTAAGCTTTTTTCTAAATATTGGCACAACATTGCATTGTAACTATTTTTCTTATCTATTTCAGAACTGATGTAGATGCAGTAGTTGAAGAAATAGCTAGGAAAGAACCTTTAATTACAGCATCTAAAACAGAACAAGTCAGAAAACTTATAGGCAGTATCCTTTTACAATGTTTTGTGAATTGTTGTCATGAGTTTATCATCATATGCATCACCATCATAATTATCACTATCATCATCATCTACAGCAAATAAGCCATCATCATCATCATTCTTGTTTTTTTCTTCTTTGATTTTTGTGTTCAAACCAGAAAATGTTGTTGATTTATCATCATCATTGTCCTTATCAGCTTTATCTTATGTTGCATCATCTACAGTTAACAATGGACCTGGTAGCCCAATCGGTAGAGCATCGGCTCCAGGTACAGAAGGCCCCGGGTTCGATCCCGGGCCGCGACATACCAAAGTCGTTAAAATTGATAGTGGCATAGCTCCCTTGCTAACTCTCAAGCAAATATAAGGGTAGTTTTATGGCTGATTGGTCCGGTGTCAGGATAATGTGACTTGGTGTTGTATCATGCCAGGTGTTCACGGCATGCTATTCACAGTGAGGGTAGCACTATATCTGCTTCAAGTGGATACTGTCTCCAGATAACTGAAATACTGTTGGTGGGACAATAAAGCCAACAAAGAAACAAACATCTGCAGTATTTCCTTTTTATTGTTATAATAAATATAAACTTCTCCCTCCTTATTTATGATAAAAAAATTAAGCTACATGTCAGTATAAAGTACTAGCGATGTTTGCTAAGCAAAAGGCAGTATATTTCTGTACCCCACCAAGCTAAATGACTGTACATGTCCATAGGTCAAAATACGATAATTGATGTATGTTTCTGCTAATTACAGATGTTTATTCTACAGCAGATATTGTACTCTAACAAAAGTGAGGTGTACTACTTGTTGATTCAGTCCAGATTGCTGCAAAAACTATTAATTAGCAATTCCTTTTTGTGTTTTGTTTATGCATTTTTAGGTATTTTAAGTTCTTTCATTTACATTATTAAAATTTTTGTATTTATATTGTTCATATAATAAATTGCTTATGATATAGTAGTAATGGCTTGTTAAGGTAGATTGATTATTGTAAGATTTTGATAAAGGTTGATATCACCATCTAGGTCACAAGTTTGCAAAACTAACATACTTTTACATTGATCTTAAATAACCAACAGGTTGCTTATATCAAATACATGTAATAATATCTCATCACTGCTTTGGTGAATTTTGGCATGATTTGTCTATAAACTCTTACTTTTGTCAAAATAAAACAATTTTGAGCACTGTCTATATTGTTAATACCAATCATGAAGAAAACAGAATGTTCATTCTTTGGTTATTTTAGATCCCTTCAGCCCCATCACCCCCACCACCCCAACTTTCAGATGACAATTCTAACATAACTCTTGACATGTTAAACATAAATTGATAGGGGGTTAGGCAAAATATGTAGATCTAGTTGAGCTAGTTGTCATTGGTAGCTGTCTAATCGGTATCTAGACTATTTGCAGTTGAGTATATCAATAGGATTATGTATTGCTTAGTAATGAATAAGACACAATGTGTATGATATTTACTGAAATAACTTCTAACGCTGCATGGAAGTGTTGTTCTGGTATTTGACTGGTTGTTTTCATGCCTACATAATTAAAAAGACTTTGAACAGTAAAAACATTTATTATGTCAAAACTGAAACCTATTGAGTACTTTATCTGACTCCAGATCCTCTGAAGAATGCATTGTTATAGAAAACAAAGCCTTTCCAATCACATGGCTTAATATCTAGCTGCCTGCCTATACATCTATACAATCTTACATTGAGTACGTGTTTTGTACTTATTGATGCAGGTTCTCATGCTCAAATATGTTTTAAGTAAGTGAGTCAGACTCAGCTTTAAGTATCTACTCTGCTTATTGAGTCTGAAGTCATGCTCAGAAAGTTTTATAGACACAGGGCCAGGTATGATTTGCTAACATAATGATATTAGGTTTCTTGGGGCATTTGTAGACATTTAAATGTTAAAAAATTTAGTTCAAATAATCCTTAACTCTAACCCAGGACTTCAAGAAAAGCTAGCACTTAAAGATGACCACCACTTCTACTTGTTCAAGGTGAGCTGTTAAAAGAAAATTGGGGATAGAAGTTTGTATTCTTTTGTTTCAAATCGAACCAACACCAAGGGTAAAAAGAAATGGCCAACAAATTTACTGGTTACAATCAAAACACAACAAAGTTTTATTTGGTTACACATTCTGTACATAATATAGTGAAATATACTACTCAAAATTTGCTAGGGATCCCATTTTATAACATGTACTTCTTTTATTAAACTTGCAACATGCTTCCCATGTGTAGTGTACACATCAAATCAATAATTGCTATTCACATATACCAGACCTGGTAGCGCAGTCGGTGGAGCGTCGGCTCCAGGTACGAGAGGCCCCAGGTTTGATCCCGGGCCGCGACATACCAAAGTCGTTAAAAATAGTAGTGGTATAACTCCCTTGCTAACGCTCAAGCAAATATAAGGATAGTTCCACGACTGGTTGTCCCAGTGTCAGGATAATGTGACTGGGTGTGGTATCATGCCAGGTGTTCATGGCATGCTATACACAGTGAAGGCAGCATTATATCTGCTTCAAGTGGACGCTTCTCCAGATAACTGAAATACTGTTTGTGGGACGATAAACCAAATAAACAAAGTATTTATGTATGTGTGGCCCAAATACCTGTTGTTTTTTTTGGATGCCAACTTATTTGATGAGAGAATATGAACAAAATATCTAATGTAAAAAAAATGATCCTTAGCAAACTTTGAGTAGTATATTATTAGCCCATTTAGGTCATAGTGAACAATTCTCAGCCTATATTGGCAATGTAGTGGGGAGCTAAGGGTGGTAAGTCAGAGACTTGAAGTTGTACTTATGGATAAAACAGTGATGTTCGATAATGACAGTATATTTGGTTAATATTGTTAGTCCACTTACAAAACACATTGTTGACACAATTATTTTCATATGAGGCATTATATTATAAAACCATATTTTTGCAGGTTCTTCGAGCCCATATTCTTCCCCTTACAAATGTTGCCTTCAATAAGTCAGGATCAAGGTAAGTTTAGAAGTCTCGATGAGATTAAGAAATTGAATATTATCTCTTAACCTGCTGAGCAGAAATAATTTGGACTTTGGCAGATTGTGCAGACCTAGCTTTACAAACTCCCACAGGGATCTATGCTATTTGCTTCAGGGACTTAGCAGTATGTCTATTCCTTTGTGTGTAGAACTTTATAACTACAATAAAAATGACAATATAATATTGGTTCTTAACAATGTAGCAGGCTAAGGATTGGTGAGTACATAGAAAGGCCATAGAAACTTTCAATTAATGCTATTAGTCATATTCATGAACAGTGAGCAAAATATCTCAATATAAAGTTGACCTTCCTTAGTGGTTCAAGAAAGTTGAAGTGAGTATATCATCTCTGGATTATAGAATGATAATTATTGAAATGTTTATCCTAACAGATCAAAATCGTAGTGATATTTAAAGATTTAAAGTAAATATTTAAAGTCAAAATATTTGTTGACCGTCTAAAAACAGAAAAAAAATGCTTTTAACTTTAATTTTGAGAATTGTTTGATATTTTTGTGTATGTTGTATATGCACAAGTTAAAATAACATAACTAACCCTTATCATATGACATATTGTTAATTACCCCTGCTTAATTGTAACTAGTCTTCCCGCTAATCTGTGGTGCACCAGTGATTCTACCCAGCCATAAGTCTGGGAGTCTTCCTCCACCAATAATTAGCTGGACGCCGTCAGTATGACTATAACTGTGTTGAATATTAAAAAACACACACAAAAAACAACTTAATTGTAACTAGTCTCCTAAAACAACACACGAGGCATATTACTAGACTTAGCATCAAATAGTGCAGATCCTGATCAGAGTGCTCCAAGTGAGAGCTGGCAGGTCTGGAACTACACCATTTGCCTTAGATTTATCATTTCATGCTTAGCCGGCTAATTCTTCAGAGTTTGGTATTTTATTATAATTAACCTTGCTGTAGTTTTATCACCTTTGCATCTGTACACAGATGTACACAAATAAAAAAAGTGATTGTTTTTCATGCTTAATGCTATTTTTTTTTCATTCAAGCCCAGTATTAAATTCATTAGAATTGTCACACTGTTAAGATTTAAGTTATTACCTGGAAAAGGTTGTTTTATTGATAAATTAAAATATATTTTAAATAAATTTTAAATAAATAACTAAATTATTTAATTTTTTGTATGTTTCAGTTTTATCACGGGCAGCTATGACCGAACCTGCAAGGTGTGGGACACAGCGTCAGGGGAGGAACTCCACACCCTGGAAGGTCACAGGAACGTTGTCTATGCAATAGCCTTCAACAATCCTTATGGGTAGGTTTTAGGTTTTTTGAGCTTTCACACCAACACATATTATCCTCATTTCAATATTTGGCCATTTTTGATGGAGAAAACCTAGACCAACATCTGGATAGAACCACCAGTGCACAACAGGTCCGATAAAAATACCTCATTATGTGAGCGTTGTTGTTCTGACCAGGTCTCAAACTTACATTGTACAGGGCTGAGTAGTTGCAAGTCTTTGACTCATACACTATGAGCACATGATTGGCAGACCGCTGAACCTTGTACAACCTTGCCCATACCAGTTTTCAGTCATTTGCTTACCACTCCATGAAATGGTACCTAGATGTTTTGCAAGGGAATGTAGCAAATAGTGTAGAACAAGGTGGTATCTAATAATTTGCCTTTATCTAATACATGCAACAACATCTTAACCCACTCTGGGGAAATTTGTGCATAATTGCTGCATAACCTTTTGTAATGATAAGTGGGGTATTATTCTTTACTTTTTGCATGGATGTAAGGCGACAATAAACAGCATTTTGCAGGATAATTTCAGGTAACAAATTTTTTTGGTTGTATGGGAGAAAAATTTGTCCAAACTGTCGGATACCACCTTTCATCAAATGCCAACCAGGTTGACGGTCTGTAGCTACTAACAATACCTGATAAGTGTTCAACCATCAGTTTATCCCTTCTATTCATAGTACATGTATATATTTTGAAACTTTGCTTATTTTTTTGAATTTCTTTAAAACAGTTGAAAAGTATTTCTAACACATGTGTGTTTCATCATTTAATAGTAAATCCAGGGACAAACCAGTCAACAAATAAACCCTAAGTAGTGCAGATTCTACTAAAGATAAGACTGATAATTGTGATTGCTTCACAAAGGTGTAATTTGGCACATGCATGAGTGAAAGGTTTAAAACAGATATACACACTAAACATAACTGAAATGTGTCGAAGTCTCTAGATTGGTCCATTATTTTTTAGAGAAAATGTTGTCATGAAATTGGAGTATGAAAGGTATTTGAAGTTTTATGAAATTTATGGGGTTTTTTTATTATATTTCAGTGATAAGATAGCCACAGGATCCTTTGATAAGACATGCAAATTGTGGAGCTTCGAGTCAGGAAAATGTTACCATACCTTCCGAGGACATACTGCAGAAATAGTAAGTTGAATGTAATTTGAAAGTTTATTTAAAAAAACAGCCAGAAGGTTGTTCAACCCACGCAGCAAACATAATAATACAAACATTATAAAAAGCATGGCAAATGTGGAAATTATAATACATAAATTATATCTGTAAGTCTGTTAACATATTTCACCTGGGAAAATGTTTTTTTGTAATATATTTCAGAAATTCCTGTTACAGAAATGCAATGCTCTTAGTTTCCATAGTGCAGTTTAAAACCACCATCAGCTTTTCATATTATAGGTTTAGGTTTTAGCATCCCATACTGCCCCCCAAAATATAAATATAAAGTGAATATAAATAGAATAACCTTTATGAAATATGTGGTGTTTATTGATGAGACTTAACTTATCTAAACTGATTGATCTTTCAAGGAGCATAAAATACTGCCAGTTAGTTGCAGTATTAGTTTAATATGCTTGATTAACTCAACAATTTTAGAAAAAAATGCATGTAAAAAATTTAACTGAACTTGTTATAAGCAGAATTATTAAATTCCTAAATAGCTAGATGTATGGAATACTATGATTTTGTGTAAATGTTCCTTTACTTTTGTTCCCCACTTACATTTGTCAGCACACACTGTAGACTATGTTTCTATTCAATAAGTATGGCCAAAGTCTCTATTGGTCTTTGGTAAAGCATTATGGCATGTTTCTTTCTTTTTTCTGTTAGTATTTTTACCAATGATTTCTAATACTCATTTAGTCCGCTCACTTGTCAGCATTTAAAAGGGAGTTAAGTGAGGTTAGAAAGCTTTGCTGAAAACCATAACCTAATTTCATGTACTATTATGTTTGCAGGTGTGCCTCAGTTTCAACCCCCCCAGCACGCTGATAGCCACTGGCAGTATGGACACGACAGCCAAGCTGTGGGACATACAAACAGGACAGGAGGTCGCCTCTCTCAACGTGAGTCTTGGGACATTTCTAGACATTTTATTCACAGTTTTAAAGTAATTTGGTCATGTTTGCATTATTTAACTGTTTTAATTAAAATGCCAGACTTTTATGAACCAAATTGAATTATGGACTCATTTCTGATGATTAGGTTGTGTGTGAACGTGCTGTCCTTCAAAACAATATGTTGTCTTAAGTTTGGGAGAATCAAAAGCATTGCAAAGGTTTTAAACAAAAGATGGTTTCCTCATCAGTGAAGATCCCTTATCTTGGCAGCCATAGATGGCAACTTCAAGGGATTTACAGATGAATTGTATAGAAGCATAAATTTAATTTTCTTGTAATTTCTTCGTTTGTGAATTAAAAGCTATACACCATTGGAAAGCTCTTGAAATTCATATTTTTAGAATACAATATTTTTTAAAATTGAAAAATGCACAAAGAATAATATACAGAAATAAATAAAAGTATTGGCTTATCCTTAAACAAAGTGAACAGTGTATCTTTTTTGGTTGCATTTTTATACCTTTTAAACTATCAAAATATAGTTTTGATATTTAAAATACTTTATAAAGGCTGTTATATTTGATATAAAATTCAGTAAAATAGACTGAAAAATAAAAACACAGTGGTGAGTTTAATACAACACATATTTCCAGATTTTGGCCTGCATTAGCTTCTGCCTTCAAAGATGGCTGCCTTAAACTGTCTTATCAGTGCCTATGACATCACATGGAAACTATCTATACTACATGTATAATCTCATGAGAAATGTATAATATTCACTACAAACTTGACACAAACATTTCCAACTGTGTTTTTTCTCCTTTTAAAAGTTATTTAAAAAAAGAAATCGCATTAAGACCATGGATATTATATATTTTTGTTCCAGAATAATTTGAACAATTCCTCAAAATCTTTGTTGAGATATGTCACAAATGTAGGCCACATTCCCAAGTCTGTGAAATTCTGTGAAAAAATCCCAAGTTACAATGAAAACAGTATAATAAACAATATATAAATACAAGCTTAAATGTTGCATTGATAATGTAGTTTAGTGTAGTATTATGATGTAACTTGCATGAAGCTACAGTGAAGGCAGCAAAATATCCAATTAATAACTGTTAGTGCGATGTCAGAGCCTGTTCGATAACTCAGATCATACAGTTGCACCAACCTTTTCCTTATGTGTGCAACTAAGTTTACTTCCAACTGAGCATATGGGAATATACTTTTATGTGTATATGTCAGTCATAAACAGAACATGGATAAGTAAATTTCTCTAGATATCTTAATAGACCGGACCTGGAAGTGCATACGGTAGAGCGTTGGCTCCAGGTGCAGGAGGCACCAGGTTCGAAAAATTGTTAAAAATGGTAGTGGTATAGCTCCCTTGCTAATACTCAAGCAAATATAAGGGTTGTTCCATGACTGGTTGGCCCGGTGTCAGGATAATGTGACTGGGTGTGGTATCATGCCAGGTGTCCATGGCATGCTATACACATTGAAGGTAGCACTATATCTGCTTCAAGTGGACACCGTCTCTAGATAACTGAAATACTGTTGGTGGGACGATAAACTCAACGAACAAATCTTAATAGTAAATAAAATATTTTTTACTGTTATTTATACCCAGACATGAATCTATGTTCTTCCACCACCAATGATAGCTTGAATGCACTAATATGACCATACTTGTGTCGTATGAGATATATAAAAAAAAAAATCTGTAACTCATTTAAATGTTTTATTTCAGGGTCACTCTGCAGAGATCATTTCCCTGTCATTTAACTCCTCAGGCAGTCAGCTAATCACTGGGTCCTTCGATCATACAATCATGGTCTGGGATGTCAACAGTGGAAAGTATGTCAGCTTCTTAATATGTTGGTTTATTTTGTTAGGTTAAGCAACTGCAGGACTGGACCTGGTAGTGCAATTAGTAGAGCGTTGGCTCCAGTTACAGGAGTCCCAGGGTTCAATCCGGGGCCGCGACATACCAAAGTCATTTAAAATGGTAGTGGTATAGCTTCCTTGCTTATGCTAAAACAAGTATAAGGGTAGTTCCAAGACTGGTTGGCCGGGTTTCAGGATAATGTGACTGGGTGTGTATCATGCCAGGGGTTCACGGTATGCTATACACTGAAGGCAGCACCGTATCTGCTTCAAGTGGACACTGTCTCCATATAACTGAAATACTGTTGGTTGGATAAACCCAATAAACAACTGCAGGGGCACCTGCAGCCACACAGGTAGAGTCACCAACTTGTTACACCAATTCCTTGGCTCCTTTGCCCCACCCTTCATGGGTAGAAGTCACGGGCAGCTCAAGAACATCCCATAAGGCAAGATCTTCTATCTTATCAGTGTAAAATGTTTTTTAACAGCTAACCTGTGGTGCGTAGGTGGCTCTTCCTCCACCAATAATTAGCTGGCTGTCCCCAATATGACCATAATTGTGTCGGTGCAATGTAACAATAAACAAAACAAACAGTCTAAAGGTTTTAATATGTTTTAATTTCTTATCTTTTTTTCTGGTCTTAAAACACTTCACAAACAATCTTACTGTCATCTGAAGATAATTTTCAGGATGCGCATTGTCGAGTGATATGAGTCACAACCTTGTTATTCTTCAGCTTGCTGCTCACCTATTGGGTTAAAGCTGAGTTTATGGTGAAAACTTCCATGTGTCGAGGTCTTGTAGCTGACCTATGGTGGGCTGGAAGGTTTACTGAGACACATGTCTGGGGAAATCCTACTCTTATACTGCCAATGTTAGCAGGTTATCACCAGTATGGCCATGACTCTGTTGGTGTGATTTAAAATGTAACAAAACAAACAGTTTTAAGTTCTTCCATTAAATTGTGTACCCAACCTGAAAACCTGAGAAAGGATGCAAGCTGGAGCTCTTAGCCTGCTAAGCACATATTGATTAAGTTTGAAACACAAAGTGTAGATCCTGATCCCAAGTTCCTGCAATGTTTCTGTCAGTATTATGTAGGCCCTTTAACCGTAGCTTAAAGTCGCTATCAAATAAACAAAAGATAAGTTTTGTTTCAAGCTAATTGTTTGTAGTCTGTTGGGAAACATTTTTACTATCAATCACACCCAGCTACTTACTTCCTAGGTAGATTAAGTAGTAAGTTAAAAATTACCTGTAGCAGTGTGCAGGTAATAAATAGCCTTGCCCCAAGATTAACATCTTATTGCTTGTATAATATCCATAACCCACTAATAAAATGTCCAGTATCTTAAATATTGGACAACGTGCTCATGAGTTTGATTTACGTATTGACAAATGTATTTAGTAATGGGTACATACCAATCATATTTCAGACGAATCCACACCCTAATAGGCCACAAGGCAGAGATCAGCAGTGCCCAGTTCAATTATGATTGTTCCTTGATAGCCACAGGCTCCATGGACAAAACCTGCAAGATCTGGGAAACCAACCATGGTATGTCAATACTGTTGCAGGATGGGTTTTTTTTGCTGATTTTAGATAAGCGATGGCATGAGGAAATGTGCATTTGGAAGTGCTTTGTGTTTAAACAATGGGACAGATTCACTCAATGATTCTGGCTTCTGCTCCTGCACTTGTTGTGATGGCTTTATTGGTAGGTCACTAAATGTAAACCTGGGTGAGGGGGCTGGAGAGTTGGTTAGGTCTCAGATACTGGACAAAATAACATATTAGAAATTAGTATTTAATGTTTCAGATTAATTTTTGTTTTGTTTGGGGAGAAAAAACTCCTGTTTGGGAAAGATGTTTGTTTTTTGGCTACAGAGATGTAAGAAAAAATAGCCCTGCTTAGCATAGGCAACACAACCCAGGAAGTAAGGGATTGCTGGCTTGATCTCAACTTAACTAATGGAACTTGTATATCTCCAGTTTATACATTTTGCTTTAAGAGCAATAGTGCATCTATTGTCAACATGAATCAATATGGTATTTTGTCATTATGCTGTCATGATGAATTAAAGATTGTATATCATCTGAAGAATTATTGTGAATAAACATTGTATATCATCTGGTGAATGATTGTGGATAAACATTGTATACCATCTGGTGAATGATTGTGGATAAACATTGTATACCATCTGGTGAATGATTGTGGATAAACATTATTGTATATCATCTGGTGAATGATTGTGGATAAACACTACAAACATAAGCTTCCTCGATATGAAAAATGCCTTATTTGTTGTCATACTTACCAATACAAGTACAGAAATTAAATTTATTGTTAAGTTTATTTATTTGTTGCTTGAAATACAACAATAATTCATCTCTCTGTTGTTGTTCCACTGATTTATTAAAATAATAATTTATATTTAAATGCATGCTATTTATATGTCCTTTTCTTAAAAGCTTGTGTTTAAGTGCATTCCAAGCCAGAATTAAGTGTTCTATTGCTTTTTTGTTCATAAAACATCTTTCAAAGTCAAATAACTTCAACCTAAAATAATGTTGTGTCCTGTCTTCTGCCCAGGCACATGTATTGGCACTTTGCGGGGTCATGAGGATGAAGTCCTGGATGTTTCCTTCGACATGACAGGACAGTACCTCCTGACTGCCTCTGCGGATGGCACCGCGAGATGTTTTAATGCAACAACCCACACTCTTCTGTCCAAGTTTGAGGGACATGAGGGGGAAATCTCCAAGGTAAAGGAATTTACTTTTTCCTTGTAATTTGGTATATGTATGGGTTTCCTTTATTAGATGAACATGTTTGAACACAATCATACTTATTTTTTATCTGTACATTTTAATTTATAGCATACAATACAATTAAATTTAATTTCATCTGGAAGAAAATTGATGCCTTAAGGTCAGTTATAGCAAGATATTTAAACTTTTGGTGTTGACTTATTTGAAATTCTAAAATACCAAATGGATATCTAAGCAACATGTTGGAAACTTCTTTTTTGTTTTACTTCAAGAATAATATCAGATTAGATATTACAAAAATAACAGTTTCTAAAATCTATAATAATAGAGTCCAAATTCACCAAAAAAGCATAATAATATATTACAGGATTCAATCTGTTATGGAGCATATGTGTTATCAATCTGTTATGGAGCATATGTGTTATGGAACATAAGTAAAGTTATTAGGAATTAACCTAAATGAAATTTTTAATATCCAATAGAATCACTCTTAAAGCCCATAAGATTGAAGTAAGATGACTGTTTCGCTAAAAAATCTAAAATACAAAAGGCAAATGATATATGCCATAGGGCTTTTTTTTTTTTTTAGATCAGAACCATTATGCACCTTAACTTTGCATGTAAATTCATTTATGAACTCATAGTCAAAACTTTGCATAGCCCTTATAGCCAAAAAAATTAGGGGGTGCCCATTGCATTGTGGTAGTGTCATCGATTTGCAACTCCTCTGACTGATTAGCCTCTCATCGCATGTGGTTCTAGTCCTTTTTAGGGCGATAGACCTAATTTGAGAAGGTCTTCCAGCTGACTTGCGGTGTGCTGGCGGGTCTACCCAGATTTGTGTCTGAGGTCTTCGTCCACCAAAATGCTGGACGTTGCTATCATGACCATAAATGGTTGCTGCAATATATTAAAAAAAAAAATGCAAAATTATTATTTTTTGTTGATGTTGACATTTAGAATGGTTAGTGAAAAGGAGGCAAAGTTACAGATTTCAGGATAGATTATCTCCAAAGTCTTGAGATGCATCCCTTTAATTCTGCAAGACACTTAAATGGTGTGACTGTAGTGTGACAACATGTCTGAACTACATGAAAAAATTGTTGGTATGAAAATTGTGACATAACTAAAGTGTGGTTGGTGAATACCACCTCTAAATATGTGATATAACTTTGGAAAAAAAGTTTAACTAAAAGCAAAGAAAAAATAGACTAAGCTTTCTTTCTACTTGTCTTTCAGATCACCTTCAACCCACAGGGGACCACAGTCCTGACAGCCAGCTCGGATAAGACAGCTCGCCTCTGGGACCCAGAGACCGGGGAATGTAAGCAGATCCTTGAGGGACATACTGATGAAATTTTCAGCTGTGCTTTCAACTATGAGGGAAACACCATCATTACTGGTATGATTTATTGTGACATCTCAATGGCACTGTGTTTTGATTGAGAATTATTTATTCCACTTACCTCAGTTATGGCATCAGCACCGCCATGATGCTATGGTTCAGATTCAGTATCAAGCTGACATTTCATAAAAGCATCCATAGATTAGAATGAAATTTTACATATTGCTAGTGACCTAATTTACTGATATAATCAAGTTTGATAGTTCTAGACAGATTTTGGGAGAAATATAACCTATAAAATTATGGTGAGTGTACATGCAGGTTTAAGTTTTGTATGCAAGTACTGCTAATCTCACAGAATACTATCAAACCTTTGAATATTAGAGCACACTGGCCAGTAATAGCTCTTGTTTATGATTTCACGTGTACGAGGGCCATTCAATATATAATGCAACTGTCGCCAGCGTTTCCCTGTGCGACACATGATTTTCATGCCTTGTATACACACGTAAATCTGACTGTCCACCCTTTACATTGATACCAAATACACGCAGATTAATTTTGAAACGGTTTACCTGTAAGTAAATTAATACACCATACTCGTACACACTGTGTTAAAAATGGTTGGAAAATGGTCGCCTGAGAGTGTGAAAATTAGGGCCTATATTCAAGTGCGGTGTAAAAATGGATTATGAACAAAGGATATTTATCACGAACTGTGTGACGCTTATGGGAAATCTGAAGTGTCATATGCAACAATTACAAGGTGGATGAAGAAATTTAAAAGTGGAAAAACAACAATTGAAGATGAACCTAGACCAGGAAGGCCACGGTCAGTTGTTACAGACAAAAACATTGAAAAGGTTCGTGAAATTATAAAACAAGATGCAAGATTTACAGTGCATGACATAGTTAAGATGACAGGGATCTCATCAGGGTCAGTTCATTTTATTCTGAGAAAGTGTTTGAAAGTACGGCAGATAACAGCTCGTTGGATTCCTCATCTCCTGACAGACAATGAAAAACAACAGCGTGTTTCAATTGCCAAGAAACTGCTTAAAATGTATCCTAGCTACAATTCATGAACATTTGCTGACTTTTGTACAGGTGATGAGACATGGGTACACTTTTTTGAACCCCAGCGTAAAATTAATAACAAGATTATTACAAGTCAAAAATATTGTCTAAAGTTGAGAAATACTACAAGAAATGACGTCCAGCGTCTGGGATACGTCATATTTGCCTGCTACATGACAATGCGCCACCACACAGAGCTCAAGTTGTGATCAAGTTTTTAGATGAGCGGAAGGTCAAAGTCATTCCGCATCCACCCTATTCGCCAGATTTGTCACCCTGTGACTTTTTACTATTTCCGAAACTTAAAAAGTTCCTATCAGGTCGGCGCCATAGGTCAAGACAGGCTGTTGGATCTGCAGTGTACCAGTTCCTTAAGAGTGTACCTAAAAAGGACTATGAAAATTCTTTTAAAAGTTGGATTAAACGTCTGAAAATTTGTATACAGGTTAAGGGTGAATACTTTGAGGGACAACATTAAAATTATGAAAATTCCTTGTTTTTTTGTCAAGAAAACCCAACAGTTGCATTATATATTGAATGGCCCTCGTACTTTATTTTACAAAGCTGGGAAGTGGTTTGCTATATTTTATGGATTAGGTTTGAAGGCTGCTTTTATTGTCCGAAGGGTCATATTATGGAATTGCGCCCGTCATCTACCTTTCTGTCCATAAGTCCATTAGCAGTTTCTTGTGTGAATGAACTTATTTCCTTAATTAGTCATCTGAATATTTTCATATTTGCATGAGTGCTTGAAATTGATAGGCACTTTTGCTTGAATGTGAAATAACTCAGATTGTATTGTTTGTTTTTCTTGTGCTGACAGTTATTCCTTTAGTATTAAATGAATGTCTTATAATTGAAACTTTAGTGGATATTTTTTGTTCTAAAATAGACAAATTGGGAGGGAGATTGCACAGACCATTTTGAAAATTAAAAGTAACATTTAAAAAGGCTTTTTTAACTGTTTCTTTTTCCTCTCTTATCTGCTTATAGGCAGTAAAGACAACACCTGCAGGATATGGAGATGAAACTTCTAGAGTTACTTGCCCTTGCCAGCATTCTCCACCATTCACCATTCCAAGATTTATTCTCTACTGTCTTCTAAGCCTTCCTGCGTGGTTTTCAGAGGGCAGCGTTCTAGAGATAGGGATTGGAGTGAAACATGAAATTTTGTCATGAGATATCCAGTATGTCATTGTATTTGTATCAGAGACAACAAAAAAATAAAACTACACTGTCAGTATAAATGAAAGTAGATATAAAATGTATGTACATTTACATATACAACTGTGAAATAGATTTCAACCAATTATTAAAGAATGGTTTAACATAGAAAAACAAAAAACAAACCTGCATAATAATTGACAATTACATGTTTAAAATAATAATTATATTTTTGTTTTGTTCTTTATCATAAGCATTTATAATAAAGGTATTTTAGGAAAGAGTCATCCTAGCATTCTTGAAAATGAGTTGAGCAAGGTAGAACATGCCGTTTTTTATGTTCACATTATTTAACCTTGTATCAAAATACCTACAGAAGTCTGAGTATTGATTTTCTTTAGGCTCTTTTCAAATAACTGGAAAAAATACCAGCCATTACAGTTTTGTGCTAAGTTTCAAATCTGCTTGCATAAGTTATTATTAAGGTATGTTTTATCTCATATTAACTGCAAAGATGTAATTTACAAAAGTACATTGCTTTGTGTTGCTTGTCATGACTTGGTCATTAGTACTTGTATAAATATTTAGTCAAAGAATACATGGTAATGTAAAATAAATTTAAATTATAATTTATATTTTTATTAAATATGAAATAAATACAACCAAATCTTTGAGTTTATGCAACCAGATTTGAAACTAAGCAACAAGAAAAGCGATCATTTTTTTCCATTTATCTGAAAAAGAGCCTTCAAGCAAATTATGTGCAAGTTTATTATATAGAGAACTGCTGATTTGGATCTGATGCAACTGGTATTGTCCTATGTATTATTGTAATCTTTTACTCTTAAAGATGGTATCTGACAGTTTAGACCAACTATATTTTCTCTAATAACAAAATAAGTCCCTGTTACCTAAAAGGTCCTGCAAAATGCTGTTTATTGATGTCCTAGGTCTGTGTGAACAGTGAAGCATAAATCCTCACAAATTACATTATTGCAAACAGATATTTCCTGTTGGAGCCATGCTGCACAGTTAGCTATTTTTAAACTAAAAAACCCATGTGACCACTTACTTTTGAGATCGTTTTATTCGGCGCCGTATGACCTATTAAGTGTCGGTGTGCCGTAAAACCCAAATAAATAAAAGATCTTTTTACGTGAATATCCGGGTAATCCACTTTAATGTCGATATTTATTTTAGCTGAAATCTCCATCATACTTATTTATAGATTGGGAAATAATGGACATTTTAAGCGATATATTTCATGGTAGGTACTGTCTTACAATTAAGTTTATGATATAAACTGCCTTTACCTAAACTAAGGTATAAGTGTATGCAGTAAAAGTGCCAACATTCTCCAGAACAGAGGTAAGATATTGTTACATGTATTAGATAAAGACAAACTGTCAGACCCCACCTTTAACCTGCCGTATGAATTGTTCAGACAAAAGAGAAGATCCCAATTTGCCAGCTGGTAGCTGTCTGATCAGAATCTGCACTATTTGCTGCTGAGTCTTTAAGAATAATTCTTATTACCTGTGTGTGAAGTTGTAAGCTAATAACTAAGAATGTTGTCTTATTAACAAATGTAGTGGGCTAAGGGTTACATAGAGCGTTGACCTACTTTCTTTACAAATTGTGCCCCTCATAAGACCAGCTTAATTTGGATGTGAAAGTTATTATTGGTCTAATAATTATTTTTTAAATTAGTTGTTAAGCTTTGAGAATTGTTTAAAGTATGTATCTACATATTGGTTGTCAAATACCCCAAAAGAACTCTGAGAAATAATACATTGTCAAAATTACTTTTTCCAGTTGTTAGCTCACAATATACATTCCAAGACTAACACTGTTATTTATACATTTTTATTGTTGATTATGCTTACCTACTGTGTGTAAAATTCATATTTTATGTGTTATTATTTTGCTGGAACTATCATCTATTACAGTTCCCTACTGCATGTGATTTTTGTTTTTCAAAACCATTCTAGTTCCAACTGCATGTATCATAAATTGATAACTGTAAGAATAGTTACATACAAGAATTGCATTATGGTCTACGTTCCTTTTTTAGATCGTGCTATGATTTATTGTTTATAGAATGTGTAAATACTGTTGCTTTTGTTCCTTGCGTGTTGTATGAAAGGTTTTCTTTAAAGTTTCAAGTCATTATTAATATTTAATAGGGTTTTCCCCAGGTTCATTTGCTAGTCTTGAAAGATAACAGCATGAATACTGTATACATAGTTCCATTTATACTTAAACTTCATTTGTTTTAATCTCTTTCCATGAAGTTGTTAATTTTCTTGGCAAGTCATTTTTCGATAAGTGAATCAAATGCTTACTTTTTTAGTGTTAAATATATATAATTTACATATTTACTAAAATTGAAAGGTATTTTGTTAATCAACAGCTTGCTTGATCATGGATTGTGTTACACTCTGGAGGATTTTTTTGCGTGAATACTTTTTGTGATGTTTTTAGTGCCTTTACTGTAAAATACCATCAAATATACAGTTTTGTTTTTAAGTTACATCACTTTGGCGCAGTTATGGCCTTATTGGTGACCTCTAGTGTTTATTGGTTTTGGGGATGTCAGACAAAAGTATGGGTAGAATTCCCAGCATTCAGCTGGTCAGCTGGAAGACCTCCCCAGGTTCTCTCCCCTGACAGGACTTGAACCCACTATGTGAGAGGCTGAGGGGTTAACAGTTAGTAACTTTTAATACCTTAGTCACAGGTGCCCCGGAAATTCCATTGACCCGTCCGATTGGTTTTATTTACCCTCGCCATTTACCTTGCGATACATGGTGAGCAAAGTTCCACTGACAACATTCGGGTTGTACAACATACACATTGTACAGATAATTCTCAACTCCTAAATCTTGGATGTGTATGTTCTGACCCTTGTTCTGTATAAAAAGTTTTGTTATCAGGAGAAGTATCATTCTTTTAGCTGACCTGTGGAACACCATTGTGGTTCTGCCCGGACATTTGTCATTGGTCTTTATTAGAAATATCTGTATAACGTTATAATGACAATAAATGTCATGCTGCAATGTATTCTAGTAACAAAGTTAATAACCATAATAACCATTTCTGATTGTTTGTGTGTGTGTCTGTTGTATTTACATTGACATTTTGTCTAGTAAAAGAATGAAGACTATATTGCTATGAATAAATTTTAAGCGCCAATAAAGCTTACATGTCACAAGAGGATGTTCATGTCTTTAAAGATAGAATTTTACTTTAGATAATTGTCTGTACTTATTCCTTTTGTGTACAAAAGATGTTTATTTATATTTACATGATTCTATATTGGTAATGTATTTCCAGTTTACAGTGTAGGTCAATATTGTAGATGAATTTTTTATTTACAAGAAATTATTTATTGCGTGTTGTGCATATTGTTTTACGATGTTGTCCGTTATACTTATAAAGATAATATTTACATCCAACTATAGCTTTCTTTATATAAGACTGTATACTTTTATGTATATTATTGACAGAATATGACTTTCTGTACTTAACATTGGAAATATACGGTCAATGATAATGTTAATCATAATGCTTTATGTCATCTAATATATGTTATTTTATTTTCACATTTATAATGATAGTACACAACACCATTTTACTGTCTCATGTGATGTGCCGTCAAGAAAGTTTATCTAGTACAAAACACCATTTCACAGTCTTATGTGATGTGCCGTCCAGAAGGTCTATCTTGCAGAAAACACCATTTTACCTTCTTATGTTATTTGCCGCCCAGAAAGTCTATCTTGTACAAAACACCATTTCACAGTCTTATGTGATGTGCAGTCCAGAAGGTCTATCTTGTACAAAACACTGTTTCACTGTCTTATGTGATGTGCAGTCCAGAAGGTCTATCTTGTACAAAACACCATTTCACAGTCTTATGTGATGTGCCGCCCAGAAAGTCTATCTTGTACAAAACACTGTTTCACAGTCTTATGTGATGTGCCGCCCAGAAAGTCTATCTTGTACAAAACACCATTTCACAGTCTTATGTGATGTGCCGCCCAGAAGGTCTATCTAGTAGAAAACACTGTTTTACTGTCTTATGTGATGTGCCGCCCAGAAGGTCTATCTTGTACAAAACACTGTTTCACAGTCTTATGTGATGTGCCGCCCAGAAGGTCTATCTTGTACAAAACACTGTTTCACAGTCTTATGTGATGTGCCGCCCAGAAGGTCTATCTTGTACAAAACACTGTTTCACTGTCTTATGTGATGTGCAGTCCAGAAGGTCTATCTTGTACAAAACACCATTTCACAGTCTTATGTGATGTGCAGTCCAGAAGGTCTATCTTGTACAAAACACCATTTCACAGTCTTATGTGATGTGCCGCCCAGAAAGTCTATCTTGTACAAAACACCGTTTCACAGTCTTATGTGATGTGCCGCCCAGAAAGTCTATCTTGTACAAAACACCATTTCACAGTCTTATGTGATGTGCAGTCCAGAAGGTTTATCTAGTACAAAACATCATTTCACAGTCTTATGTGATGTGCCGCCCAGAAAGTCTATCTTGTACAAAACACCATTTCACAGTCTTATGTGATGTGCAGTCCAGAAGGTTTATCTAGTACAAAACACCATTTCACAGTCTTATGTGATGTGCCGCCCAGAAAGTCTATCTTGTACAAAACACTGTTTCACAGTCTCATGTGATGTGCCGCCCAGAAAGTCTATCTTGTACAAAACACTGTTTCACAGTCTTATGTGATGTGCCGCCCAGAAAGTCTATCTTGTACAAAACACCATTTCACAGTCTTATGTGATGTGCCGCCCAGAAAGTCTATCTTGTACAAAACACCGTTTCACAGTCTTATGTGATGTGCCGCCCAGAAAGTCTATCTTGTACAAAACACTGTTTCACAGTCTTATGTGATGTGCCGCCCAGAAGGTCTATCTTGTACAAAACACCATTTCACAGTCTTATGTGATGTGCCGTCCAGAAGGTCTATCTTGCAGAAAACACCATTTTACCTTCTTATGTTATTTGCCGCCCAGAAAGTCTATCTTGTACAAAACACCATTTCACAGTCTTATGTGATGTGCAGTCCAGAAGGTCTATCTTGCAGAAAAAACCATTTTACCTTCTTATGTTATTTGCCGCCCAGAAAGTCTAACTTGTACAAAACACCATTTCACAGTCTTATGTGATGTGCCGTCCAGAAGGTCTATCTTGTACAAAACACCATTTTACTGTCTCATGTGATGTGCCGTCCAGAAAGTCTATCTAATACAAAACACCATTCTACTATCTCATTTGATTTGCCGTCCATAAAGTTTATCTAGTACAAATCACCATTTTACTGTCTTATGTGATTTGCTGTCCAGAAAGTCAGTCTAGTACAAAACACCGTTTTACTGTCTTAGGTGATTTGCCGTCCAAAAAGTCTATCATATTTATCTTGAGATCATATGTTTCCATTAGTATGTTATAATAAAAGGTTGCTTTTAATGTTTTAAAATATTTTCCATAACATATACATTCATAATCAAAATGATGATGTATCACTTATTTCAGTATCCTACAACAGTGAAGTTGGCTACAAGTGTCCGCATTATATTCTCTGTGTGGTATTCTTATGTGTTTATGGTAGGATATCACATTGCAGTCAGCACTTAACCTGCTTTAAATGCACATTGTTTACAAATAACAGATAAACTGTTGTTTGGACAACATTGAAACAAATATTGCTATTATTGATGGGCTTAATCTAAATCTGTTTTATAAGGCAATAATGAAAGCCAATGATGATGATAGATATTTGAACATTCCGTTGATGACTTGTTGTTTTACTTCTTTCTTTACATATATGTTTATCTCATTATTTCCCATTATGATTAACATTTTGGTAGTAAATGTATTTTAACATTTTATACCAAATAAGATATAAAGATACCGTCCAATTGAACTGTTCTAGTTCCCTTGTAGGCTTCTTATTTGATGCATTTCAAATACCATTTAAAGTTTGCTGCAACATTTCTATTTGCAAACTTGCTTACAAATTTTATAATTGAAGTTAATTTCCTTTTTTCCAAAATATTTCTTTGCAAAGTAAATTTTATAACTAGATTTAATCCAGTAATGCCTTATACTTTATGTGATTAGGTACAAACTAATGGTTCAACTTTATATATTCTAGGCTTGAAGAATATAGATTTAATTTAATAAAATATATTCTGTATTAAATATATAAATATATGCATTTTCTTTTTGTTCCATGTATTGATAACTAATGATTATTTTGTCAAAACAGTTTGTTTTATGGTATTTATTTTGCCAAATAATTTGCTTGTACTAGAAATGTAATAAGTGAGACTTCAGTATTAAATTGACATTATATTTATGTGTAGTCAACTGTTAGCTTGCCAAGCAAAAATTGATCAGGCTTGAGCAAAAAGTGTAGATCCAGATCATCAACCTCCCCAGGGAGCTGTCTGATAAGGATGTACAGTTGTTGCAGCAAAGCCTTCCTTAATATTTATTGTTACCTTTGCCTGAAATTGTTTGTAAATGACTAAGAATAAAGTATGGGCTATTTTACAAATGCAGTGGGTTAAGTGCCCATTTTAATAATAATATAACAGTTGCACATTTTAATATTAAAGTAACAGCTGCTCATATTAGTTTTAATATAACACAATTTCTTGCCAGTTGCAAGTTTATGAATCCTAATAAATGTTAAGAATAGTAAAATTGTTTCATGTTTTCCTATTTTACAAAAAAAAAGAAAGAAAAGATGGTAAATGTTAAGGTAGTAACATTTAAAAACATTGTTATTTAACCTTTTTCTGCATAAATAGGCTATTTCACGCCTTTACAAACCATTCACAATCATTAGCATAATTTAATTTACATGAAAAAGGGTTTATGTATAGACTCCGTTCAGCCTTTAATGTATTGTTTCAAGTTGAACATACATTTATTAAAATCCTTTTATCTCTTTTAAAGAAAAACAATAAAGTAAAGTGAATTTTCAAAATTATAGATAAACTATGAACAAAAGGGTTAAATAACATAAGATGTGATTTTTAGAACCTGTATTATAAAACCTTTGTTGTAACTCTTGTATAATAATTTAATCTTTGATGACATATCAGATGTCTGGTGAGACATACTGATAAAAATATTGGTGAATGTTTTGTGTGCAGCCATCGTGTACAAATGGTACAACTCGTTTATCGAGAGTTTCATTGCACAATCATGATCTTTGTCCTGTGTTAAGAGTTGTGAACATGTATTGAGTTGGGTTTTTTCATCATTCTTTTTTCATCATTCCCAATTTGTTTTTGATTTTTTTCATTGCAAATAAATAAAAAATATTTAAAAAAAAGAACAGACTTCATTGTACTTTATTTATTTGTTGTTAATGTTAGTTTTAGTATGAGAAATATATTTTGATGATGATGACAATAGTTAAGTTGAAGTTAAAATCAGCATGTTTAAATATAATAACATCTTTATAACATTACTTTCTGGCAGTGTGATACTTATTTGCTATTTCATCCATCTCATTAACTAAAAATTGGGCTAAATGCCACTAACAACACTGTATTCATTTCACTTTCTTAACATTTCCAGCATAAAATATCGTTAATTTGACCTGACAAAGCACAGTAATTTTCTTACCTGTATGAAAAAGTTAATAGATGACATAATACTAAAAAAAACTAACATGGCATTATAAGCAGGATATAGTGAGAAAATAAAAATGGCAACAAAAATGGATTATCAAGAATCTTTCAATGAAATTTTTATTAATACACTCTCTGGCCACAGCATCCAACACTTGTATGACAAAACATATAGAAATTTTCCAGTTGGAACTAGCTAATGTTGAATCTGTTTAATCTCCAAATTCTCAGTAGTGTCCATTAAACTTGCTATAACTTTTATATATATATATATTTATAACATTATTCCTTATGTTTTCCATTTTAAACACCTATTACATATTTTGTTATAGTGTAAAAGTGTAATACAGGTTTTTGATTGGTGATGTCGAGACATCATCATATTGCAGATTGTATCATACCACTATTTCACCAAATATTGTTAAAATTTCATAAAATCACAAGTTGGCGATTTAAATAATGTGATAAAAAGAATCCAACACTTGTTGTCATTGAACAAAAACATTTATAAAACTTGTCTAGGTAAAATGATGTAAGCTTGCCGTTAGCTCATTATCACTTTTCCTGAACTTGTTTAATAAAAGTTTATATTAAATGATAACTCATGTCAGATCCCCTACTTTATCTTAAAAAGCTTATTTATATCATATTTACTTCTGCATCACATCAGAAAACATAGTAACATTTAATCTGAAATACCACCAAAAATATTAAAAATTACCCTTATTACTGTCTAGGTGTAATCATCCAAAGTCCTAAAATAAGGTTCATGTGCTTACACATGCTTGTCACAATAATAATCCCAAAATAAATGAGACGTTTCGATAAGCAAGAAAAGCAGTTGTGTGTACAAAAATCAGGGAGGTGGACATGCTGGTAGATTTATTATACAAGCAATATCTATACTAGAGGGTCATCAGATATATCCACTACAATGTACCTTGTTTTCTACAGTTGTTATATTAATGTTTGCCCTAGTAAATGCTAAGCTTTGAGTTAAGGCCTAATAGTATACATCAAACAAAATTTGGACTATATCTTTTAGGCCTCTTACAATGGCTTGCATACATGTGAACCCTCCTGCTTTTGGAGGGAGACTCCCTCTTTTAAGGTAAAAAATTATTTGAAAATGAGGGGTGTTTTACACATTTTCAGAAAATCTCCCTACTTGGAAACAGATAACTTAGTTCTGTGTTTATATGAAAATAAATCTCCCACTTTGCAAGTGAAAATCTCGAACTTTGGCCTCAGAAAAGGTACACATGTATGGACTTGTACATTCACAAACCATTAACACAGCTGATTTCCTTCCTGAGAACTGTGTGTGTCCCACTGACTGTCGCCTGGCTATCATCAGCTTGTTGACAACAAAATGTCAGGTGAACTTCAGATCAGAAAACATACTTTAATGGAATCTTTCTTAACAAAAAGGACAAGCCAGACAAGAGATCTGATCCTGAACCAACACAGTGCAAGATTTGCTGTTTTCTGGTTTGTTACAATCACCTGGTTGGATCCATTGTAGGTGGGTTTAAAAGACAAGATAGGCCGGTTGGTTATTTTTGCTTTATCAAATATACTGAAACACATTTCAAACACTTTGCAGCTTCATGGTTAATACAAGAACATTTACATGGATGAACATGTGTAACAAGCTTTGAGACGAGAAAACAAACATTGACAAAACGTTCTGATTATGCTCTAGCAAGGTACCAGTAATCGAACAGAGACTGTATTATAGGTTGCCACTACAAAAAATGGATCTACAGGTCAGAGCATGGCTTAACACTGAAGACTTTAAAATGCATTATATACATCCAAGGAAGTTTAGACTGTATAGCAAAGAATGTTTAGTTGACTAAATATTTAGTTTTTGTTCTTCGCTAAGGTCAGAATTTACAAATACTTTTTTATAGTGAAAATCATATCTTTAATATCAGGTTATATATAGTTGCCATTATTGTCCGATACCCAGGCTTATTTATTTTCCATTTTAATACATTCATTGACCGTGGGTTTATTGGTAAATTTTTTGTCGTCTTATTGAACTGAATAGATCAAGAATTGGCCAATTATAATACTGCTTACAAAATCTGTACTCTTCAACGTGGAGACTTGAAGTATAACAATGATGTCACCGTTTTGACAAGTTTGTTGAAACAATGAAAGAACAAGCTTTATCAGTGGACTGAAATCTTTATCGGATTATAAAGCGAACAATGAAATATAATTACCAGAAATGGCAAAAAGTGAACTAATTAACTCACGGGCGATGAATGTAGAGTAACAGAATGGATCAGTCGTGGGTGTCCAACAATAAGTTGCCATATAGTTTATTTAATGTAATGTATTGGCCTAGGTAGCAGAGGACATAGAACAAAATGAACAAAATCCTGATAACCTACAAATGACTGCATCAATACAAAAAATTACACGCTTTAGACACTGGATATCTAATCAAAGCTTTGCAAGTTGTAAATGTGAAGCAGATAATTTTCTGTCGAGACAACCAAACAAAAAGATGCGATCAATATAATAAATCTGTTTTTATCCTAACGTACATGTAGAATGTAGGTATGAATATAGGTAATAAATAAATGTACATAATGGCTTACTTCGAACATTCCCTATCAGCACATTCTATTTCCTTTTTTACATTTATTACAGTTTTATCATTCTTTTTATCACAATATAATACAAAGGACATGATATAAGCAAATATAGCTAAGCCATATGCACATTAAAAATGAACCAATGTATATACATAATCAATTACATAATGGCAAAATGGTAATAGTAAATTAAAAAAAGGTTCTTCTGAAATAACAATGTTTTTTTATACCATGTACACAAATGACAATTGAACAATACAAGCAGTACAATTGATATTATTATACCTCATTTAATTCTCACCTTAAATTTTCAAATACACGCCATGTGACAATCCCAATAATCCTATCTAACATCATCGCATAGCGCGTAAATTAAAAACCCTGCTTAATGCATCTGATCTGTCAATAAGTGCTTATTTAAATGTGTACATGATTCCAGTCATTCCAGGTTCCATGTAGGTTCAAGATGTTAAGTTCAATTTTTGTCTATGTTTGTTCGGTATAATTAAATAAATATGATATCCCATGATGGTTTAAGGTGGTATCCAACAGTTTGGACCAGATTTTTTCTCTCTCAAAGAACCAAATAAATTATTGTTGCCTGAAAAGATCTCTCACAATGCTTATTATTGATGTCCGACATCTATGTGAAAAGTGAAGCATAACACATGATTCGTCATTATAAAAAGGTACCGTATTTTCTCACTTATAAGACGGGGGTTTTTCCTTTAAATTTCATGTCGAAATATGGGGCTCGTCTCATAGGCGGGGTCTAGCGACCTGGCAAAAAGTTTTCATGTTGTTTTAGGGTGAAAACATACCACATAAACTTATTAGCAGTTAAGCAATGACCTGACGTGCCGTCATTATCGACTTCCGATAATTTACCTTAATTGAACTATGAATTCTGTAGGTCAACGATTAACTGTCACACATACATTTCGCTTTGTTCTTCATGAAACATGGCTTATTATCCGTCAGTAAACACTAATACAAACTTCTGTGTAGACTTGCCTCATTACATACGTTAAGTGACTGACTCTGAGATAAGCTGTTGTCAAGGTTTATATCGATCGGAGCAGTTTGACAGTGAGGGAGTGAACGATGTGTCTTAATAAGCAGCTGCCAATTACATTTCTCCATGAAATTATTGATTGACGGCATGTACACAAGGACAGTGCACTGTTCCCTGATATATAGTGTACTGTCATACAAGACTTGGTGACGTAGATCAAAGAAATGTCATGCGGCCACGCGCTACAGGATAGCAGTGCAGCTGAGACAAGATACATCCCACAACGTGTGAAAATTACAGTCACTGTTTACCAATTAACCCTTTTGAGACAACATGACTGGTCGATGTTCCTTTCATTTTTTCGCCTCGTCTTATAAGCGGGTCGAAGCAGAAACCGACTATTTCACAGGTGAAGTAGAGGGATCGTCTTATAAGCGAAAAGTCTTAAAAATGAGAAAGTACGGTATTTCCTATCTAAGCCATGCTGCACAGTTAGCTATTTTTAAACTAAGAAAACCATGTGACCCGTAACTTTATACAATCATTTGGGTAATCTGCTCTGACGTCTATATTTTTTAGCAGAAATAACAATCATGCTTATTTATAGTTTTAGAAAGAATTGGCATGAGAGTGATTTAGTTCATGACTTCTACAGTCTTACAATTTAGACAATGTTCAAATCATCTTTTTTTAGACTTAGGTTTGATTTTTTGCAGAAATTATGCTCCAATTCCAATCCAGGTTTGCATTTGATAAAGACAGACTGTCAGATACCACCTTGAATAGCATGTATTGTCAAGCCAAGAAATTGTTGAGTGCCTCCAACACTACAAATTACGGTTTGGCAATACATGCCATTACCCTCAAAGGAATGTGATATTTACATGTTAACAAATACATAGTTCCCATAACAGTGAAGATCACTTATCTTGGCAGCCATCTTTGATGGCAACTTCAAGATGAATTGTATAGAAGGGTAAATGTTAATTTCTTGTAATTTCTTCATTTGTGGTCCAAAAATTTAAAGCTATACATAATTGGAAAGCTCTTAAAATTCACTTTTTTAGAATACATTATTTTTAAAATTTATAAATGCACAAAGAATTAATACACAGAAATAAATAAAATTATTTATATGGCTCATCCTTAAACAAAATGAACAGTGTATCTTTCTGATTTGTTTGTTTCCCTTTTAAACTCTCAAAATATAGATTTGATATTTAAAATACTTTATAAAAGCTGTTTAATTTGATAAAAAAAATCAGTACAATAGACTGAAAAATAAAAACAGTGGTGAATTTAATACAGCACATATTTCCCAATATCGGCCTACATTAGCTTCTGCCTTCAAAGATGGTGGCCTTAAACTTGTCTTATCAGTGCCTATGACATCACATGGAAACTATCAATTACCAGTAAGTTAATAAGTAGAGTTTTAACTTAGATTTATACAAAAGGCAACATAGTAAATAGTTTTGAGATTTCAAATTTGTCTTCCACAGAGTAAGTCGATAATTACCTTAAAATATTTCATTTATTAAAAATGTTTATATACAAATAAAACATTTTTTTATACATTTTCTCCACTGATACATGCAGATAACTTTATAATAAAGTTATGACATTCAAAATAGTATATTTATACAATATTTTTGTTAAAATGTAAACTACAAATAAACTGTAATATCAGACAAATTCTTTTTAGCTGGTACAAGTTTTTCGATTAAAATCATTGTAATTATTTACATTCTTTTATTTAATCCAAACTGAAATTTCTTGCATGTGTTAAACCACAATCTTTATGAAGCATGCTCATGCTTTCATGAAAATGTGTATTTATTTTTTAACATATACATGTTTAACACAGTTGGAAGAATCCTATTCCTGACAGAAAATATATTGCACATTGAGAATCAGAAAAATGAATCTAAAACAACATATCATAATAATTAATATAACCATAATAACCAACGTGATAGGCATCCTAGCATTGTCAAACAGTAGTTAAGTCTTTGGACAAAGATGACAGTATTGGTAGATTTTTTTTAGTATGAAATTAAGACTACACTGATTTTAAGACCACTTTACTTTTAAGACTACTTTACTTTAAAAATTAAATACCACTTTACTTTAAAGTTGTTTTAAAGACTACCTTGCTTTAAAGACCACTTTGCTTTAAAGTTGCTTTAAAGACCACTTTGCTTTAAAGTTGCTTTAAAGACTACTTTGCTTTAAAGTCCATTTTGCTTTAAAGACTACTTTACCTTAAAGCCCACTTTGCTCTAAAGACCACTTTGCTAACCATCATAAGAGAGACAACATTTATACCTTAAATTGAGTCCAAAATAAAGTCTAACAATAACAATGTAACAGTAACATTTGCAATCTGGTTAGGATGTCTCTATAACCCTTAGCCGGCTATTTTATGAAGATCTCAAACTCAGTTCTTAGTGTTATGCTTGTAACTACATGTAAAGGTTATTAGACCTTTAAAGACTTAAGCTTCAAATAGGCTAGATCAGGATCCTACAGCTACCAGGGGGAGACTGAAGGATCAGGTTCTACACCATCTGCATAAGCTTGAGTGTTTCATGCCCAACCTGGCTAAGATTTAAGATCAAACTGCATTTCAAAATTACAGTGGCATAACTTATAAATGGTTGTGTAGGCAAATTTTTGCAATTTCATAGGAATTAATCTAGCATAAGGCCTTTTTTTTTCTTGTAAGTACAGAGAAACTTCTCGCAGTTTTTAAGAAAATGCAATCTGCCTACATTTTGTGGTCTACCAAGATACAATGAATTATACAGACTTGTGCAGACTTTTTAACCTAAAATCCTTGAGAAATATATTTGCAAAACAAGGACATGTATAATAAAAACCTTAATCTTAGGATTGGTCAGATGGATAACACAAATTTTTGAACCTGGCCAAACAGATTCTTTAAACTGGACATGGACTAAAGCTAAAACTTATATAACTGCTGCTCCAGAAGTAAAAATATTTGGCCTAAGGCCAGCATTCACCAATTATTCTTAAGTAAGAATTGCTGAAGTCATGGATTTCAATCCACAATATCTTTATTATGTATTTAGCTACGTCTGTATTTCTGAATGACACGTTAACTTTGCTACTTTGTGCTTAAAAATCACATTAAAACTTCATAAATAAGCTTATTTATATTGATATGAAATTGTAACTTGGGCTTACCGTAAGTCATGACTTAGGCTAAAAAATGTTCGGTGAATATGGTCCTAAATAATGTCCCGCATACAACCACCTCTGGCTGATGATGTATCCATATTGATGTGTTCAAACATGTAGCACAAGGCCATTTACATGACAACCAATAACTTAGGTTTAACAATAAGAAAATATGACCAAGTCCTATGAGTATTGCAACATAATATTCAAATTTGGAAAGGCAAGTGTAGAAGTACATTTTAAAGGTGGTATCATTTTTTTTTCCAGTATAATTTCAACATAAAAAACATAATTCTTGCTACGATTTGAAATACACCATGCTGAAGATAGAAGTCAAACAATTAAGAGTGTTTCAAAAGCTTGTTCACTGATAAATATTTGATTGGTAACAACATTTATTAGGACTAAGTCCAGTAAACATTGATGGAGGAAAATGCCAAAAATCTCGGTAGAATTTAAAGCATTGCATGTAAGCTGGGATATCCTCTCCCTCACACCAAATTTCAAACCCCGCAACATTAACCAACCATTATCCACTTATACCCAAAGAATCATTGTTCATGTTAAAAGACAATATTCTGAAAAGATTGATAGAATCCTTTAAATACTAGTGTTCAAATAATCTAAGATTCCTACCTTATTTTGCGGAATATACCCTGCAACTTTTATTTTTAAGGATCGTAGCATATGGGCAATCTATTAACAAAATTGTATTTTGGGTGACCCGTCTCTACAAATATTTATTGATATTTTGCATGTACTATGACATTGATCAAATGCTAAGTGTCATTATGAATGGATGATGTATTCTGGACTGAAGACCTTGAGTTTAGAAATAATGCTCTGTGGTTAGATTTATAAAGATTTTTAAGTTTTTTTTGCTGACTTAAACTAAGAAATGTTCTTAAATTTTGAAATACTTCCTTACATATGATAAGTTTACTTCAATTTTATTTATAAAATAGTAAATCTAAAAAATTCCTTTGGATTTTTCCAAATCTAAAAAAAGTATCTTGGTTTAAATATTAAAAAATAACTTAACACTCCTTATAAATACGACCCTGTTCTATTAAGTTATAAGCCTAAGCCAATGCAGTGATTCAGTATTGTTCATATTATTCAAGCACTAGATTGTATGGCATTAAGGGGCATATATCGTACACATAAACAGCAGTAACAGAGGCATCACAGATTTTAATGTATTACATACAGACAGTACATATATGTGTACAGGATTTAGGCATGGTGAACACAAATAGGAGGACACAAATCTTAAAATAAAATCTGACCCAAATTGGCTATTGGAAATGAAAAACAAGCAATAACATGGGATCTAAAAAGATATTTACAAAGGACACAATGATATAAAACAAATGTATACACAAATGTAATACAAATATGAATTTTTGAACTAAGCATTGACACAGATACATAATAAACATAATAAAATAAAATGTAAACTTTCAATGCAAAAAAAGTAAAAAGAAGAGTCCCTATTTGTGTTAACAACAAAAAAAACAGAGGGAAGAAAAGATAAACATTACACATAAAAACAAAGATGATAAATATAAAAAAAAGCCATGAACAAGTAACCATTCTATGGAGGAGTGATGTTAATCTTAAATTAAAGGTGAAATTATGTTTAGTAATACTGATAAACAACTGATATAGTCCACTAGTAAGCTAGATCTATGACAGATATGTACTTAAATAAAATAATTATTAATGAAAGGAATCTATTGAAATCTAGCAAAAACAATCTAAACAGCATTATATTGAATGAATAATGCTATGATCAAAATGAAAGAAATATGTGGAGAAACAATGACCTTGTCATCATAAAATGTTTATGACGCAAAATGGAAGTTATTTTATGTATAATATTTAACTATAATTACTTATCCACAAGTTTTATTACATAACTAACTTCACGTAGGTTGGTCAGTAGCATAATATCCTTTAATGGGGTACATTGCTAAAATGGAAATTGTCTCCCTTTTTAGTTAATATCCGAGGTATTCCAAACAGTAGGTAGGTCCTTTTAGTTGGAATTCATGGATTTCATCGCCTGTCCTTTTGTTAATATTGCAATTACAAACAGTGAAATTTCTTTCTTTTGCATAAATATAAGCTTATAATTTATTTAAAAACTTATAGAGATATGTTATTTAAAAAAGAAAATTGAAATGTTTGTTGAGAATGGTTGACCTTGGTATCATAAGAAAGGCAGAAAAGTCAACAAATACTCAATAAAGCACAAGCACAAAAACGGAGTAAAACAAATAAAAGGACCTACTTGCATTTAAGGATTATTCAGGGGAGACTATTCATTAATGTCTTCCATTATTATCCATTTATTCCTCCTGGTCTTATATGCAAGTCACCCATTGAGCTTACATTATAAGATTGTAGGACAACTTTCCACTTTTTCTTGGACATTTTCAGTTGTAAACTCACAGCTTACAAGGAAGAATTGACAGGAAAATATACATGTACCTGTTTTCCTGATAAAATAGGGTTTTGTAAAATGTTTTATTACATTGCAGTTGTTATAAGTATTAAGTGACAAAAAAACAAGATAAATAATGCTATGTTGTGTAAATTTCTTTGGGGTTAGTATATATGTAAAATTTACCTACCAGTCAAATTTAACTATGTGTCTGGTCCCTACTTAATGGTTATGAAGTATTACCTTCAAATATATGGCTATAAAGTGTAATATTCAAAAGTCAGATTGTATGAGTAATGGTCGACATGCATCTAAAGATACTTATCCTAAATATGGCAGGAAAATAGAGGGAAATAACACTGCATGTTATGCAACATAAACAAGAGAGAATGACTTATAAATATGCATATTTATTTCTTGGAAAATAAATTATACACTGTAAATCTATAAATATCGCAAGAGAGATAAGGTGCAAACAAAATGGTATAAATTAGTTAAAAATAAACAAAATGGAAGAATAGCAAAGTTTTGATTTTTGTCCTATTGTAAGTATAAGTTAGTAAGATCCCCTAACCTTGTACAAAATGTACAAAATAAATATATATTCCAAAAATAACATAAAACTATGTACATATTAACATATACAGAAAACAATAGAGCAAGCAAAAAACAATTATTAAGCTGTCTTGAATGACATACATAATTCTTTATTATTTCATTATTTATTTCATTATTTAGCAATAATAAAACCTTGTGTCTTCTTCACCTTTTATTCTTGAAAGTAGCCATTATATGTACATTCAATTATAATGTAACAACTTCTACAAAAGATTGCAACATGAACTTAACGAGAAAACTTTACGAAAAAGTTAAGGACATTGGCATACACTTTAACTGTAAACCATCCATTCACACACATTAGGAAAAGAATGTATTAAAAAACAGTCTGTATGCTAGTTTTTAATCAACAAAGTGTTGTTTGTTTCTTTGTCAAATTACCAAATTTTCTGGGATATAACTCACAGTCTTATTTTACAAGTTTGTGTATTACTCTTACACAGTGGTATGTACAGAGGTACCAATATACTCAATAAATTTATTGGTTGAAATAATAAATCATAAAAATAACAGTGGTATAGCTTAAATATGAGTTAATCTAATGGAGAAAGATGGAAGACAAGATGACAATATGGTTGACAAAGCAACTACAGCTGCTTATAAGGCACAGGCAATTGTTGGCAAATGATCACTACCAAATGTGGAAGGATAAATATTTCATCATAACCATTTTTTCTCTTTGTCTTTTCAGTGGGCTTTGTTTGCTTGCAAGTATTTTCGCCCAACCTCAATACGGAAAAGCTTAGGATGTAGATCCTTATCAGACAGCTTCAGGAAAAGCTCAATCATTTGGACAATTTGATTAATGACTATGCCAATTAGGTTGTGATCCATTTTATAAGGTTTAACTACTTATTTATCCAATATGTCTTTTAAAACACACTCCTAAAGGATTCAATGTTAAGATATCCAGTGAATTACTTTACACAGAAGGAAACTTGATCTTTCAGAAGCAAATAGAAACTACACACTGCTTCAGACTCCTTTGGAATCAAAAAAACGAAATTGAAAGATAATTTTCTTCTCATGTTTGCCATACAATAAACCAAAGCATAAAATCGAAAGTAACAAAAAAAAAAGTTCTAACATGTACATCTACTCTTAGAGTGAAGATTTTTTTTCAGTTGCATCTTTCTTGCACATGTTGGCCTTTTTTAGATGTGTATGGCAAGCGAAATAACAGAATGAGGCTAAAACAATGGAAGATGTGATCATGATTGGACATAAAACAGCCTTATAGTAGTGAAATTTCACCTGTTAGGTAGTTATGGTTAAAGATTGATTTAATTCCTATACACAACAGAGTTGCAAAGCTAACCTGGAGCTTTGCATCCACATAACTTAGAATTTCATCAACAGACTATCTACTGAGGATTAACCCGTAGCTTGCTAAATTTTGTTAAAAAACCATGCTAAATTCTCTGGGTATTTTTCCTTTAGTATTATATATCTTAATGTCAGGGTTGATAAAAACTGTGACTGAGCATCAAAAAGTGCAGATCCTGATCAGACTGCTCCGAGCAGGAAGCTGGATCATCTGGAGCTAGACTAGTTGCCTTGTAAATACACAAACAGCAGGTTAAATGTTACCACTGTCTGAGCGTCTCACACATGGGATTCCCTCTTCTTATATAAAGGGAGTTAACTCTATTAAAAAACTACATTCTTACCTCCCTTGTGGGTAGGTATTTGGTATATAGTTACTGCAGAAAACTTTTAAACATTTGAAAAACCCTTTAAGACTGAAGCATACACATTAAGTGGAATCCTATAGATTGAGAAAAGAATTTATTAAGTTTGAGCACTTTTCTAAAAAATAAGCAAATTTAAAACTGAATTTATTATATTTCTAACATAAAGAATATGAAGATACCTTCCCACAAGGGAGATAACTAAAACATTTCTTTCATTTTGAAAAATAGGGAATAGGGTTAACATCCCTTAGCTCTAGTAGTTAGTCTATCTGCTGATGAGGTTCACCATATTGTATTTGGATGAAATTTACTCATTTTTGTGTGTGTAACTGAAATGTTCAACTCATCAATTTTAAGCCTAATAGTCTTGTTAGAACTACAACACCAACGTTGTAAAGGCTTCATGATATAAGCAAAGTTGTACAGATATTTGTTAATCTGTCTGTATACTAACAATGTTTTCCAAATAAAAATGTAAAGACAAAATGTGATATTGTGACTAAAGATTATTAAAACAAAAATATATTTTAAAAATCTACTTATTTTTCCTCCTGAACACAAAGCAGTCTGCATCATTGCTTTCATATATCACACAAAAATGGAAACAGCAAAGAAACAATATGAACAATAGTTTGAAATGTAAAATCAATTAAAAACAATTCAATCAATTAAGTATGGATTTGTGTCATTTCATTATTAACATTTTTAATTATAAGAAAAATGCTCATCAATGACTCAACTTATTATGCATGTTTGTCATTTACTATTAAATTAATTTACAAAAATATAATTGTACAAGCTTTGCACATATTTTCTCACTTAACAATGTAGCTAGAGAAAACATGAATTTTGTTAATATGCTCGTACTTTGTTGAACATACAATAGAAACATACAGATCTCTCCAGATAAACAAGACATGAGAAGCTTAATTACAAAAAGGACTTACTCTCTACTGTAAAACACTCACATCATACAAAATACAACATCTATGGCATCACAGTCTTATCAAGAGAACAAAAGTGTAAAAGCTATTCAAAGAATTATTCTTTTATTTCTTATCACTCAAGGGAGTTAACTTCCACAAATCAACGTAATCTATACATGTTAATCCTACATGGGTTATTTCCCTTAGGCACTTTCATTTCATAGTAACCCTCGCACAAATTACTTTGAATGCTTATATCACCACCTGACTTGTCTTGCATACTTTAACAGGTAGGTTCATAGTTTCTAAATCAGCAATTAATTAAGCACAAAGCTTTGCATATTGTCTTTCAAATACATACAAAAATAACTAGAAATTATATTAATCATAGTTAACACACATATTAAGGGCAAATTATTGACAAAGAAACAATTAAGCAAGGGTTCATAACATCATTCTTAGTTAATAACAATAAAGACTGTCAAATAAAAATATGACATTTCTGTTCATTTACTAATAATGGGTTTTATTCCACACAAATTATTTAATTGAAACACACTTTTATTTCTTTTTTTCAAGATGTTAACACATAAAGGCAGTATTCATAAAACATTATGTACATGAACATCTATGTACAGTGTGCAAAACTACAGCTCCAATGTAAGCTTTTGAGGTTAAATGTTCATAATAAGAGAGTTTTCTTGAAACATTAATTAATCATTGTCTAATAAGAAACAGTTTTCTTGAAACATTTATTAATCATTGTCTAATAAGAAACAGTTTTCTTGAAACATTAATTAATCATTGTCTAATAAGAAACAGTATTCTTGAAACATTAAATAATCATTTCATAATTTTAAAAAGTATTCTTGAAACATTTATTAATCATTTCATAATGTGAAACAGTATTCATGAAACATTTATTAATCATTGTCTAATTTGGAACAGTATTCTTGAAACAGTAATCATTACATAATTCAAAACAGTATTTTTGAAACTTAAATCAATTTTTAATTTGAAACCGTAATCATGGAACTTTAAATTATAATTTTATAAAGTCAAATGTCCTGTCAACATTTCACAATATTTAAAATCTCTAACTCTACACTTATTCATTACTTTTATCTGCCTCCCACAATACTTCATCATTACTGATATATAAAAACAATGTGCCAACACGTAGACAGTCACAATGGCCTGTATGATGCCTTTTAGTATAAAAACTTTTCCTTTTTTCTTTGCCTTTCTTTAGCAATCCTAATTTTGGTTGGACATTGCTACACTAGTCATTATTTGGAGAAAACAAGAATTAAAAAAAAACTCAGCCATCATCACAATTACATGTACAGTGTTAATTTTACATATTAGAACTGTGTTTCAATGGTGCACATGTTTCAAAAATTAGATTTTTAGAAAAGTCAGTCATTACTACATCATGTCTTCAGTTTTAAAATGTAAATATTTTTTTGTTATGATTATTCCTTTAGATGTCAATGTACTCAAGATGAGAATGTAAAAATAAAGCTAAATGCAGTGAAACTTTCAATACCAGAATTTTTTCCAGTTTGGTGGTGAAAGACTAACAAAATTCTTATCAATCCCTAACAGACACTCTGATATCCTACAGACAGGGCTGCAAAAAATCAAACAAGCCTTGTATCTCAAGAAGTCTATAATTATATCCTATTTTGCTGTTTTTTGAAGGTGGTATCCGACATTTTGCCTATATAAAATACATATTACAATACTGAACCACTGATTTGGGGAATTTCTGCATATTTTTTGTATGAATTTATACTTTAGTCTTGATAAATACGATTTTAAACACTGACTTGTTAGACAGAGCTATTCGCCAAAAAAAAATAAAAAAAATCACTCGGTGTATTCTTTCAAAAGGTATCAAATGCTTCATAGTTGTCTCTGCTATAAACAGATCTTGGCTTCGGAGCAGATTACCAGGATGACAATTTAACGTGATCACAAAAGTGAGTGGTCACATGATTTTCAAAGTTTAAAATAGCTATCTCTGCAGTGTGGCTCAGATAGGAAATACCTGTCTGCAACGACGAGTGCCAATTTATACTCAACTGTTCACACAGATCTAGGACATCAATGAACAGCATTTTGCTGGAATGTTACAGATAACAATGGCTTATTTAGTTATTTGAAAAAATAATGTTTTGTCCAAACTGTCAGATACCACCTTAAAGTATCTGTTACTAATGACCTTAGCAAATGAAGTCAAGGGTTCTTCTATAAACTTGAGCTAATATGATTGTATTAGGGATGGTTTCTATGGACCCAAAATTCAGGTCAGTGATGACCTTGACAATCTATGATGGAGTCTCTTCCATGGCTAACTCTGGTGTTTTTGGTTCTGTTGTTGTCTATGGTTCTACTGGTGTCTATGGTTCTGTCACACTTCAATCCTCACAAAGTCTATGTGTGTCGCTGTGGTTCAAGAAATATCCCATCATCATAGAGAACTGTATGTACATGTGTTAATGGCTGAATTATTCTTTCTTGCTTAATAAAGCACATGTCATTATCATACTATATTTTTTGTTTCTATGAATGGTGCACATTCCTATCACCATCATCATCCATCTAAGGATGTTACAGTTGAATCATGTGTAAGTTTTTCTCGTGCACAGCCTTTTCCCATCATCATAGTCTATCAATGTTATGGCTGAAGCACACTAGTATCACCATTACAGTCTAAAAGAGTTTTTATGGTCAGCCCTCTGGTGTGGCTCGATTTGATTGTGGTCAAACACGTGCTGAGGGTTGTGTTCGAGAGTTGCTTGACATTGCCACAAGTGCCGCCACGGTTAAGGCGACCTTTACCATCCCTTTGTCCTGCAGGATGTCGGTTGCCTCGCACAACTGGTCCTAGAACAGAGAAATACACAAAATCAGTCAGACTCAAAGTAACAAGAGATGCATTTCTTCACAGCATAGAGCTGCTTGATCTTTAGCTTAGCTAGTTGTAAATACATCTCAGCCCAGACTTTAACCTACACAGTGAGGGCTGTGGAATTATACAGGTCAGTAAAAGTAACAAATCAACTACAGGTAACCTCCTTCAATCAAGGGACTTTTTACAAAGCATATAACAATGAAGATTGAACAGATAGATATTTAATGAAAAATCATTTGATCACTAACCAGCAAATAATGATGAATACTGTGCATAGTCATAATATACTTAGAAAGAAAACAATGTTCTCTGTTAAAGGGTACATCTTAACTTAATGTACATGTAGTATGGTTTATTTGTCACAACTAGCTTCGCCTTGCTTTCAATTGTCTTAACTAGCATGCCTTTTCTTACCCCCCCCCCCCCCCCCCCCTCTCATCACCTCATGTAGAATGCCTTTTCTCACCTCACATAGCATGCCTTTACTCACCTCACCTAGCATGCCTTTACTTACCTCACCTAGCATGCCTTTACATACCTCACCCTTCACTTACCTCACCTAGCATGCCTTTACCTCACATAGCATGCCTTTTTTCACCTCACCTAGCATGCCTTTACTTACCTCACCTAGCGTGCCTTTACTTACCTCATCTAGTATGCCTTTACTTACATCACCTATTTGACTTTCTTTTTCTTTTGACACCTTCCTTCTCATGATAATGTTTAAAATGACTGACAGAAATCTTTCTTACCTTTAGACAACTAATACTTACCTAAGTTGCCTTAATTTATCCATTTTATTTACTTCCATCATCCTTTCTCTACCAGAATTGAAATGTTCCTTCCTACTTACTTTTTGTCAAAACAAACATTTGAGTTTATAATATTCCTGCTTAACTGTAAGACCATTTCGAAGCAGCAGACTGCTTAAAGTAAATCTGACCAATCAGAGTGCTGCAAATGTTCTTTAGCTCAAAACAAGTGACCAGTGTATACATGGCATTGTGTCATTGAAGGAATGTTGAGATGATTTGTACTTCATCTCCACTATTTTCACGCTGCTCATAATAAGCGATAAATACTTGATGAAATTGTTTTACCAATAAAAAACACTATCAACCAATCTTTGTCAACATACAACCAATCTTCGTAAACACATAAATAAATGTTGTTTAACTTATTTTCCTATCTTGAAGAATGTTTATGTGTACACCATACAAGGACATCTGATAAAACACTAACAACATATATTTGGTTTTTTTTCAAAACTCAAATCTTTTTAATAAAGTTTAACAAAAAGGGAAACAAATTGCAGTTTGTCTTTAACAAACATACAATAAAATTAACAAATACGATAAAAACATGTGCATTTGTAATACATCAGACAATAGTGAGAATCTGTTTTTAAAAAATTATAAAAAGTAACAAAGATTGCAATAAACTCAACAACAGTATGGCAAAATGAATCAAATAACTTTGATTGAGTCAACACTAAAAACAAATGTTGGTGTGACATGTAATAAGTACACGCAATTAAATAAACAAATAACATAATTGCGTAAAGCTTAATGTAAATCCAAATAATTATGAACAGATGTCATACAGCAATATTTAACCTTCAATTATTAAACCACCAGGTCAATATTTTAACATTACATAAACTGAACTTTTGTACAAATAATAAAACCTTATAGAATAATTTTAATGTCCTATGAAAACATAAAATTTTTGTGCAAGATAAAAAAAATGTATACCTCAATAATGTTTAATTTATACAATGTTAAATACCATACTTCAACAACTTACAGGTCTGTTTGGCATGTTGAGAAATGCAACAAGTATGATGTATACTGACTGTAAAAATCAAAAGGTGTCTCTTTAAAAGTGACCAATTCATGTACAGTAAAAAACGCACTAAAAGGACCACCTTGTTAAGTGGACAAGTTCTGGATGAACCACCAGTTGTCCTGTTTGAGAGGTTTCATTGTAGATGTAGTAACAAACAGGACTGATCTGAACACAACAGTAGTCATATATATCAAAAATCAGATCTGTTTTCAATTTTTACCTCACTATCAATGAAATGGAATAAATGGGAGGCACTGGGACAGATGAAATATTACATGTTAAAAAGTACCAGAAATATGGTGGAATGTATCATTATTTATAGAAGTAGAACCAGTGAAAATAACATCACAAAAATAGATAATAGCAACACAACCTTAGACCATACACAAGATCAACTATATAGGCATCAAACTCTACACAACCATCAATCACATTTAAGGCTACTTTACATCAATGTCATTTGGTAAGAAAATATCAAATATAATTAGTGACTTTACTGACAAAACATGTCACAATATCAATAAAAATATGACAAGCACTACCTGTTGACAAGGTGCTGTAGTTTTCTAATTGCAGGATAGTATAATGAAAATTCTAAGATGAAAAGGGGCACAACTATGCCAAAATTAGTTAAAGAGTTACCTGTCTTTTTTATATGAGGTGTAGATTAAAATAATACAAACATGTGAAATCTCCTGCTTTTGGAGGGAGACTCCTTCTTTTAATGTTTAAACTTTAATTAGAAATGGGGGGTGTTTTACATAGTTTCAGAAATCTCCCTACTTGGAAACAGATAATTTCCTTCTTTGTTTATATGAAAATAACAAATCTCCCACTTTGCAAGTGAAAATCTCCCACTTTGGCCTCAGAAAAAGTTGGCATGTGTGGTAATATATATCAAAGTCGAAAAACTTACATTAACAAAAACAGTTTAAGAACACAAAAGAAGATGCTGATACAGAATAAGAGAGCCATGATGGCCCTTAATCGCTCTCCTGATGACACAGGCTTTCAGTAGACTCAAATCTGGCATCAAGTAATTAAAAGTTACTTTAGAAAACTTTGGTAAAGTTTGTACCATTAGTGTGGCCACTGGGTTGATAACATTTTCTTGAATTTTACCAAGTGACCTACTGAATCCTTATGACCCACTTCAAAAAAAAAAAAAAAATTTCATACTGGCAAACATGCTGGCCAAGTTTGGTGAAGGTTGGGCCACTAATGCGGCCTCTTAAGTGTTTTCACAAGGTTTTTCTAAAATGTGACCTACTTTTTGAACCCACGTGACCCAAAAATAAACTCATTCAAGATTTCATGCAGACAAACATTCTGATCAAGTTTGGTGAAAATTGGGCTATAAATGTGGTCTCTAGTATGTTCACAAGCTTTTTCTAAGATTTGACCTACTGACCTACTTATTGAGCCCACGTGAACCAGTTATGATCTCTTCCAAGATTTCGGACGCCAGACGAAGTGGTATCACAAAAGCTCCCCTTGAGCACGTCGTGCCCAGGTGAGCTAAAAAGTGATCATGACAATAGCACCAAGCTAAATAGGTGGATTATCAACAATGTAAGGTCATCATTAAATATTGTCTGTTTGTTGTGCTTTACCTGGAAGTTTGAGAGAGAGTAGGTGGATTGGCTTCTTTTTTTGCTTCAGGCATATGACATGCATAACTGTAAGATTTATTATTTTATCTTCTAATGTTTGTTGTTTTAATGATAAGATGATTTTAATGTTTCATAACTTATTTGTTTTGTTTTGCATTTTCAGAAAAATTAAAAATGACCCAATAGCTGTTTAGTTATTCCGATAATAAAATTGTAATGGAGACCAGTGTGTTATGACAAATGTGAATTGAAGCTGTGCCTCTGAAATGAACTTCAGTGAAATGATCATTATCCAAAATGTTATACTTGTCGGGAGGATATATATCGAAAACAATGACGTCTTATTTTATTCATTCCATAAAAATTCATCAGTATATTCTTGCTTTTAATGTTGCAGCAAATTCTTAAGCGAAAGGCGAAGAGCAGCCAGATTTACTATAGGTCAACATTATTACTCCATCATTATGTGTAACACAATTTCAACTGGCAACATCAGGAGAGATAAAAAAATGTCAATCATTGTCCTTGATTTTCTAAATAAAGTGGTGGAATAACACTTTTTATAATGTTGATCTTCATGGTGTCAGATTTAGACAATGTCATTGACTATGAACAGTCCAACATATGCTATGATGGCCTGATTTGGCCAGATATAAAGTTATGAACAGTTCCAAAATGATCGTTAAAGTCTGTTTACATAAATGGGCTTTTCCAATCAGTGTACCCGCCAAGACCAGGGTGAATGGTTGACTTTTTTGTTTTGTTTGTGATATTGTTTGTGATATTGTTTGTGATATATCTGTGATATTGTTTGTGATATTGTTGGTGAAATTGTTTGTGATATTGTTTGTGATATATCTGTGATATTGTTGGTGATATTGTTTGTGATATTGTTGGTGATATTGTTGGTGATATTGTTGGTGATATATCTGTGATATTGTTTGTGATATTGTTTGTGATATTGTTTGTGATATATCTGTGATATTGTTGGTGATATATCTGATATTGTTGGTGATATTGTTGGTGATATTGTTGGTGATATTGTTTGTGATATATCTGTGATACTGTTTGTGATAATGTTTGTGATATTGCTGGTGATATATCTGTGATATTATCTGTGATATTATTTGTAATATTGTTGGTGATATTGTTGGTGATATATCTGTGATATTGTTTGTGATATATCTGTGATATTGTTGGTGATATATCTGTGATATTGTTGGTGATATATCTGTGACATTGTTGGTGATATATCTTCGATATTGTTTGTGATATTGTTTGTGATATTGTTTGTGATATTGAGGAAGAAGCTAGGTACAAATCATGGAACTGTCCAGTGGATTGAAATGTTGGTTGTGAAAACAATGACATGAAACAGCAATATTAACATATTTCATGCATCGAAAGCGAAAAGAAATACGTACTGTCAGAGATGGCCAAAAGCAAAGGAGTTTGGCCAGTTTTGGTCAGAGCAGAGCAAAGAAGCACTTTTCATTGCTGCTTTTTATCATAATGCTACACCCTTTTTTCTCATATATTTTTTGTTTTGCACATGATGGAGTCTGAAGTGTTCTAATAAATTCATAACATTTCTATAACAATATATAACAATGTACCGGTACCAATAAAACCCCAAAACACAAGGTCATTTAACAGTGAAGGGAATGGGGTGGGATTTGCCGGCATTTTAGCCGATACTGTGCAGAGACATTTCTATCATTATAGCACAGGGGCACTTATGAGGTGCCCAAGGACTGAACCCGGTCGGTCCATTATACTGACACCGACAAGTAATGCTGTTGGCTTAGCCCAGAGCGTTACGAGGGAAGCCACTACTACCAACTTTTAAGTCTTTGGTTTGACCCAGCCAGGGTTTGACTCCAAGACCTCCCGATCCGCAAGCCAACACTCTTCCACTTGTGCTATTGTGACCGATACTTTTACAGTAAAGAATACTGTCCTCATGTCCTCTCATAAAAGAAAAGGGAGAACTCTTGTTTTGGTTAAGTTTCTAGTTAAATCTACTTAAAACAATTATGGTCATATAAGTGATGTCAAGCTATCGTTGGTGAAGGAAAACAAATATCTGGGTAGAAGCGCAGGCGCATCGCAGGTCAGCTAGAAGACCTCTCCAAATGAAATTCTCAACACAACCGGGTTTCGCATCAATGCAGTGAAATGCTGAGAAGTTACAAGTCAGTGAGTCCAATCAGTCAGAGAAGTCCTACAGAGCACCAGCAATATGAGACAACCCAATTGATGTCTGAACATTCAGTACCTCCTTTCAATGCTAGTCTTCCAGTATATTTATCAATACATCTACTAGATTTGCAAGCAAAGTTCTACCTAATTTCAACATATGGTAATTAGAAAATGTGTACTGTATAGTGATTTATAATATACTGAAGGAAAAAAGTTTAGCAAGCTTTTTATGACTTTGGTTTTTCGGCTATATATCCTGACCTTCAATATATCACATACATGTGAACTTTTTCATAGGCAAAAGTGGGAAATTTTTCTCTTGAAAAGTGGGAGATTTGTTATTTTTATATAAACATAGAAGGTAATTATCTGTTTCCAATTATGGAGATTTCTGAAAATGTGTAAAACACCAATCATTTTTAAATAATTATGAACCTTTTTAAAGTGGGAGTTTCCCTCCAAAAGGGTAGAATTCACATGTAATATATCATTTGTCAAAAATGCAACTGAGAATCTATACTATACATTCAATTATGCTTCTTTTCTAAAGATGAATATTACTGATAATAAAAAAACGTTAAAAAAATAGCTCTAAGTTATTTAGTAACAGAAGCAGTGTATTCTTGCCTAAAGATTGGTATTAGGTTAACATCATTAGAACATTTTTTTATGTGTAGTTACTGACAAAATATTGGGCTAAGGCATTGTAAGCAAAGTTCTGCTAAATTTTAACATAATACATACATAAGGCACATTTTATAATAAATCTTAAGAGTGTTTCATTAATATTTCAGAAATCGCCCTCAGAGCATAATCACTTTTAAATCTGAAGAGTGCTGTTCATCGATTTGCTACCAATTGCACTTACGACAGTTTATTGAAACACCCTTAGGGGTAATCGTAAGACCGAAATTTAAGAAAGTTTTTCAATCAATCTTAAGATTTATTATGAAACACACCCATAGTCTATAGTAATACATATTATCCATCCAATAGCATTTAGGACATAAATATTGTACAATGCTTTACAATATAGTTATCCCTATGTCAAGCAATGTTAGTCAGGTAAGGTAGCACAACTACAACTTACATTTGGAGTCGCATGCATTTCAGTAAAAATTAACAGCAGTTCACAATAAATTTTCAGCGTATCCTGGAATCTAATTTTAACTATAACATGGCTTATCATGTTTTTTCCTTTCAATCCTGAAACCCAATGTTTTGCATACAAGAAGACTGTGATCAATCACCTCAAAGTAATTAAACATACAGGATATTGACACTTGAAAACTTTCCAACATTCAATCAGAAAGAAGTATGGTATTGTTTGTTTATTGGGTTTATCGTCCCACCAACAGTATTTCAGTTATCTGGAGATGGTGTCCACATGAAGCAGATATAGTGCTGCCTACACTGTGTATAGCATGCCGTGAACACCTGGCCTGATACCACGCCCAGTCACATTATCCTGACACCAGGCCAACCAGTTGTGAAACAACCTTTACATGTGCTTGAGCATTAGCAAGGGAGCTATACCACTACCATTTTCAATGAATTTGGTATGTTGCGGCCCAGGATTGAACCTGGGGCCTCCCGTACCGATGCTTTACCAATTGCGCTACCAGGCCCGGTAGTATGGTATTGTCCAATATTGGCTGGAGTATATATAAGGAAAGGTAATATGCAAATAAAGCTTAGGATATTTTAAGTGATGAATGTTCTTAGTTCATTCAATAGACAGAAAGACTACTGACAAGCCCTAATTTATAATGGATACCACAAATATACCATTTTTACAAATAATATACGAGTATTATCAATGATAACAATCATCTTTGGCTGTTTTATGCACGTTTGATATCACACTCACAGAAGGAAAGACATGCCGACACTTTCTCATTCCAAATCAGTCCTATAAAAGAGTTCTGGCTCTAGCTCAATCAGCAAATATATCCTTTTTGCTTATACATCTCTATTTTGTGAAGCATATAAACACTTCATACTACTTAAATCTTATAACATACACACCTTAAATATAATCAATATTTATATTATCACATGTTTTTATCACAAATTGTTGTCTATCATAACTGCAGGCTGCTAATCGTACTATGGGCAATTCTCAAGTTAATAATATTCTAAAGGCCAATTTTTCCCTTAGGCCAACTTTATCCTAAAGTCAATTTTACCACTATGTTAATCATACACATGTACTTTAAGCTATTTTACCTTTAGGTTCATTATATCCTTAGGTCTGTTTTACCTTTAGGTTCATTATATCCTTAGGTCTGTTTTACCTTTAGGTTCATTATATCTTTTGGTCTGTTTTACCCTTAGGTTCATTATATCATTAGGTCTGTTTTACCCTTAGGTTCATTATATTCTTAGGTCTGTTCTACCTTAGGTTCATCATATCTTCTGGTTTGTTCTACCCTTAGATTCATCATATCCTTAGGTCTGTTTAACCCTTAGGTTCATTATATCCTCAGGTCTGTTTAACCCTTAGGTTCATTATATCCTCAGGTCTGTTTTAACCTTAGGTTCATCATACCCTCAGGTCTGTTTTAACCTTAGGTTCATTATATCCTCAGGTCTGTTTAACCCTTAGGTTCATTATATCCTCAGGTCTGTTTTAACCTTAGGTTCATCATACCCTCAGGCCTGTTTTACCCTTAGGTTCATTATATCCTCAGGTCTGTTTTAACCTTAGGTTCATCATATCCTCAGGCCTGTTTTAACCTTAGGTTCATTATATCCTCAGGTCTGTTTTAACCTTAGGTTCATCATACCCTCAGGTCTGTTTTAACCTTAGGTTCATTATATCCTCAGGTCTGTTTTAACCTTAGGGTCATCATACCCTCAGGCCTGTTTTACCCTTAGGTTCATTATATCCTCAGGTATGTTTTAACCTTAGGTTCATCATACCCTCAGGCCTGTTTTAACCTTAGGTTCATTATATCCTCAGGCCTGTTTTAACCTTAGGTTCATTATATATTCTCAGGTCTGTTTTAACCTTAGGTTCATCATACCCTCAGGTCTGTTTTAACCTTAGGTTCATCATACCCTCAGGCCTGTTTTAACCTTAGGTTCATTATATCCCTAGGTCTGTTTAACCCTTAGGTTCATAATATCTTTTGGTCTGTTCTACCTTAGGTTCATCATATCTTTTGGTCTGTTTTACCCTTAGGTTCATTATATTCCTAGGTCTGTTTAACCCTTAGGTTCATAATATCTTTTGGTCTGTTCTACCTTAGGTTCATCATATCTTTTGGTCTGTTTTACCCTTAGGTTCATTATATCCCTAGGTCTGTTTAACCCTTAGGTTCATTATACCCTCAGGTCTGTTTAACCCTTAGGTTCATTATATCCCTAGGTCTGTTTTACCCTTAGGTTCATTATACCCCTAGGTCTGTTTTACCCTTAGGTTCATAATATCTTTTGGTCTGTTTTATCCATAGGTTCATTATATCATTTGGTCTGTTTTACCATTTGGTAATGCCCCACCCCTTCCCCGGTCAAAGGCTCATTTGTACTCAGAAACAGCAAACTCTAAACTCAGTGACAGTAACTTTATAACACAAGTAAGCCAAAACCAAATGACTAATGCTCATGTCAAATAAAAATGGATTCAGTTCTTAGTCACATCTGTCATTAAGTTGTCAATAGATTCATGTAAAATAGAGAAATAATGCAGTTAGTAGCATTTGTGACTTCTTTGCTAAAGTTGCAGAAAATAATTCATCAATTTGTCACTGATCATTTGTACTGATTATGTTGCTGAATAATAAGCAACAGGTTGTTTTTGTACCTCAAGTGATAGTTTTAAAATTGACACCCCATTTTAACCCTACTTACACTAAGTGAATATTACCCTAAGGTACTTAGTTCACTGTACCACTACTAAGATAAATGTAGTTCTCTTTAGCCCTTATCAAAGTGAGTCAATTAGTCAGTGAACTCTGAACCTGCCGAACATGAATAGATCAAGCAAAGGCAACCAGTATAGATTCAGATCAGCCAGTTCCTACAGTGAGCTGTGTAAGTATTTAGCAATACACATATTTTTACCAATAGATAAAATTATTATCAAATTACTAAGAATTTTGTTTTAAACAAAAAGTAGCATTTTAAGGGCTAATTCATCTTCAATCACAGCTGGCTCCACCTCTAGCCACAGATGTACATTTACACAAGTAATTTACCAGCAGACCAGAATAAACAAAATCTTAACATCTTTTCTAAGTCTATCCCTAGCCACAACTGTGACGACACCACCAACTAGCCCATCCTCCACCATGATCCCCCACCAAGCACACATGCAGCAGGCAGACAGACAGAGTTACGATCAGGATGCACAAACACAAGTATGTAGCAAGGGTATCGCTGTTTGTTAGTTCGTCTCTACGAGTTAGCCAGTGGACGGTTAGAGCCACTCTATACGGACGACATTCGCCAACAATATCCTCTACAGTGCACAGGCTTGCCTGAAACGAGAGGATAGCCGTTTAGCAAGTGTCGCCCATACTGTGGTAGATGGTTAAATGAGCACATACAGCAAAATGTGCTCAATGTCCCTCCCCAATGCTACCTGATCCCATTTATCTTTGCTTATGTTTATCTTAGGGTGTGATGTCTTTACAGCTTATGATGTAATTGACAGTCAATGGGGCGCATGAAGATCATGTCCGTTATACCCCCGCCCTTCATTAGGCCAGTTGTAGTTTATATCTTAATATGTTTTAAGACAAGTGGTCACATGGAGAATTATTACACCCCTCCTTTCATTTCACAGCCTGAGAAATTTTGACATCACATTAAAAACATAAAGTTTCCCTTCATTGTACTGAATAAATTAAACGTCCATTGACAGCAAAGATTGCTTCTTAGCAGCCAAAATAGAGAAATACCAACATAAGTAAGCATTCTTTCAAATTTTAAATTATACAAAAATTCTTTTTCAAACCCAACAGAAGGAAAAAAATCTAGCAAAGTAAACCAGCCACCCATCACCAAAAAGAACACATAATAGTTTTACAACATAACTTCTGATTATCTGACTTTGAACAGCTTGCCTATTTAAGACTTTCTACGTTTACAACATTACAAGCCCACATCTCAACTGGAAGAACTCCCTTTATAAAAGTTCTCACCCCAACTGTGCTGAGGGGGTAACATATGAAAAACTCCATCTAGTTGGCCACAGGTGTCCCAAATATTTCAGTAGTTATATGGTGTTATAATGTCAAATTTCAACAACTCCCCATAAGCAAATCATACTTATACTTTGTCATGTCTATTCTAGACCCTCTATGTTTATCTACTGGTTACATGTAATTTCAGAAATATCATGCTCTAGCAGTAACATGGCAGCATGCAAGAGGAATAGCATTAGAAATATAGGAGCCCTATGCAACTAAGATTAAGTTATACCAAAGTTAATGTTAAATAATATGTCTAGACTAGCTACGTTAGGTCAAAGGTTGGTGATGTTTTTTACCATGCGCTAAATTAAACCATCTTTGTAGTAAAAGAAATTGTACTGTCTATACATGTAAACAATAGCAGCTCTCTCTAGATGTAATCAACAGCAGCAATAACTGATCAGTACAGAATGTCTGTTATTGTCCGAACATAACGTAAATAAAATGACACAATTTAATTTATGCAAACAAAATTGATGAATGAAGAATGATTAAGAACAAGATTTGAATTTCAACTTAAGACAAAAATTATCATAAAATACAACTAAATTAAATGATTACTTTAGCATCAGATTATTTTGTACAATTTACACAAACATAATCCCAGTTATTTTACTTGTGTAATGTTGATTCAATTTTGTGAAATAATACAATAAAAATGCCTATTACATTCCATACTCACCTTAATACTTTTTCAGACATATCCTGGATAGATTTTCCCATCACTTAAGATAACAAATCATTACAAGACTTACCTGTACATAGGGGATTTTTCCAATTCACCTGTCTTTAGATTAGTATGTTTACACAGAACATTTGCATCTTTTACATTTATATCATTTAATAAACCGAACTTATTGTGCATGTAGATTAAAATACAATGGACATTTTATAAAAGACAATTCAACATTTATGTTTCCTTGCATACTATCAGCCATGAGAAAAGTTCACAAAAGTCTTTCAGCAAGAAATACAACCTTGCAGTTCTTAAAAAACAAGGCCAACATGTTTTTTCCCCCTTTATTATCACATATTTTGAATTGACCTTACTGGCATATTACTCATTTTGTCAATGTTGAAAGTCAAGTAACTTAAATTGACATTAGTTTGAAAGCGTTTTTTTTTCAAAATGTTGCTTTACTTGAAGGAATATTTTTCATAAATTCAATTTGAATGAAAAAAATCAAATTTAACAAGATTGAAATAGAAAAATAATCTTTTTTTAATGTTCTTCATTCTCTTGTTTGATAAGGAATATTTGCAAAACAATAGTCCTGGAGTAAACAAATAACTCTAACCTTTGGCACTCCCATTTTCCGACAGGCTTCCAGAAAGTTTTCTACATTTTTTCGACATTTTGGTAAAGGCAACTTGGGCTGAAATTTAGAAAAATAACAAAAATCATACAAATAGTTATAAAATGAAGCCAGTCATGACAGCCAAAGATATGTGCACAAAGGCTTAGTATTTTACAGAACAATAAAATTTCATTACGTTTGTTTATTGGGTTTATCGTCCCACCAACAGTATTTCAGTTATTTGGAGACGGTGTCAACTTAAAGCAGATATAACGCTGCCTTCACTGTGTATACCATGCTGTGAACACCTGGCATGATACCACACCCAGTCACATTATCCTGACATGGGCCAACCAGTCGTGGAACTACCCTTATATTTGCTTGAGCGTTAGCAAGGGAGATATGCCACTACCATTTTTAACGACTCTGGTATGTTGCGGCCCGGGGATCGAACATGGGGTCTCCTGTACCTGGAGCCGATACTCTACCTATTGCGTTACCAGGTCGGGTCTGTGAGAGTGAGACAAACGCCTGTGTTGACCAACCATGAATGAGACTAAAACATAAGGCCATGTTGACCAACCATGGTTGGACTAAGAAAAAAGGCTGTGTTCAACAACCATGATTGACACAAAGACAGAAAGTTGTGTTCACCAACCATGGTTAAGACTATGACAAAAGGTTGTGTTCACAACCCATGATTGAGACTAAGACAAAAGGTGATGTTCACCAACCATGGTTGAGACTAATACACAACCTATGTTTAACAACCAACAAGAAATGTCAGAGATTTCAATCAAAAGTATTAAGTTATAGGGCTGAAATTTCCCAAGGTATTTTAACTGCATACCATCACATTACAACAACGTGCACAAGGCATCGGGCTTAAGAATAATAAGTGAACATTGGCCCTTAACTAAACTCAAAAATTTTAATTGGTCGATGTTTTGGGCCCCTGACCCTCATCTTACCACGGCAGGTGATGGTACATGGACGCTGGCCACAGACCGAGGTCTCATCTGGTTTATCAGGTTACATAACAATACTCCATCACTGAGGGCGTCAGATATGTTGTCTGGCAACGACCGCTTCAGCCGTGAAGATATCGTCTGTAATGATAGGCAACATTTTAAAGAAATTTAGATGGCGGTGAAATTTAGATGGTAGTGAAGTTTAGATGGCGGTGAAATTTAGATGGTGGTGAAGTTTAAATGGCGGTGAAATTTAGATGGTGGTGAAGTTTAGATGGCGGTAAAATTTAGATGGTGAAGTTTAGATGGCGGTGAAATTTAGATGGTAGTGAAGTTTAGATGGCGGTGAAATTTAGATGGTGGTGAAGTTTAGATGGCGGTGAAATTTAGATGGTGGTGAAGTTTAGATGGCGGTGAAATTTAGATGGTGAAGTTTAGATGGCGGTGAAATTTAGATGGTGGTGAAGTTAAGATGGCGGTGAAATTTAGACAAATACCTCACATCTTATTATTTAATCAAATGTAGAGAGCAGCTGAGGTATATATAACATGTACATGTTTGACAATGTGTTGGTCCTATTTCATGCAGTAATGCTTTAAGGAACAGTCTAAATCTGACTGAGCACAAGTTGTTCTAAGCTACAACGACTGACAGAGCAATAAAGTTTGGCAATTAGATGAACTTTAGACTATCCTCTACCTGTTTTGTTAAAAATTATGAACATCAATTAGGTGACTCAAAAACACAATAAATAATGGTCAAAATCCAGTGACACCTTAAAATGTGACATGTTAAAATTAATTAACAGTAATTTACAAATCTATATAAAAAAGAATAACATTCAAATTACAATTACATGGCATTTATGAAGCGCAAAAATTATAGAAATATTCATTTGCGCTGTACACAAGGTGAAATAAGGTTTACAAAAAATGACAATGAACATATTGCAAGGATTATGTACACATACAAAAATATACAAGGGCAACATAAAAACCAATGATCAAGTGAAAAGATACAAGCACAAATGGAAATCGTCAAGCTAATGGAAAAGTGAGTTGTGGCACTTGATTTAACAGACAGTGTTAGCCATAAGACATATTAAACAGGTGTGTCTTGAGTTTAGATCTGAAAAGTTCTTCGGAGTGAATGTCTCTTTGAGAAGAAGGGCGCTCGTTCCACCACCTCGGACCTACAACCGCATGGGAGCGGTCAGCCAGTTTCGTTCTCCGTCTAAGAATGATAAAGTTATAAGAAATAAACTTTAATCACCTTCACTTCTATTCTATGTTTCCTTTTCACTGAAGTTATTTACAAATTGATTATTATAGATGTGTAAACAAGCTCTGCATCGAGAGTGACCTACCTTTCTGAGAGCCTCTATCTGGTCACTGTTTTCCTTATGTAGCTCGTGGTGACGCCTCATGGTAAAACTCTCATCCAACATTCGCACCTGGGCATTCGTCATCACTGACAGGGGAGATAATGATACAAAGCATTTATATCGGGACTTTATTCAAAATTAGAAAACACTAAAAATAATGAAGTCTTGTTTAGCAAGCTATTTTCAAAAACAAAAATAATATCTATTCAAATTTTGTTTTCAAGCTGAAACAATGCTATTCAAGAACGTGAATCATGTTCACTAATGCTTATCACTTTTTTATTGACAGTATTTTTGCATTTTCATACATAATTTAGAGTTAAAAAAAATCAAGTGCCCAGAAAAAAATAAAAATGATAGGGCCTGCTAAACAATATTTCAACATTTTTTAGCCTAGAGAGAGGTTAACAGAAAGGGTGACATTTGTACAGGTATTAATATCTAATGTTCATGATAAACGTTAACTGAATGTTTTTTTATGTAACAAACACTACTATACAGGCAGACAACCAAGTCTTTCTGTTGAATTCTTGGTAGGTATAATCAAAAACTATTAAAAGGGTACTTTTTTATTACAGAAAGGCAACTTTTAAAAACAGATCTACAAAATTCAAGGTTATAAGAGTTTAAAACTGGTACAAATGTATGTACCAGTTTTAATAGAAAAAAATAAATACTGAAGTTTAAAAAAAGATAAGATTATTAGCAAATATTTCACTTCATAAAAAATGTAATAAAATTAATAGTATCAAGTTATACATAAATACTGACTTGTAAATAATATAAGATCAAACAATTATAACATATTATAACAAACATTTTCTAGGATATGGTCAAGATGCATGCAAGGATTCCACCACCCTTAGTGTAATAAACGTCGTCAGAAAAATGGGATTTATTTTTTTGGCCAACAGTTTTGTATATTGAGATGGCATATCATCTTATTTTTGTTACTGTCTTTGGATTTTCGATAAAACACGTGAGATTTCAACAATTCATATCTTCTTTTACATATATAAAATATATATTCACACTCTCTTTTCGCTCCAGTATTTTTTGTGTACTTTTCATGCATCCATGGTCTGTCAATGTCAATGAGTTTTGGTATTTAATATCAATGTTTTTGTGAAAATAAAAAAAAAAATTAAAAAATAAACAAAAACAACATATTTTTCTCTAATACCTAAACAGTCACAGTGGCATCCCTCAATAGAGCTACTTACATGGGCCCTAGTATGCTGAACATGATGACAAAATTGACTGTAAAAGCAATTGTATGTGATGAAAAAATCCAACCTAAAACCGACTCTGATATATCGTTTCAGCACTTGATAACTGCTTTTCCCACACATTTCTTCATTTTGTAGTCATGTTGTAGTGTGTAAAAGGCCTCAACATTATCCCTATAGGCCCTAGAGCTATCCCCCTAACAAAATAGCTCAATGCCAACCAAAAAAAAAAATTGCTAAAAAACAGTTACCATGCTTTGCGGAATACAACCCCCCTTGGAATAAACACCGCTTGGCCCTTTTTAATGTATTTTTTTAATTTTGTTAATACATAACCCACAGCGGAATATTCCCTGCACCCTTTGTGTCGATAATTTATATGTAAAGAAGCCATATTCCCAGGTCAAACACGTGTCAACTGTATCACACCAAGTCAGCGTGATCTACACAGTGTTACCTAACACTACAATGCATATATCGTTCGATAATCCTTCTCCCCTTCTGCTGTAACACAAAAACTGACCTTTTGTTGGTAAAGTGAGAGCTATTTATAGATACTGGGTGGTGCAATACGTTAGGGGTGGTTATTTTGATGTTAACGCATTAAGTGTTTAATTGGAATAATCAGGGCACGATAGGCTGATACGTGCAAAAATTTAATTGCCATGCAGTGGCATTAGAAAGAATGTAAATTATTGTTTGTTAAGTTTATGTTACCAACAAAAGTGACAATTAAAGATGATTAATTGATATAACTGTGCAGCGTAATTATCGGCGTGATTTGCAAACAACATACCATACTGGGTATCGGTATATATTTTTGCCCAAAATTGGAAACAACATCACTTCTAAGATGCTTTCATGGAAAAGCTATACTGCCGGCTTCAAACTTAAAGTAGTCAGCTATGCGAAAGAGAACGGAAATCGGCCCGTCTAGTTTTTTAAATTTTGTTGTTTATCTTTATCATATTGTTCTAGTTTGCTAAATTAAAATTTACACAACTAATCTTTTTTCGTCTTTCAAAAGGTCCCCGCTAATGTACATAACTGAAAAAAGTCACATAAAACATCAAGAACATGTGCATAGACATGTATGCAAAATAGTTATGAACCACCATCCGATGCTCGAAACTGTTCACGTTACGCTTGGCTATGAAAGTGGTTGCGAATTTTAGTGAGATGGTCCTTAATTCTGATCCCAGTATGCTGTAAATTATGAACCACCATCTGATGCAGGAAACTGTTTATTTTACACTTGTTGACCAAAGTGGTTGCAAATCTTTGTGAGACGGTCCTTAATTCTGACCCCAGTATGCTGTAAATGTCCTCTGCAAAGAATATTATTAAACTGAAGGTCGCACTTTTAAGCGGCAAAAAGGTTAAGGAGTTCAGTTAAGCCTGCATTCAATTTCCCTGATCTTATGTTAGTGGCAGCTGACAAAAATTGGATTTTGTCAACAAATTCCCCGCACTGGAATATTCCCCGCAGGCCGCCATCTTGAGAAAAAAAGTTGCGGGCTATATTCCGCAAAATACGGTACGTGATGTAGCAGCTTCCAAGAGAGAAAAAGAAAGAAACCTGTTTAGTAAATCGGTAGATTTTGTTAATCAAATACAGTAAACATATTTAGAAAAAAATGTACTTTGTTTTGATATCTTTTGTGAACACTGATTGACTTTTTTCATTTTTGAAATTAAATTGCAAAACAAAGTTTTTTTTGTTCTTTATTTTTTTTTTTAAATGCAAAATGTAAACTATATGCCAAAATGCAATTTCTTTTATTGCATTTGTTGTTATTACAAATATCTGCCATCCCTGGAAGAGTAAAGTATGCAATAAAAAAACAGACTGAGAAAGAATTTAGAATTTCGATTATAGAAGAAAGGAGTCAGTTATAACAAAACTAGATACGCAAGTATCAACAAGAGATGCCACAGGACAGGTGGATAGACTATTCAAGTGCCTAATAGGATGATGTCTGATGGAGAAGCTCTCCTTGTTCAGAATACAGAATAGTCAAACCAAATTTATGGTTCCACAGAAAGGGTTCAATGTATACTATTAATGCAAAATGTCAATAAGGCTGAACTGAAGAACAGAGAACAAGGATTATGCCTTAGACAGGTAATAAAACATAATAAGATAGAAAAAGACTCCCTGTATCATCAAATCACATGACATTGGACTTGAAGGTGGTATCCGACAGTTTGCCTGTACCAAATCCATGTAACAAAACCTTACCATTGCGATGGGGAATAAGGGCATAATTTCTGCATAAACTCATACTTTAGTATAAGTAAAGATGGTTTGAAAACGGTCTACATTGTGAGATAGTACAAATCACGATAAAAACACTCTAAAAGTGAAATCATTCCAAATCTATACATAGGCACGATTGTGATCTCTGCTAAAAATAGATACCAATGTCAGAGCGGATAATCCAGATGACAATATAATGTAATCTCAAAAGTGAGTTGTCGGTTGGTTTTCCTAGTTAAAAATAGCTAACTGTGCAGCATGACTCAGACCTGTTTGCAATGAGGAACTGGGATTTATGTTTTACTGTTCATGCTGATCTAGGGCAGCAATAAGCAGCATTTTGCAAGATCTTTTCAGGTAACAATGACTTTTTTGGCTATTTAAGAAAAAAAATATTTTGGTCCAAACTGTCAAAGAGCACCTTTAAAATCACAATAATAATTTTATTTGAACAGTCGAAAGTATTTTTAGAGAAGCATTTGTATAACAGGTTGAAGCTGGAAAGCTTTTTTCAGATCATAAAATAAATGAAGATAAGCATACTTTTTTTTGTAAAATATGGCATATAGTATATACAAACTGAAAAAGGAAAGATTCTGGAAAAAAAGAAGTAATATCATTAATGACTAAGTTATTTTTTTTTAGATCAATACACTGCAGAAACAAGTGAATTCTCTGTTAAAAAGAAACAACTTTCCATGTTAAAAAAAATAATAAAACTTTAGATCTTTAGAATGTATCTGAAGTCAAGATTTCAATTGTATAAAAGGTTTCAAAGTTTGATTAAAAAATATTTAGTTTGGGGTGAAATGCATTTCTAAACACCTGATTGGTTAAGATTTTAGATGAAATAAAAACTGACCAGATAACTGAAAACCTCCTAAGACTCAAGTTTAAAGGGACATAAACTCCAACACTGACATAAGACTGGTTCACACACATGCTTTCAACCACAAATGAACACTTTTTTTCACAAATGCATAAATTATTTTACATCCATTGACTTTCCACTGTACAAAACTGGATAGTTACAAACAGACAGCAATTCAAACTTCAAGTTCAAAACAACAGCAGACCAAACATAAAGCAAGACCTCTATGAAACTTTCAAACCAAATCAAATATTTTAACATTTCTTTGAGAAAAAATTTACTCATTATGACATTTTGTTTTCTCTTTGACAAAACAAATCTGTATCTTCAAACCAAGAATGTGGTAACTGACATTTTAGAAATGGTAGCATATCTTTTTGTATCTGCCATGCATTTGTCAATTGAATTTTTCAACTTTAATACAATTCCAACATATTTGTACAAAAAATTAACAATAAAAGTTTATTTTTAAAAGATAATTCTAAAATAAAATCCATATATGGAGTAAATGAACACAAAACTTGAAAATATTTTTAAAAAATCAATCCACAACAGATTCCACTAGCTTTAATAATAGAGTATAGTTGAGCTATATGGGGGTACAACACCTCAACATCAGCTACAGGGCTATATAATTCACCAAAACAACATTGAAAGCTCAGCCTCTAGTTTACATAGCGTAGGTACAACCTGACAGGGCAGTCTCCTCTGAAGGGTTATTGTTTCCGACATTTATATATACCCCGGCTCACAGACAGGATTCTTGTCCGGATAAGCATAGAGGGGTCTATCATTGGTTCAGTAGGGCTGTCGTGGTATACCGGTGTATTGCGATACTGGGTAAAGTCAATACAGTACTGCGATGCACAAAGTACATACCGGTTTTTACGATATTTTGTAAACTGTTTGCTGCCACCATTTTGTGCATCCCAAGTCAAAGATGCTTGTATTAATGTAAAGCGATCACTGATAACTGATGAAAATGAAGTCTGATGTCAAATACATGTTAGGAGTGTTTATTCTAAACCGCTCGGGAAATGCGGTGTACTTGATTTGCCTTTGCGGTATTCATGCCAATAAGAGTTTTAACTAGATTTGACATTTTATTTGAAAATTTCATTTCTGGATTTAAGTAAAACAAATGTTACATTGAAACTTGAATCTATTGGAATTAAAATTTACTAAAAGCAGACAAATTGTTATAGGATAGTTCGTTGCATAACACTTAGAACATTATCATAACCTTTTGTTCGGCATTTCAATCAAACATTTTAATTGGGTGAAAAGCTCCTTATAATAGTTTGATCAAATATGGCAATATATCATGGTACTCTTTAAGAGAAACGTGACAGCCCTAGTTCATTAGGTGTGTTTTTAATAGAAAAACATGGTGTTTTATTAAAAAATATTTCTTTTTTTTCTGTTCAAAAACTTCAAATTACTTGTTTCTTGAGTTTTTATGCAACATAGGTATATGAATTCAATACTAAAGTATGTTTGACAGTTTAAGGTAACAGTAGTTTCAAAACGTTGACTTTTTGTCTGTTGTCATTAAATTTTGACCAGCTTTAATAAATCAGGTTTCCATTTTATTCGCCTTGATTATTTGCCTTGATTACTAAAGTCACTTATAAGTAAATGCAATACAGTAAATGAAATTGACTTTTTTTCCAATTCTGATTTCTTTCTAAATTCATTTTCAGTCAAATGATCTTTTGTAGCCCGAGCCAGTGACAGCTAAAACTGTAATGCACCAGCAGTAGAAATAAGTGTCTAGTGCAGAAAAGGCCCCATTACACGCCCAGATTGGGTAGTGCAATATTTTACCAAGCTATGCAATAGCATATGCAATTGTCTTTTTTATCTTAAAGCTTTAATTATGGACTGGCAATAGACTTTCTTGCAAGTCTGTTACATGAACTGGTTTGTCCAATCAGTTTAAAGCACATGGTGAGCAGCTGACCTTCTTTACACAGAGCATGTGCTTTTGTCAGTTATACTGTTGAGCACATGACATAAATGGAACCTGTCAATCTATCAATAGGGGGAGGAGTGTCATACTGACTGGCATGAGGGTGGGGACTACATGTACCAATGTATAATACATTTACATTTGTCCTTTTAGATACTTTTATGAAGAAAGTTTAAACAAAGATTTCTACCAAACAGTCAGGTTTTTGTTGTAAAACCCTCCTTTAAGGCCCTGTGCAACAGTGAATTTCCATGTTTTTACAGTCTCAAAACAATTACGAAGTGACAAGATGACATTTATCTTGATAAAGTTAATGAAATTAAAAACAAACAATTTGTTAACAAAGACATTTGTTGCTAAATGTAAAATACTTAAAGGATAAAAAAAATATGGCAGTGTGCATGGTTTGGAATCGAGGGCTCCACAATTATAGTCTGGAACATATCCACTAGATCAATCAGACTGAACCTAATGCAGGTATTACAGAAGTACAAGGTTTTTGCAACTGCTCTTTCTTCCTTTGCTGCCATACCATGGATTGCAAGTGCAAGTTTGGCATACCATTTCTAATTTCTATTAGTCAACCAACAGTGCTGGAGAAAAAGTCAAGATTACGTGATACAGAAGGAAATGTTGGTGTACAAATGTTGGTGAGAAAGAAATGTTATATAAATGGATTCTTCCATCCTGATTATAAGTTGTCATGCAAAAGAAGAGAGATGGACTCTTTATCCATCTTCATAAAAAAAACTGAGGTAAAAAAGGGATCAGACAGCATCATGTGAGATTTAAGGAAGTCAACTTGTGTGTGAAAAAAAAGTAATATTCTGTGCAAAACTCTTTATAAAACAATTTTCTCTGAGGAAGATTTGGAGAAAAAAAACACTCCACCAAGCCAAGCAAAAGACAGATGCAGCCCGCGCAACTACTAGAAGAGCACATTGCGGGATGGAAGATAAAATCGTTGTGCCAACGACGAGCCTACCTGCGCCCCCACGTTTACTTTTATCTACACTAGATTTACTGGCAGAGGAGGAGATAGAAGTTGTGGAGGAGGTGGAGTTTTGTCTTGAACGTCTTGGAGCCCCATTGGCTGCGCTGCTAGCAGCAGACGACGGACCGCGGGAACCTGTTGTTGCGGCACTTGCTGTTTTACGCATGTTTGTAGTCACACGTGCAGTGGAGGACATACCTGTCCCAGATCGCTTTGATGCAGCCGACGCCGTGCTGCCAGACTTGGCAACAGATGATGCTGGGGGTTGTTGGTACACCATGGACCTAGTGGGGGTGGACCGCTTCCTGTCATCTTCGCTGCTCGTGCTGCCTGATGACCTCTGAACATCAGGAAAACAATTGAAAATTTGTTAGTGTTCAAAGTGTTGATGAAATTTTTGTTTCTGTTGGTGTATGAATGTTGACATTCTGTTATATAAAAAATAAAGTAATAAGCTTTCTTGCTTGTGGGTAGGCATTTTTATTATATTTTATGCTATATAAGAATTTTGCTTGGGTCTGCTTTGTCCACGATATCTCATTTCCCACAATATGCCTTTTTTCAGAAGTGATTCATCTCTTTGAAAAATCATTTCTCATTCAGAACATTTCTGTAAATGATTACTACAATGAGAATGGAAAAAGAGCTGCTCAATCTATTGCCCTCTTTCTTGTTGTTTTTTACAAACTTCATTTATAATTAACAATATTTCACACTTTCAAAATCTGTGACTGCAAATAATCATACAAACATTATGAATGACTCCATAACTAAGTTGCACTTTCAAATTAATTATTTGACAATTTAATCATTCAATTACATAGTTAAATTATTTCAATTTTACCCTTATTTTCAATGAATACAATGAAGGTTAAATTTGAGACACCAGGAAAATCACTTATCCTGAAAGTTGGTTCACACCTACTGAAAATTAAAGAATGTAACACATCCTCATACAGTAAGACTTCACCAATTTATTAGCAAATAATTTGATGTTAAAATGTGTTCAGCTTACGGATTTCAAAAAATATAAAAAGAAAAATAAATCATTTATTTATACAAGTGTCGCCTTTTATCAAATAGTTATCAAAGTTAGAAGCTAAATCATAAAGCTTGGTTGGCCAGTTATACCCAGATGAGAAACCAAGTTCAAGAATTTGTGTTTTAGATTTTGGTTGCCCACTAATACCCAAATGGGAAACCAAGTTCTAGATTTTGGTTGCCGACTAATACCCAGACAGGAAATCAAGTTCTAGATTTTGGCTGCCCATTAATACCCATATGGGAAACCAAGTTCTAGATTTTGTGTTTTAGATTTTGGTTGCCCACTAATACCCAAATGGGAAACCAAGTTCTAGATTTTGGTTGCCCACTAATACCCAGATGGGAAACCAAGTTCTAGATTTTATGTTTTAGATTTTGGTTGCCCACTAATGCCCAAATGGGAAACCAAGTTCTAGATTTTGATTGCCCACTAATACCCAGATGGGAAACCAAGTTCTAGATTTTGGTTGCCCACTAATACCCAGATGGGAAACCAAGTTCTAGATTTTGATTGCCCACTAATACCCAGACAGGAAATCAAGTTCTAGATTTTGGCTGCCCATTAATACCCATATGGGAAACCAAGTTCTAGATTTTGTGTCTTAGATTTTGGTTGCCCACTAATACCCAGATAGGAAACCAAGTTCTAGATTTTGGTTGCCCACTAATACCCAGATGGGAAACCAAGTTCTAGATTTTGGTTGCCTGGCTTCATGGTTACGAACCCATTGACTAAAAGTCCAAAAATAATTTCTATTTTGTATTGAAGGGAATGATGAGGTGCAGGTGACTAGGATAAAATAAATTGAAAGGAAGTAACCCCACTAATTTATTGAATGAAATAAGATTTTAATAAGATTTATGAAATAGGCAGTCATTTTTTGTAATTAAGAGAATACAATATACCAAACCAAAGCTATTTCTTAAATATAATTATTGTTATTTGTAATGTTCTCATTTTTACTTAAATCACATAACAATGATCATTTTGGTAATGTCTGCTTATTATAGGTTTTGGAAGATCCAAGGCAAATGCTTTCGTAGATTCACAGTGCTCCACAGGCCAGATAAAAGGACCTTTCTACATTAAAAATTCTCTCCCTGACCAAGATTTGAACATGTTGGGTCAAGGACTGAGGACTTACAAGTATTACCTGTAACTGTTCTCTCCTAACCACCCCACTGAATTTATTAAACTTATAGTATAATAGACTGTTACCCTGTTGATGAGGTTGTTGGCTGCCTCCTTCTGTATGGTCCTCAGTCTCTGCTCCCCTCCCTTCCCTGCCGATCCCACGCCAGACCCCTTCAGGCTTGACTGCGACCGACGAATCTCTTCATCCTGTCAAAATAATTCAATATATAATTTGCACCGGACCTGGAAGGGTAATGAGTAGAGCTTCGGCTCCAGGTACAATAAGCCTCAGGTTCGATCCCAGGCCGTAACATACCAATGTCATAAAAAAATGGTAGAGGTATAGCTCCCTTGCTAGCATTTAAGCAAATATAAGGAAAGTTCCACGACTGGTTGGCCCAGTGTTGGGATAATGTGACTGAGTGTGGTATCATGCCAGGTGTTCACGGCATGCTATACGCATTTAAGGCAGCACTATATCTGCGTCACGTGCACACTGTCTCCAGATAACTGAAGTACTGTTGGTGGGACAATAAAGCCAATAAACATAAACTTAATATTATATAATTTATTAACAAAAAATGTCACAGTACAGCGCACTTGTCTGTAAAATTTATTGATAGTGCATGCACAAAATTTTAACCTGCATATATATAGCACTGAAACCCCATTTCTAACAAAGTCTGTGCAGGAACTATTAAACATGACTAAGTTTGTTTGTTGGATTTATCTTCCCAAAATCTTTCAGTAATCCAGAAATGGTGTCAACTTAAAGCATGTAAAGGGCCGCCTTCACTGTAAAAAACATGCCATGAACACCGAAACCAGACCCACTCCAATTTTCCTGACACCAGGTCCTCTCGTCAATGAAGCTCATTTTTATTTGTTTTGCCCACTACTTTATGATTTAAAGGACATCAACAATGAGCCATAACCAATACCTCTTTTGTAATATTAAATACTTACAAACCAAATGTGCCTTCTTAATAAAAATTGATTAAAATATGACAAGGGCTATAACTAAAAATAAGTGAATATCAACCAAAAGAAAACTTTACCTGTATTTTGATATAATGTACTTATTAACAACATGTCAAATTTGATGAGAACTTAAAAAGTTTATTGACAGAAAATGAAATATCCACAAACATTTCATTTATGAATGATTAAAATTAAGCCATATCAAAAGAAAATAAATTTTAAATATTTATTTTTCTCACCTGATTCATATTGCTTTTCTTTGCAGTTGGAACACCCGATCTGCTGGAACTAGATGTTGTTGACGACACCGATGATTTCCTATCACCAGTTGGCTTGGCAACCTTTGAGGGGACCATCGCTGCCGATGGCGACTTGTCGCCCTGTTTGACTTTCCGTTGACTTGAGGCTTGTAATGATGTAGACCTATCTGCCAGAGAGCCATTGGTCGAAGCGACACTTTGAGGTGGTGTCATGTAGATGGCACTGTTGGGACTCGAGTCTGTGGATGGATGGGTGGGCGTTGAACCATTTATACTAGGAGACTCGTCCACTGGGCCACTGGAAAAGAAGAAGAAACATATTACAAGGAGTTACAAGTTTAGGTCTCTATCCTATTAGAGATATGTCCAAAAGGATACGAATGTGCCTGCCTTTTAGTTTAAAATACCCAAGAAATTGCTAATATTAGCTATAAAGTAAGCAATGTCAAACATTTTTTCATCCTATACTTAAAACCCAAACATGAATAAAATCTGTTAAAAATAAAAATTAATTGACTGGATATAAAAAATCCATGGACGCACACAAGAACAACCTGACCAACAGTGTATTACCCCTTCTACCATTCTTTTTTATGGAGAGGGATAAACATGTAGATTTTGTAACCAGTGCCTTACTTTGTGAGTGTTCGTGGGGGAGCCCCAGGCAGCCTCTGGTCAGACGTCGTTCGTCTGTACGTCTGTTCTGTTCTCCGCTCTTCCTTAAAGCTGCTACTGGAAGTCAAGCCTGGCTTCCTACACACAGAAATACAAGACATCTAATGCAATACAATCATCCTAAAAGCATGCCTGACAGTATAGTTCACTTTTTGAGGACAGTATCAGCATATTAAAAGTTATGTCCATAACCTTATGTAGTAGTCAAGTCACACTGCAGATAAAGTCCTCAGTAAGCAGACAACAGTTTCAGGCATGCTCTTATTATTCTGTGTGTGAATTAAACAGTGAAACCTTTTTGGAGTAACACCATTTCTTTTAGTGTTGTAGAATTTAGCAGTCCACCAACAATTAAAATACAGAGACGGTTTTAATTTGATTCATATATAGTGCTGTCTCCAAAGTGATTGCATATTAAAACATTTATATCAATCTTATTCAATTCCAGAAAATGGCATCATAGAACTGATGGTACATCAGTTCTGCTGTTAAAAAAAAGACTATTAAAAATAACACAAACCATGAGGAAAAAGAAAGAAATCCCAAACAAAAACTAAAAATCATAAAGTAATGTTGGCAAAAGATAATGTGTACAATGTCAAATTAGTAAAGTAACTTAGAAGAAAAAAGAAAACTAAAAACTAAATCTATGAAATGCTTGCAAAAGTGTAAAACTCATACTTACATGCAGAAAATAAAACAAGAAGCGAAGAAATTGCTAGCATGACATGAAGTTATGCATGAGTTCTAAAAGACATCTCTGAATGTTAACTGAAAGCACAATGCCATAAAAATAAAAGTTTTGTTTTGAAAATATATCGCAGCGACCATTAACGATCAGTAGAGCAACTTTCAACTACTTAGAGGAGGAAGATCCCTGACAAATGTCTGTGTAGAACCATCGGCGCATCGCAAGTCAGCTGGAAGATCTTCTACATTAAGTCCTTCGCCCCAAATGGGACTCGAACCCATGCTGTGAGAGGCTAAGCAGTGAGAGGAGTTACAATTCAGTGACTCTACCACTGTGCCAAGGCGCAGCATAAAAGATAACTTCAACTGTTGTAGTTCAAGATTATGTACATGTAGCTTGGATGAGCTTCCTTATTATTTTCTAAAACAAATTGGAAAGTATTAATAGTACATGTAATATATTAAATGAAAACAACTAAGAAAAAAAATGTTGAAAAAACATTGGTTTTGACAATATCAAATAGCCTAAAGGTCTGTACTATATTATTTTTTGGCTTATGAAACTGGAATATTGAACACCCAGGTATTTGTTTAATTATTATTGTCATCACCAAAACATCATAAAGACATGCATGTCTTCTTTTTAAAGCACACTGCACTTTATTTTAATTCTACACATGAGATAATCTTTTTAATTAAGTTGTTATTGAGTTTTTTTGTGTATATACTATTTTAATAGTTATATTAAGTCATATTTACAGTTATGAAAAGCTACATAAAAACAAAATATGAATATATATATCTCATTTTGTGAAGGTGGCAACTCCTAAGTGGGTTTGGCAGCAGGCTTTTTTTCTAGTTACGCTATGTAAGAAATTATAAACACAATATGGAAGCTTTAAGCTAGGACAGAAAGTATAGACACAGTAAAGACATTTTAGTAAGGTAAGTAAGTGTCGATTTAATATGGAAATTTAAGGCAGGAATGAAATATAGACACAATATGGAAATTTAAGATAGGAATCAAAGAATGGACACAATATGGACATTAAAGCTAGGTGAGAAGTATAGACACAATATGGAAATTAAGGCAATAAAGTATAGACACAATATGGACATTAAAGCTAGGTGAGAAGTATAGACACAATATGGAAATTAAGGCAAGAAAGTATAGACACAATATGGACATTAAAGCTAGGTGAGAAGTATAGACACAATATGGAAATTAAGGCAATAAAGTATAGACACAATATGGACATTAAAGCTAGGTGGGAAGTATAGACACAATATGGAAATTAAGGCAATAAAGTATAGACACAATATGGACATTAAAGCTAGGTGAGAAGTATAGACACAATATGGAAATTAAGGCAATAAAGTATAGACACAATATGGACATTAAAGCTAGGTGAGAAGTATAGACACAATATGGAAATTAAGGCAAGAAAGTATAGACACAATATGGACATTAAAGCTAGGTGAGAAGTATAGACACAATATGGAAATTAAGGCAATAAAGTATAGACACAATATGGACATTAAAGCTAGGTGGGAAGTATAGACACAATATGGAAATTAAGGCAATAAAGTATAGACACAATATGGACATTAAAGCTAGGTGAGAAGTATAGACACAATATGGAAATTAAGGCAATAAAGTATAGACACAATATGGACATTAAAGCTAGGTGAGAAGTATAGACACAATATGGAAATTAAGGCAAGAAAGTATAGACACAATATGGACATTAAAGCTAGGTGAGAAGTATAGACACAATATGGAAATTAAGGCAATAAAGTATAGGTACAATATGGACATTAAAGCTAGGTGAGAAGTATAGACACAATATGGAAATTAAGGCAATAAAGTATAGACACAATATGGACATTAAAGCTAGGTGAGAAGTATAGACACAATATGGAAATTAAGGCAATAAAGTATAGGTACAATATGGACATTAAAGCTAGGTGAGAAGTATAGACACAATATGGAAATTAAGGCAATAAAGTATAGACACAATATGGACATTAAAGCTAGGTGAGAAGTATAGACACAATATGGAAATTAAGGCAAGAAAGTATAGACACAATATGGACATTAAAGCTAGGTGAGAAGTATAGACACAATATGGAAATTAAGGCAATAAAGTATAGGTACAATATGGACATTAAAGCTAGGCGAGAAGTATAAACACAATATGGAAATGAAAGCAAGAAAGTAAAGACACAATATCAAAATCTAAGCTAGGCAAGAAAGTACAAGAGACAATATGGTAATATAGTACTTTAAGCAAGGTTGGAAAGTAAAGACAAAATATTGAATGCCATATTTTTTTCAGTGTACACACAAAACACTTTGTTTAGAAACAGACACCTGGAAGACAACCGATTTATTTTATAGGGATACACAAAAACCCATATTTAAGTAACAAAATGCAAAAACTAGTGTTTTAGATACAATTTTGTCTTTTGGTTATCAGAGATACAAAGGAAGTCATTTTTTCAACGCAAAAAAAACCCCCAGATCTTAAGCACTAAATGTCAAGAGTTTAAATAAAATGGCATTGTAGCAGGAAAGAAAGAGTTTGTTCCTTTGTTCCATTATACCTAGAACTGACAAGAGCTGTCCATAGACAGCATGCTCCACATGTCTCTCTGCTGGAGAGTATAATGTTAAGTGAATAAAAAACAGGGCATGACTGAGCCAAAATTCATTTAGGTATAACTTAAACATTTGAAATGGGCTTAGCTTTAGAAAGTAGACAAATATTCCTAGTTTGAACTAAATATCCAACACTTTTCCTGAAACGGACTTAACAAAATGTTAGCCAATGCTCGCGAGAGGGTCATTACTTTATCGCCACTTTTTTCTTCGAAAAGTGGAGCTTAAAATGCATGACAAGGCACTAGGTTAAAAACGCTGATGCGAAAAAAAAGTATTTGCCTTCTATGAAGAAGACACATGCTGGGAGCTGCATGACCAGGATCTATACATTTTGCGTTACATCTCTCTCAGCTCATTGTGTTACCTATGAATGGAGTTTATCAAGAACACAGTATTTGTAATTGAAAAATATAGCATAATAATGGCTTTAAAAAAGGAGGAAAGGGGTTCAACAAGGAGTCTTTCTGTGCACAAGTACATACCTGTAGCCTGAATAAGGATCTAGAGACATGCTGTTAGAAGGGTTGAAACCATGCTCCCTGCTGCCATGCTCTGAGCTACCATAGCTACCATAGCCTCGGTCAGGGAGTTCAGGGGTTCTGATTGGTCCATCTCCAGGATGGCTGTCAGAGTGACTTTGTGTCCTGTATTGTGATTGGTTGGTTTGCTGGTTGTAGTTATATTGGTTTTGTGTCCTGTGAGGTGATTGGTCCATATAAGGAATATGGGCAGTGTTTTGTGACTGAGAGTGTGGACTGATTAGAGAATTTTGTCTAAAAGATGTCTGGGAAAGGTTTAAGTTTTCTGGGCGAGACAGATGTTGTGTTGGGGACTCTACATAAGCACTATATTGCTGGGACTGGACTGGACACTGGTTTGAGTATGAATTTTCTGAGGGTGATGTACAGTATGAACTGTTATGAGTTGATGATGGTGAGGCATAGTGGCTAGCAATTGATTGCTGATGATGTTGTTGCTGGTGCTGCAATGGGGACTGTTGTTGCTGATGAGTAAGATGGTAATGTGGAGACATAGGTGATAGGTATGATGGTGTATATGAACTAGATGGTGTTGATGTTTCCATATGTCTGCTAGAACTTGGTAATGGGGAGTCAGCATAAACACTCACATAGTTTTGCTGGCTGGGTATCTGACTAGGGCCATAGTGTTGTATGGACCGTACATTATGTTGGATTGGGGAGGCAGGTTCTGGATGTGAGTCAAAATGACCTGACACCCCTGGAGGTGGGTGAGGCCATGTGGGTGTGTTAGGGGAGGTAGCTTGGTAGCTTGGGCTGTGTGTTTTGTAATAAAAGCTGTAAAACAAGAAAGAAACACAAAATGCAACAGAATGCAAAAAAGTAACAAGATTCCATTACTACAAATAAGCTATGGTGCAGGCATTAAGAGCAGAACAAATATAGCATCACATTGACATCATGCAGTCTTTGTGCATGGCATCATATAACTTCTAAAAAAACTTTGTTGATTAATCTGCAAGTATTTTTGGCATTCCCACAAAAGAGATGAAAATACAATTTATAAACAACAAGAACTATTTAGGAAAAATAGCCCATGAGACTTGCCAAAGATACTGCTATCATGCCAGTTGATTTTTAAAAGTCTATGCAGGTATTATACATATCAGACAAGTAAGCTGGAAAAAATATCACAGACAAGAAATATTCAATAAATATGTCAAAGGACCCTAACTCTATTACAATTTTGCCGAGCAAAATATATTTAATAGGACAAAGGGCAATTACTCAGTGAAAATTAAAGTAAGCATGGCATGCTTTCATCTAGTGCAAGTATTACTGATACTGGTATTTGTTGTGATGCTAGAGAACAAATCAACCAATAGTAGCTGAGAAACAGTGCAGATACAATATAATCAACAAATATAAAAAGGGCCATAACTCATTTAAAATTACGTCATTCATGATAAGCTATTGATATGGCCAAACAGACATGGTACTTATAACAGCCAAAGAGTTAAATCAAAATCTGAAAAACTATAGCAAACCCTCTATACTATGTATATGGGAGTTTAATTATACACCAACTATGACAATGAAATATGGATACATTCAATTAGTTTGAAGATTTATTCAGCCAGTTCATTGTATTAGAACCAACACACTTTATGTGTTTATTGGGTTTATTGTCCCATCAAGAGTATATCAGTTAACTGGAGATCATGTTCTTGTGAAGCATATATAGTGCTGCCTTCATTGTGAATAGCATGCCCTGAACATGTGGCATGATATCACCCCAGTCACATTATCCTGAAACTGGGCCAACCAGTTGTGGAACTACCCTTATATTTGCTTGAGCGTTAGCAAGGGAGCTATACCACCACCATTTTTAATCACTTTGGTATGTCATGGCCCGAGATCGAACCCAGGGCCTCCTGTACCTGGAGCCGCCTCTCCACCGATTGTGCTACCAGGTCTGGTTCACAATTTATTTAATACATTATATAAAGCATCTTGAAAACACAAGTAGAAAGAATACATTACCAGGCATCATTTTTCAAAATGGTATTTATTATTTTGTTGAGAAATATGTATTAACGCAGAGCATATGTTCTTAATGAGAATATTTTGACTGTTTCACACAATATTCATCAGCTTTCTGATGTTTGTTCACAATGTGCCACATGACATAAAAGTTTAAATATTACATTAAGAAAATATGTCCTGTATGTATAAAATATTTCTCAACAAAAAGAATCCAGAACAAGACATCAACCTACATTGTTGATATTTATGTGATCTACTTACACACTTCAAATTGTTTTTATTTACTGAAAACTGAACAAATCCTTTCCTTCCTTTAAGCAGATAAGATTAGAACACCCAAGCATGCTTTTTAGCAATTCATTTCATGCTTATTTACTCATACAATGTAGACTTGACCAACCAGACAAACCAAACTGATAAATCAGGCAATCAGCAAGTATAATATTAACACAGCAATAAATTCAATCTTTGTTAGTAACTCAAAATGCAGTTATCAAACAAATCCTATTTCAAAATAGTTCTACATCACACTTGCACAAATTTAAAAAGGGATTACATGAAATTATAATCTCTTTTGTTGCTAACTTTATACTCGTCCTTTTTAAAAAATGCTACGATAAAATATATGAACATTCTTTTGTTTATTTGTTTGCTGTTTTAAGATAAATCACAAGGATGCAATTATGGTCAAATTGTTGAAATCCAGCTATAGATAGGTCCAACATAATGTCATAGGCACTGATATGACAGTTTAAGGCAGCCATCTTTGAAGGCAGAAGCTAATGCAGGCTGAAATCTGGAAATATATGCTGTATTTAACTCACCACTGTGTTTTTATTTTTCAGTCTATTTTACTGAATTCTATATCAAATTAAACAGCTTTATTGAAGTATTTTAAATATCAAAACTATATTTGATTGATTAAAAAGTGAAAAAAAAATACAACCAAAAAAGATACACTGTTAATTTTACTGATGGATAAGCCATTAATTTTATTTATTTATGTTTATCAATTCTTTGTGCATTGATCAATTTTAAAAATATTGTTTTCTAAACCTAAAAATCTCAAACAACTTTCCAAGGGTGTACAGCTTTTTATTTTTGGGCCACAAATGAAGAAATTACTAAAAATAAAATTTATGCTTGTGTACAATTCAACTAAAAAAATGCTCTTGAAGTTACCATCAAAAATGGCTGCCAAGGTAAAGGGTGTTCACTGTAGGAAAACTATCTATTACTGGTGGAGGAAGACCCCATACTGGGACTTGAACCCACACAGTCAGATGCTAACAAGAAATCATTATTTATCAAATCAATATTAAATTGCATATAAAAGGCTGGTATATTTTTGAAGAAATAGAGCATTCTAAATGAGGATCTGAAGATGGCATATATGACTATTCAAGAAAGTGTACATGGAATAATAAGAACGCATTCAGTATATCATGTTCCATAAATAGATTTATAATAAACTGCTGTCACAGAACAGTGGATTGGACAAGAGTGTAATAGGAGGACTTAAGCTTGGTAAGACTTGCACCAGATGACTTAAACCTGCACAAAACATTGAAACCTGAGCCATATTTCTAACAAAATCCAACCTGAAACTGACAGCATGATTATATGAGTAGGAATGATCAATATATGAAATATATATTTTTCATTCTATTCCAAACTATGCACTGGTTATTTAGAGATAAGCTTGATGACAGTTACACAAATTTTAAACCGTAGTATTACAGCAATGCTCATGCAGATGTCAATGCTTTTAAGCTTTGAATAGCTCCCGATATTAAAAGGACTGTTGAACTCAAAATCATATCTGCAATCATCATTCTCAGATTCTACCGGCTGACTGTCAATGCCCCGTTTGAGAATAAATTAAAAAAAAACAGTCTTGTTTAAATATTAGTAGATCCTCTAAATCCTAGGACTAAATTGTATAACACACTTCAAACTATGTCACATGTGAAAATCACAATTAATAAACGGTCACTTTATATTTGTTTATTGATTTGACTGAATTGTGCACCAACAATCTTTCAGTTATCTATAGTACTTCATTCAATATATATTACACCTTAAAGTTTACGTAACTTTCTTTATTAAATTAATTAAATATAATTGAGTATTAATCTACATACACACCAACCTCAGCCTAAAGAAATGTTGAAATAAAGATGTGGAATTAAATTTGAAACGCAGCATTCCAAAGGTCATTTTTCCAGAAAAAGATGTTTGTTTTGTTTTTGAAATACACTGCAGCAACCATTTATGATCATTAAAGCAACGTCCAGCTTTTTGGTGGAGGAAGACCCCAGACACATGTAACCACCTGCACACTGCAAGTCAGCTGGAAGACCTTCTTACATTAAGTCCTTCACCCGAACGGGACTTCAACCCACATGGTGAGAGGCTAAGCAGTCAGAGGAGTTACAAATTAGCGACTCTACCACTACGACACGGGAAGAGAAAAACAAAAATAAAGGTCAAGTTGGATTTGTCATAAGTAAAACTCGTCATTCATTGTTTGGTTGCAAAAGAATAATCAAATCAGAGCCCAACTGAAAAATAGAACAAGACTGATGGTGTGATTTAAATGCAAATATAATACTAGACTAAAACCAGACTGAAAAGCAATTTGTAAGAGATTTGCATTGCAATTCTTAGGCAAGGAATTATAATGAAATACTGCTATAGTATCAAAAGTACATTTGTCTTGCATGTTTTCTTAACAGGAAAGGGCAAGTACAGAAAAGGATGCATATTGCTAACAGCATGAACCCACAGCAGGATTAAGGTCAACTTCTTTGTTATTTTGTTCCTGAGCAGGCAGATTTAGATGAAGTTTGAGAATAAAAACACATCAAAAGCAGAGTTACTGTCAGCTTGTTGATTATCCAGACTTGGTATAAAAGAAATGCAACAGTTTGGAATCTAGAACTCACAAGGCAATGAAGCCAAGATTTGGCAAAGAACTCGATTAAGGCCAGATGATAAAGCTAATATTCAATAAGACACTTATTGTAGTTTGCTGATCTTTGTAAGGAGACTGGGTTGGGAGTCTGACCTGAAACATTGGAACATGTGAAACAATCAATTAAGATGTAACTCTCAACTGATCAGAGAAGTTCACCATTTAAGATGATCAATTAAGAGTGGATAAGAGGTACCTAATGCCATTTAAGTTGGACAGTAAATGTCTGTTTTACCATACAATTATTGCACTGACTTGGGGAGTCAAGCCTGATCAAGTAGAAACTCAGCTTCTACAAAAAGGCTCAGGTTATGATCAAAAGAAATAATCTTGATTCAAAACAAATCTTAAAAGATTTTTTTTAGCACCAAAACCATATCACAAATTTTTGTTTCAAATTAAACCAAGATAAAAAAAAAAGAAATAATACTTAGGCAAAAAAAATCTATTTTACCATGAAATGTATATTTTATAAATAAATTAACAAACACAAAAGATAAAAAGCATGGATCAAAATTACAAAATTTTATCGCTTTCAGTGCTAAAGATCAATAAATATCTCATTTTTAAGGTTTTAAATTTCACTTTTTAAGACTCTGTTTTCCAAAAATAAATTCTTGCTTTGTTGAAATCTAATTCCCAAATAAAAAAAATAATATTTTTCTTATTTTCTTATTTGCTATTTCACACCAAGATAAAGTTTTGGGTTTTGTTAATTCCTAATTCCCAACTACACTAAGACAAACTACTAGTTGATGAGATCCAATTATATTCACACAAATATCCTGCCAAGCTGTTATTATCACCTACAATATGTACCTGATACAAGTATCTACAGTATGTCGGCGTGGTCGCATCTCTCTGTAAGTGTATACATACAATATTTATTTTAATTCACTTTTTAACCATACTTACATGTTTTTCTATTTCAATATGGTGATAATTCTAATTGTTATCCATTTTAAACCCCTTTATTTTAGGTTTTGACTAATGTGGCACTTTTAAGTACTATAATTACAACCTGTGTTTTCTATGAATCTGGCTCATCCTGATCACATGACTGCTTTTCATTTTTCATGGAAATGCAGTTGGCAATATCCTCATTAAAATTTATGACAAGACTACTATTTTTGATGATGCTATGAAGGCACACATTGTTTACATGAATACTGCTGCAAAAAAATGGAAATGCAGTTAACCTTCAGTGTTTATGCAAATTAGGTGTTAATGCACTTGCATTTCATACCTCGATAAAATGCACATTAATAAATTAACATTCAATACTTAAAAAGACCTGAAGTACTTCAAATTTTGTTTTTGATCAAGGTAACATTGACAATATTTTCTAAACTTAGGTTGCTGCCTCCATTTTGTAAATACAGTTCAAGGACACTCATACTGACAAAAAACAGTCGCTGTTAAGCGACTAAAAATGTAGTCTGAATCCATGTTAGTTCATTCCAAACAGCCAGGGAAATGTGGCGTATTCGAATTGCCTTTGCAGCATACCTTACAGTAAGAGGTTTAAGCAAAGATTTTACTTATTGGCACAATTTAATTTTTAAATTTAAGTAAAACAAATGTTGCTGGATCATAAATGTTATTTAGTATAGAATTATTTTTAAGTAGCCACAATAATACGGGATATTTCGATGCTAAATACTTACAACATAATTATTACCTATTGCAATATAATCGAATGGGACCATTGCCACATGAAAATAACATGACTGAGCAGATTGATTCTTTCGAAAGAATGCTGAATTAAATGGACTGTCGTGACCGAAACTCAGTGGCAGCATCATCTCTTCACTGTCATAAATTCTGCAGTTAATAAGTTTTTTTACTGTTTGTGTCAGGCCATCTTGATAGTTATAGTCATATTACTTTCCTGTATCTTTGTTTACCTGTTATATAGTTTATAAAGCTCTTTCATATTTAACACAGGTAATTCTCTTGTTTGTTCAGCTCATCATAAAAAGTGAAATAGCCCCATATTATAGTATGATCAAATATGGCAATATATTGTGGTACGTATTGTAATACACTCTATATGTATCACAATATATTGTGGTACACTTCAAGCGTATCGCGATAGCCCTACTGCCTTCACAGTTATAGCTTGTAGCAAACACTTGACACCACGCCAGTATTATTTATGGAGACCAAAACAGTCACAAATCCTGCTCATTCTGGCAGCACCAGTTATGACTGGTGGAGGAAGATGCCAAACAAAGATCTTATCTGGGAATAAACCATGAGACGTCCATGAAGCACCCATATTTTAATGCTTAATTACCAAGAAAATAATCATGCAAGGAATCTCCCGCATCACACAATATTATTTAACTTTTTTTTCTAAATTAACATGCAGTTACATATAATTGTAAAAAAACCATGCTTTTAATTATATAAGATGAAAAACGTTAGCTACAGTTTTCTGTCTCATCAATAATCTTTTGTTATCAGGGCTGGAAAAATACGCTAGCCCGACGTCCCGGACTAGTCAACATGTAGTTTCGGGCTACTGACCATTGGTCATTAAATTAGTCCCGGGCTAGTCATTAAATAGACGGCCGGACAAGTGACAATACACAGCGGTACCTAATTAGCGATGCAACCAATCAAGCTATATTTTATCAACACCACGTAATGGCTTCGCATAGACAATTCAAACGCATCCCAAAACAGCCAATCACGACGCGCGATACATCAACGCTTAACATGATCGGCCAATCAATGTGTAGGTGACAAATAACGGCATTAATACTGCATATTGAAGTACATGTGATAAGTGTTAATTGATTCGCGAACTTTTTAAACTCCGCACGCGAAGAGTAAAGGTATTAGAGCCAGGTAAGTCTCAGTTTGATGATATTTACTTTCATTGTCATATCTGAATACAATAGCCCAATTAAACAATACTCGATGCCAATTAAGGTGGGTATAAGGTATATCTTGATACAAGATTGAAGATGATTTTAATTTTAATCCATCGTCAAGTCTGTGCACAACGCAGTAGTAAAATATGCAGCCATGTCACTCTTGAAATATTTTACATTTGGAAACACAAACTCTTACACTTTGAATGAAAATCAACAATCAAAGTTACAAACTGGCGGAAGTAAACGGCGACTTGAAGAATGCCCTAACACTCCAACGAAAATTAAGTCAGCAAAAATTGACAGCAAAACAATGTCAAAGGATCAGAAATACGAGGACAAGCGAGAGAGAAAATTTTTGGATAAGTGGCTTGCAGATTTTCCATGGCTTTTGTATAAAGAAGAGGAAGACTTGATGTTCTGTAGGATTTGTTCAAGTATCCGAAGTTAGCTACATCAGCCAAGTTTCCCAATACCATCCCTGTGTTTGTGACTGGGTCAAACAACTTCAGAATAGAATCAATGCACATTTTCGGACAAGTCATCTTTGTCCTGGTTACTAGTCCGGGACTAGTCATGAAAAAGAAATTTTTTCCAGCCCTGTAAGTTATGTTCACATATTTAAGTAAAAAGATATGTTGACATTTTTTCCCACTATAATAGTATTGCTATGGTAACCATCCTTAATACCTGAAATATTATTAATATACACATTCCAATGATTACAAAAAGTGATTAGAATCGTTTAGAAATGACATGCTTTTTAGCATAACTCAGTTGATGCTAAATTTATCTTATCCAATCAATTCAGTATTTTAAAAAACTTGGTTCTGTTAGAAAGATATAAATCTTTGAATTTTGAGGAATGAAATGGCCATATTTCTTAAATTCAGAACTGATTAAAAATCTTTTCTTTTTATTTTTCTTAAAATATTCTTTAAAAAAAGGAAACCTGTTAAGTGAATTACTAAGGACCGGTTTCTATGGTAACCAGCCAATGTGTTAAATATTAAGTATGTGGCTGTGGGACCAGGATTTTCAAATAATCAGGGTAAACTGACTGACTATCAGTAAACTGGGACATCATCATTTGTCACCTAAATTCAAAGTGTTCAATGTACAGATAAGCGACCTTGAATTACAGTTGAGAGACAGCATCATAACTTATATACAACAATACTGAGTTTAGGAAATGTGTTACAATATACCTATAAAAACTTAGATATTTTCCCTTCCATTACTTAAAATATTGCAATGGTATATACATGCCATAAATCAATTAAATCCATGGTAAACAATTATTACTCCATAGCTGAACTCGCCTATTTTTAATCTTCTATGATCTTAAACAAATTTAACAAGATTATAGGTTTTTGAGTAACTAAAGATTTTTAAATAATTATGGAATTAAATTCCTCCTCCACAACCAAGTTCATCTGTGATAAATGTCTGTGATAACTATAATTTAACTATAAAGTACCAGGGCTCCCACATACCACAAGGTGAAAGGCAAGGGTAAACAAAACTAAATCTCTTTCAATGGGGGTATTTTGGTAAAATGGAAATTGTCTCCCTTGTTAATTAAAATCCGAGGTATTCCAAACAGTAGGTAGGTCCTTTTATTGGAATTCATGGACTTTATCGCCTATAAAACTGAGTAAACAAATGAAAGGACCTACTTGAATTTAGGGATTATTCAGGGGAGACTATTCTTTAATGTCTCTCATCATAAGTAATGATGTAGCCACATTACCACTCTAAAACAATTTTGAATTTAACTATTACAACCCATAACACCCTGCAATGACCACCTATACTTCCCAAACAACAATATTGTTTTCATTTTGCTGTTGTTTAAGCCACTCAACCAACCCTTTAATTTTACTATCACAATGAATAAAACTATTGTAGCCCGTATGAAATCCCCACCCAACTACCCTACAACTACCCATCCTTCCCAAATAACATACTTGTTGTCATTGCGCTGTTGCTTGGCTTCTTCACGCTGTCTTTGTTGTTCCTCAGCTTTCCTCCTCTGTTCTTCCTCTTCCTTCAGTCTCACCTCTTCTTGCCTTTTCAATTCCTCAGCCTGATTGCAATTAAAAAAGTGGTTGGGATTTTTTATCTACAACACAATAGTCATATTATAACTGACAGAGGACAACACCAGCACACCACAGGTCATGTAGAAGACCTCCCAAAATGGAAAATTGTGCACTAACTGGGTTTCGAACTCAACACTGTGAATGACTGAGGTGTTTCAAACTGGATAACTCAATCCAACATGCCAAAACCAATAACTTGCTTACACTTGTTAATGAAAACTGAAAACTTTTAAGCATGCTCAAGAAATATTATTTGTCAAAATTGTGAGTAAAACACAAATATTTTTTCCTGAATATACATAATGGTTATCTTACCAAACAATGGAACAAAACATTATTCTTGTTTACTGAAACCATGATGTGAACACAGACATTGGGAAAACTGTCGGTCTGATCGTTCTGACTGCCAAATTTTGGCCCCAAATAAAAAAAAATTGTGAGGGTGACATACCAGCATTTAAAAAAAAGAAAATTTTTAAGAAAATCAGTTAATGCATTATGTAAGCATCATGCCGGACGGTGTACAAAAAATACACCTATTATTGCCATCTGGATAAGTCAACCAGGCTTACAGCAAATTAACAACATGTTGCATCAATTCCAGTGTTTCCCTTTTTTTCTGAGGGTAATTCAATTTTTTTTCCAATAGAGCCATAGTCATAAAACATTGCTACCTATAACTATGACTGTTTTTTTTTGCTCACGTTGCCAATTTTCAAAATGAAAGAAATGCAGAACTTACCTTCCTTGTGGGTAGGTATTTTCATACACTTTACATAAACATATTCTAATTTTTATTACTGTTTTGCTATATCTTGTCATAATGCTCATGCACTTTTACTCCTTAATTATCTTGTTTTCCTACAGATACAATTTTGCATGCATGGTGCATTAATTCCACTATACTTCTACAGTAACTATTTACCCAAAACCCACTAAAAAGATAGATAATGCTACGCAATTAGAGTAGAAGTAAAGTGCCCACAAAATAAAATCACAACAAAATATCTTCAAAGTTACCTCCCGCCTGCGCATCTCCTCCCAGTCTCTCCGCTGCTGCTCCTCCTGGACCCTTGTTTCCTCTCGTTGTCGCTCCAGTAGTGCCCTCTGCTCATCCTGGATACGCTGTGCGGCCCGCCGTCGTTGCTCTTTCTCTTCCTCCTCCTCCTGCTGTATTCGCAACTGCTCAGCAATTTTCTTCTTGTTCTCATACTCTTGCTTTTGCCGCTGGAGTTCCTGAAGATGAATTTGAAGATACTATGTTTCGTGATCTCTAGCAGTTATGTAAGTTGTCTGAAAATCCTGGATCAAATCAGTTTTGTTTTGTGGACCAGGCCAGTATGTTTTTCACAAGAACTTTGTGTGCATTTACGATTTTGTGTCCTTTGAAAAACATACAAGATGACAATATATAAAATGTATGGCTTACACCCTTCAAAACTGGTCAGAAATAAAACTGGTGACACAAGAAAAAATAATTAGCGAAAATTAAAAATAAAAAAAAAAATCAACTATTTCAACATATTTCAATAATAAATAATTACTAATTGCATTTCCTGAAAGTTACTGTGTCTCTCTTTCAAACAAGATCTCTGAATAGACACTGCCCTCGTACTTTTCTCAAAGCAGGGATAATATACTCTGACCTGCTACTAACCTTTACAAAAACTTAAATTACACTGAAAATTCAAAAAAAGGGCCAAACTGTGCAAAAATTAATTTTAGAGTTATCTGCCCTATAGAAATGTTTTTTTAATTTTTATTTGAAGGTCAAATGCACATTTTTCTTAAGAAATGTCAACAAAAAATGTTGGCAAATGTTTTCTTCAGGCACAACAGATATAAAGAGAAATATAAGTCATTCTGACACAATTATCATGACCATTGTGCCATCTAGCTATTAATGATCAAGAAGGACAACATTTTTGTTAAAGGACACCCATATTGGTAAAACACCCACAATTTTGGTTAAGGGAAACAGATATTGGTAAAGAGAGAACCATATTGGTTTTCAGAGACCCAAGAATGGTTTAAGGAGACCTAATATTGGTTAAGAGACTCATATTGGTTTGGACTTTTCTTTTTAGAGAGAAACCATATAGGTTAAGAGATTCAAATTAGTTAAGGGATACTTACCTTTTAAGGGAAACAACATATTGGTTAATGAAAAAAGTGTTATGGTAAAGGAAGAGCCATATTGGTTAAAAGAGAACCAAATTGGTTAAGGGAGACCTATATTGTTAAAGGTAACCCCATATTGGTTAAGGGAGATCCATACTGGTTAGGCCTAATTATGAGAATGAACATAATGGTTAAGAAAAACTCGCATTGCCACCAGGTAGACGACATGGTGTCACATGACTGGTTTTGCCCGGATTGAACTGGAACTCAATATGTGTAACTGTTTGTAATTTTCTTTGCTCAGTCAATGATGGGTGCAGATATTTGTATGTGAAAAGAAATATGTGAGGAAAAAAAAAATTATACCCATTTTTGTTCACTGGTGTCCATTTGTTTAATGGTCTAGGTATAACAATTCATCAGCCAATTCTTAGTCATAGGGCTTTCTTGTATAGTTGAAAAAGTAAAAAAGCAATTGCTTTTGATGGGGTATCATACCAAAACATAACACAACACCCTGTGACATTATCCCAACACCAGGCTAAGCAGTCTTAGTACAAACCTTGCAAACAAGGGTACTTGTATGTTGAAAAGTAAGCAAAACAAGCAATAATCAGTGCTAAAGGTGCTTTCAGCTTATAGTTTAATTATATTTTCACATGAAAACAATTATGGTCTATTAGTGATGTCTGGCTAATATTGATGGAGGAAGACCAATGACTAATTGCCTTGGTAGAACCACTGACTCACCAGTGGTAGAAGACCTTCCCAAGTAGCATTTTAACTCGAAAAAGGTTAAATAAGCCAGATGACTAATTTACATAAGTAAATTAATGTATTTAAAGCAAGCAAGTTCTTTCAAGTATGTTTTTTTTTCTACTATTTAATTTCCCCACACCATTAGGTAAAATTGTCTAATATTGGCATTTACTGTGTGTTTTGTTATAATGTCAGTACACTATATGGTTTTAAAGCCTAGTTATACAATTTAGCCTTACACTGTTATATGAATTTATTTTCTCTAACATTGAAAAACCATTTAATAATATACAATTATTAACCATTCAGCTGGTACACATGATGTGATATGCACAGAAATAAAAAAAACTGACCAAGGCGTCTGCCGAGATCAATAATGATCTTTCAAGACATATTAACATGATACTAGTGCTCTGACATATTCCCCGATAATATGTTTAATCCTATCTGACTACCAGACTATCTGACGCACACAGACACTATTCATGCAGAAAATGGGTACCCTTTGTTGAAGCTGAATGAAATTTTCTGACGTCTATTGGTGATTATGAATGTCTTAGCCCATCTGGAAGCTTCTGTGTATATGTTATATATAAATATTCTGATTATTTGGGGCTATTTATGCAATAAATGTATAAGACATCAAAATATGGGCATTTGTTAGGTAAAGCATGTTGCAAAATGCACTTTTCTATCTAAACATGTAAGATTAAGTAGATGCAAAAATCACACACAAAAATGATGCTGATCAATGTTCTTTAAGTTTTACAACAATAAAGTTACTTATAACAAGATTTCCTATGAGCCATGTATGAACACTTATTCAAATCAAACTCTGCTAACATAACTATTTCCAGAGAAAAACTGTCATGCAGAACTATAAAAACAGGCCACAAAAAATGCAAGTTCAACATGCTTACAACTTTTACTTTGCTAAATGTATCTCCTTGAGTACAGGTGAAATGTCTGCATGAACATAGAGACATGAGATATGAGACGCAAAGTTAAAGATCTATGCTAACTAGAAAGAAAAGTTGCACGATATAAAACTGCAACAGCAACATGGAGGAGTACATGAAATAATAAACAGTAATTTGAGTTGTAGAGAAAGAGAAATGAAAAGGACAAGAAAAAAGGACCAAAATCTTAACCAGCTAACAAGAAAAAAGATCTGGTTTAGTTAAATAATGTAGATCAAGTACAGTCAGCTCCCACCAGGCCTGGTAGCGCAATCGGTAGAGTGTCGGCTCCAGGTATTGGAGACCCAGGTTCAATCCCGAGCCGCGACATACCAAAGTCGTTAAAAATGGTAGTGGTATAGCTCCCTTGCTAACGCTCAAGCAAATATAAGGGTAGTTCCACAACTGGTTGGCCCGGTTTCGGGATAATGTGACTGGGTATGGTATAATGCCAGGTGTTCACGGCATGCTATACACAGTGAAGGCAGCACTATATCTGCTTCAAGTGGACACTGTCTCCAGATAACTGAAACACTGTTGGTGGGACGATAAACCCAATAAACAATAACAATAAACAACACTCAGCTCCTGCTTTGAGCTGTCTGATCAGCAACTATTCTATTTGCTTTGTCTGCAGCAATACATCTTATTACATGGGCATTATTTTTCTTCTTCCTTTTCTGTTTAAAAAAAGAGAAATAGACATGCATTGTCCTCATCTAAAATGATGAAATTTGCTAAATATAAATTATTTTATTTAGATATAATAGTGTTTGAATGTAACATATAACTGTAACATAACATAGGACAGTTATGAATATGCTCGTATGTCTTAAGAAATGTCAAATGAGACATGTTTTTTACAAATCCCTACAAAGAAGTGTCACGCTGAAGTCATGAAATGTAGCTATGTAGAGTCCATGAAATGTCTGTGAAAATTAATGTTGTCAGATTATAAGATGCAAAGGTAAGAAGAAGGGCTTTACAGATGTATTGATAGGTGCAGTTAGGAAGTTTCAAGAGGGAAACTATGGCAACACAATGCCATAGAAACAAGGACTGACCCTCGTAAATTCATCCTCCAGACTTGTACCCAAGATTCCCTGTCCTGAGTCCAGGCCAGGACCCGGCCCATGTGGAGTAGGTGGGGTGAGTGGTGTTGAGGGCTGGGAACCAAACAGAGAAGGCGGGACTGGTGGGCTTGTGAACGGTTTCCGTAACGCCACATCAGGTGCCGGAGCTGAGTTAACCATCCCAACTGTTGTAGTAATCGTTCCATCATTATTAATGGTGTTCCCAGCGATGCTGGTGACAGCTTTCTCTGGAGACAGATGGCTATTGACCCGCTGGGGTGGTTCTGGAGGGTCTCTTCGTGGTGGCGGAGGGATGATGCCATAGCCAAATTGGGGGCTCATGTGAGGGTGTGCAGGGACCAACATGGGGTCAGGTGGATGAGGCAGGGACTCAATGGGGCCCTGTAAAGGGTGGGTGAGCAAAAACACATGGAGAGCATGCTTACAACTTCAATTGACACCAGGTTAACTGTAAACTGTAAGTTCATGCAAGGCTGATCTTCATAAAGGAAAAATATAAAAATATTACATTTATTTTTAGTTTAATCTTGTGAAAGGTTTATTTAAAGCATACTTTTAATTAATCGTAATTCCTTTCTAACTACAGGAAGCGCTAAGTGGAAAAGGTACTCAGTAAACAAAGAAACGAAATGGAGCAATACACATTCTTGCCTAGGTCTAAATTCTTATCAGATCTGAGAACCCTGGACTCTGTAGTACAAAGATTTAATTAATACAACATTGATGCTATTATTCTCATTAAATAAAGAGATTGGTTCTTCATGAAAAACAGAAGCCTGTTATTTCTTTAAAGCAATGAATCATATTGTTTCAATTAGAATCTATATTGGCATGATTATGGCTGCTGTAACATGTAATTCGGTGATTTCACACACCCATATTGCCTTGGTGCCTCAAGTGGGGGGGGTGCAGTCAATAACAAATAATTGATTTTTCCTCTATTAAAGTTTTGTTTTTGTAATACATCGAATCGACTAATTATGATCATTAAATTGATGTCCAGCTATTTTGGTGGAGGAAGACCACAGATAGATGTCTGGGTAGAACCACCTGCACACTGCAGGTCAGCTGTGTGACCAATCTGATTAAAATCATATCCAAAAAAAAACCGCTCGCTATCAGGACCTGACGAGTCAATAAAACCTTCCCAACCAATCAGATTGTCGCCTACAAAATCCCAAAAGTAAATGATGATCATTTTAATGGCTGAGCTCATTTACAAAGTAATGTAAACATAGATACTCCATGCAAGACTTGTGTCACTGAAGACAGGTGCAATTGTTGCAGTATCCCACTTTGTTTCAACTTCAGGTCAAAATTATTGAGCGAAATTCCTAATTTTGCCCAACACTTTTCTACTGCATCATCAATATAGGCCATTTTGCAACTCTCTGATTGGCTGTTATAATAATAGTAATAGGGAAAAAACATTCATAGACGGTATTTGCGGGCTCTCATCAGATCTTACATTTTGTAAGTGAGATTGCTGGGTGACCTTCCCACATTAATGCCTTTGTCTCTGAACAGGACCTAAACCCACGCGGTGGGAGGCTAAGCAGTCAGACTTACAAGTCGGGAGAATCTACCACTACGCCATGGGTGACCTGCCTTCTATTTATTGCCTCCCACCCTAAAAGAAGAGGATATTTTACCATGCCCTGTTTACAAGTAATTATGTTATTCTTATGTTCATCTTGTATGATTATTTTTTATAAATAGTAATGGCACACCGTAACAGTTACTCCGTTGTTTATTGTGCATATATTTCAAGCCCTTCACAATCAGCCTGCAGGAATTTACAGTAAAGGCAACCGTCAATGAAAGAAGTCAACCCAAATAAAACATTTACATAGATTGAATGTTCAGGGTTACTTCTACAGACTATTTGCTAGGTTTTGTAACATCAGATTTTCCTTAGTTAAACAATAAATGACTAATTTTATTGTCAATTATTGGACTTTAAGAAGCAATTTTGCATTTAACTTTTCAAGATTTACATAAATAATGTGAATCAAAACATTTAGAGTGACAATTTAGACTTCAAAATGTATTACATTATGAAAAAAGGAGAAATAGTTAAAAAAAAAAACAAAAAACGCTCACAGACTGTAGCAACCCTTAAACATTCAGCAAGAAAAACATCTGAAAAGTTCTACTATATGTAACAGTATGCTGTGTACAACAAACAATAACAGCAAGCAGACACGATTAAGTAAAAATATCAAGGAGAAAAACAGTATGCCTACATTGAAAACATCTAGGTGTACAATATAGCAAGATCATCAGATCTCTTCCATGCGTAATGATCAAGGTGATTAACTTGGATATATTACTGTGTATGTGGATTATTTGCTGACTATGTGAAGCAAAAGATCAGTATTTTTCAGTTCAATAATAACAGATCAGCCTCTGACATTAAAGGTGGTAACTGACAGCTCAGACAATCTTATATATGTAACCGTATCAGTAAATAAGAATGATTGCGATTTCTGCTAAAAATAGACATCAACGACACAGCGGATGATGTAGGAGAACTAAAACGTTAGTGGTCACATGGTTTTCTTGATTAAAAAAAGCTAACTGTGCAGCGTGGCTCAGATAGGAAATACATGTTTGTAATAATGATTGTGGAATTATGGTTCATTTTTCCGACAGGTGTAGGACATCAATAAACAGCATTTTCTAAGATCTGTTCATATAACAATGGTTTACTAAGATGTATAATGAAAATATGTTTAGTCCAAACTGTCGGTACCACCTTTAAACAAACTTTTCAGAAGAATAGAAAATAAATCCACTAAATATGAGAAAAGCCTTAATAAAATAAGCAAACTTTTACAATAAACATATAGAAAAAGGTAATTAATAATTAAGAATGGAAATATAATCATTTTGTCTCCAAAGAAATAAAGAATGTAAAGTATTCACATTACATCTACCTATTAGTTAAAAACTGCATTCTTACAGTTGATTTCTTAATTAAGAAAGAATTATTAGTTTTTAATTGAACACTAGATTTGAAAGAACTAATTTTCAATTTATAAATCTTTCACATAGTTATCTTAACAAACATAATACAGAATTAAAGATGATAATCAGTATTCAACTCTACACTATAAGTGTTTGTATTTTCACTGTTTTTAAATGATTATTAATCAGTACTACAAATTAAGGAAATTATAATACAACAAATTAGGATAGTATAACACTATCAAGCTTGTATATTTATACAAGTGTGTTCTCAATGGACATACCTCCTGAGGTCCCCAGCCTATCTTTTCTATACTGTCGGTTGTACTGTAACCAGAGTCACTACTCAACACCGTGTGTCGCTTCCATTTGTCTGGGGAGTCTACCAAGTTACGAAACTCCTCAGATGATCTGAAGATACAGTTTGATTTTAAATAAAATTTTATTGGAATAGATAACTGTATATATCATAAAATATAGACTGCAATAAAAAAATGGATTGAAACAAAAACTAATGCTTATCATATTTCTCTCCCAAAATGTAGACTTAAATATTAAGCAAGCAGGGAATAAATATTTAATTATCAAGTGCAAGAACTTGGTGTTCATCTGACAAGAACTATAAACTTTCACATGCACGTTCTGTAGAAGTGTAAAATTGCAGATGTCCAACTGAGAAATTTGAGGGGAATACATAAACATCTAATACAAAATTCAACAGTCTTGTCTGGTCTAATCTATCCACATATTGATTTCTGTCAGACAGTTCACTGATATCCCAGCTTATCAGACTGACAAACTTCAGAAAGTTCGAAATCATGCTGCAAGAGTAGCAACAGGTGCGGCATATTACCAGCCCACAATGGCTACCAGTATGCGCTAGTATAATGGTGAAAGGGCTTGTCATTGTATAAAGAGTTCTGCAGAAAAAAAAATTCAGCATATCTCAGAAATCAGTTCACCCCTGCTCAAGGGAAATACAACCTGATATCTTCAAATGATGCACAAATCAATGTACTTAGAAACAGGACTAGAATAGTTGACAGATCTTTAGCTGTGGTGGGCCCAAATTGGTGGAATGTGCTTCCACAAAATTTAAAAATCAAACCTAATAGTAAACTTGGCTGACAGTTAAAATAAATTTTAAACAGACGGTCTTTCTATTTTTAGTGAATGAGTGTAAATACACAGGTGACAATGTGAAAAAAAATGGTTTCACATTTTTAGTGAAAAGCATAATCAGATATATTATTTAGTTTTCACTAGACAAATGAAGTGAGTTTGAAACTGAAAATTAATTCCTATTTAGGCAATTGACTCCCCATCAATCTTTCATTGTAGTTAGTAAGAAAAGTATGGTCATTAGAGCAAAAACAAGACATAATAATTAATAGTTTTGTTTTGTTTTTGAAATACATTGCAGCAACCAATTATAGCGCCATCCAGCGATTTTGGTGGAGGTAGACTGCAAACAAATGTCTGGGTCAGCTGAAAGACCTTCTCGCATTAAGTCCTTCGCCCAGAATGGGACTCAAGCCCAAGCGGTTAAAGGCTAAGCAGTCAGAAGAGTTACAAGTCAGTAACTATAGCACTATGCCACAGGCACCCCATAATATAATTAGAAGGGGAAGACTCCAGATAAGTCCTCAGGTAGATCACCAGTGCACTAAAGATCAACTGAAAGACCTATCAACATTTTTTTTCCTCTTCTGGGACTCGAACCCACATGGTAAGTGCTGATAAGTCTGATAAGTTACCAACTACCTTTTCTGCCACAGGGGCCTTTAAGTCAATAACAACACTTACACAGACTGTTGTGGTGGTAATGACTTTCTGAACCTTTTCATCTCCACCTCCGTAAGTATACCCAACCTCTTCTTGTCCTCTCGCTTGGCTTCAATCTCCAGGTATTTCATGATGTGTTGCTTCCCTTTAGTACATATCTGCCAAACAAAACCGTTTTTTTTTAAATACATTGCAAACAATTAATATTAGTTATGGACAGCCATTTACTTGGTGGAAGAAGACAGAAAAATATATCAGAAAAAACACTGGCACTCAACAGGTCAGATGGGTCCCACACATGAAATTTGGATGGATTGGATTTGCTGGCATTTTTCCAATACTGTGCAGCGACATTTCTATCATTATAGCACAGGGGCACTTATGACGTGCCCAGGGACCGAACCCGGTGGGTCCATTATACTGACACCGACGAGTCAGATGTAATGCTGTCCCCTTAGCCGAGCTTTAAGAGGGAAGCCACTACTACCAACTTTAAAGTCTTTGGTTTGACCTGGTAGGGGTTTGAGCCCACGACCTCCCAATCCGCAAGACATATGAAATTTCTTGCCCTGACAGGGTTCAATTAGAGCAGTAGGAGGCTGGAGTTACAAAATAGGGACTAAGAATGCTCAGCAATGGGAGTCCTTATCTGAACGAGAAATCATTTTTTAGACTTGCTTCATAACCTTTATTGTTTCTTGACCACCAATATGTATCTCTATGTAGTTTAAACAGGCACTCATGCCATTGCTAAGGCTATGCAATAATACAAATAGATAAAAACTTTCCAAAAAATACAGATCAATAGCTGACATTTATGTTTTAACATTTTCAAACTATTCATTTAAGAAAGAAAAATATTTGGAAAATAAAAACAGAATAAAAACATTATTTTAACTCAATTTGTGGCCTTGAGCCTTTCAAAATCTTAAACACACATAAAACCATGCAGTATATTTAATTTCTTTTCTTCTTATGTCAAATTGTTACTTAAAATAGATTCATATTCCAATATTGATTAGCCACGTTCATTGTGCTAGTGGCATGGATTAACGCCTTCCTGAATGTATATGCCATTTTACGCCTTTTACAAACCATTCACAATCATTAGCAGAATCTGTATGACTGAGCATTTATGTGTAGACTTAAATCTATTATTACAAGTTGAACATACATTTATTAAAATTCTTTTATCTCTTTTAAAGAAAAACAACAAGTGAATTTTCAAAATCAAAGATGAACTATGAATAAATGGGTTAAAGATTATCATAACAAATGGCATCCTTCATGGTTTCATTTAAAACTATCCAACTAAAATGATTTACATACATGCTGCTGGGGGCATGGATAAAGGATTATCGTGAAGGATGATATCTTCAAGTGTTTCTATTCGCCGAAACATGTATGGGATCTTGGTCACTCGGTTACCGGATATGTTCAGTTTACGAAGGTTCAATTTGCTGAGCTCTGAAAACAAAACAAAAACAAAATTAATTCAGTTATACAGCAAGGATAGATTTATATTCTACTTTATAACATAGAAATAATAACCTTCATCTAAAGTTCCTAACAAAAATATCAGAATGTCATTTTTTTCCTCAAATGGCATCAATAAAGTTGTTGCTAGGGACAAACTTGTTACATCAACAATAATTACTGCCATTCCTGGTGATGTCCAGCTTTTATTCAATGTTATAGATTCCCGACCTCCTTTAAAAATTTTTTTGCCTCTCCTGGGATTTTAACCTACGTGGTGAGGGGCTGATGAGTTACAAGATGGAAACTATAACCAATCCACAATGGGCATCCTTTAATTATGGTTTCTATTCATTGCTTGCATCGAGAAACCCATCAGGAAGTGCGAGGTTAGACCAGTTTAAGCACACCAGTCGGTCCATATTGCCGTCTTACCGTACCAAGGCGGTAACTGTCAGGTTTGCTCTTATTGTTAAATGACTCATCACAGATTTGTTCTTTTACATTTGGCATGCATGTGATTACCTTGGTCCTGTGTCTTTTCAATTCTTGTATATGTTGTAATGCTCATAGGACTTTGTCTTATATATTCTTATACAATTCATAGAATGGCCTTTACATACTATAGACATTTGATAATTTTTATTGCATGTCTCCATATTATCAAATTTGGCTCAAATGAATTATAATTGGCAAAAATTGCTAAAAACCACGACTTCAGAAATTTCAGTAATCGCATCTTCTAAAAATAGCACTAGCTTATAAATATCAGTCAATGTAATAAACACCTTAGCCAGAGATGCTAGCATCTAACCGACTGCTATGATCAATCGCCTTTGACGAGCATTTTATGTGACAGTGAGCACCATAGATAGGGCGCATAGACAGCCTGGTCTGTGAATAATTATTAACAGCTAGCTCCACCTACAAACTTCAGTAGGCGTGACAGAAGTAAAAATTTTACAAACCTGTAGTAAAGAACATTGGCACTACATAGTCTAAAGAACAGCTCAGTGATTGCATCAGGCTAGTTTGATGGCCAAAGCCCAGGAAATAGTATCAGTTATCAGTATGCGAATCGGTCCCGAAAAAAGCACAATAATGCACACACATAAAAGACCAAGCACAGAAATATGTGACATGTGCATTTAGTGTAGTCATGTTTAATGTACTCCCTTTTTGATCTTCCTCAAAAACAATTTAATAATTACTAATTTTGATTGCTTAATTTACGATCCGGTTACGATGCCAAGATGCTGTTTATTGAAAACAAAAAAACATGTTTACCAGGGCCTTACTTAGAATGCATACTGAATACAAGCTTACTCTGGCAGAGTAAAATATACAATGAGCATACAAAGCAAAACAACAACAACAAACTCTTAAGTGGACTTATTGATGTACAAGGGAAATACGTGTAGGCTTTCATTAAAATCAGATTTCAGTAAAAGTAAGTGGATTTCGCAGTATGGTAAGAAAAGCTCTATCATGCATGCGCAACACAATTTATTACACTTTCAACAAACTTTACTATATATACACATAAAATGAATGTATGTTTAATTTTTTTCTAAACCTTTTTAAGCCTATTTAAACCAGATTTTGAATATAAAAATGACTGGTGTGTAACTTTAAATTAATTTGTAGTAGTTGTTGTTGCTTTTATATAGCAAAATACCATGCCTATAATAAGTGTGGTACAAAGTGGACATTTTTGAGTCAAAATTAAGCTTTTGACATTTATTTTCCCTATCTGCCAATACAAGGGAAATAAGCTTTTATTTAAATATGTACTGCTTTTTTCATAAATAATGAATGGTAGATCTAACCTGCCTAGCATTATACAGCATGTATTTATTAATACACAAGTTAGGCATTTTAAAATGTTAACATGCGTCAGATGAAGCCAGCAAATGTCCAATATCTTCCAATGTAGATTTGGCTTAAAGATAAAATAATCCACTGCTAGCACTGTTAACCTGAACCTTAAAGGTGGAATCTAGCAGTTTGCCTATATCTAATTCATGTAATAACATTTATCCCTGTCTTGAGGATTTTGTGCATAATTATGCATGAATCTTCACTTTAGTTGAACATTACCCTAACATTACTTCATTAATTAAACAGTACAAATCATGAAATATATCGCTAACAATGTCCATTATTTCCATATCTACAAATACGCATGATGGGGTTTTCAGATAAAAATAGATGTTGACGTCAGAGCCAGAACCATTAACCAGATGATCACATAACGTGAACTAAAAAGGAAGTGGTCACATGGTTTTCTTAATTTAAAAATAGCGAGCAGCATGGCTCAGATAGGAAATACCTGTTTACAAAATGATGGGTGGGGGAATTATGCTTCACTGTTCACACAGATCTAGTGCATCAATGAACAGATTTGGCAGGACATTTTTAAGCAGCAACAACTATGTTTGGTAATTTGAGAGAAAAAAAATTGGTAATTGTTGGATACCGCTGCCTTTAATGCATCTTGTATAACTCCTAAACATTAAAGCTATACTGGCTCAACTGTATGGCAATATAGGGACCTAAGTAACACAAGTGGCTACTTCCGTTGTACTTCCTTTATACCAAGTGTTCTGGTATCATCTCAGCTCACACGGCCAGAAAAATCTGACATACAATGCACTTTGTAATTAATACTTTTCAGCAATATCACTAATATCCTGAGGAAGTGATTTCAGTTTTTCAAGAATAATCTAGAGGGAAATCTAGTATATTATTTAACTATGATATATTGATGGGGAAACAAGTTCTTTCAGCTTAAATTAAGCCTGCTCAACTGTCCACTTCCTGGGTAGAACCAGTACTCCGGTACCTGGAGCAATGTGCAGCAAATAATCTTGCTCAAGGACTAACATCACATGGTTAGTTTCGGGGTTCAAACCTGAGACCCTCTGATCTGGAGTCCAACTTCTTAACAACTAGATCAAGGACACCCAAGGCGCTTGATGTGTTCTTTGGGAAAAAATTGTAGGTCCCAATCAGCCAGCAACTTTCTGAAGTCTCAAGCTATATGTCTGGTTTGCATGTTGTTGGTAGCAAAAAACCAAGAATTAGCACTGGTTATTATGAAATGTAGCAAGCAAATTGTCTAAACAAGAGATATTAATAAAAAGACTTGCCACAGTAATGTAATATGTTCAATAAATACAACCAAGGTCCATAACTTGGTTAAAATGAAGATGGACATTATATGACAACAATATGCACAACTAAGCCTGGTAACTACCAGTCCTGTAAAGTCTTATCAAAATCCGACCAAGTGTAACATGGAAATGGTGCCGACAACTATTGTCAAGAAAAGTACTAACAGACCAAGCAACAGCAGGACGTAACTCCTAGTACAACGCCTATGTACAACACACCGAGGTATAAGAAACCTCACTGATAACACATCTTATGCTAGAAGATGTAAGATTTGTTTTTTTGGTCTAGCAGGATTTATTTATCATTTCTGGCCACATTGGATCTTCTTAACCCTAAATATCTTGAAAAAGTGCAAGAAATAATAAACTAACAGATATTATTTGAAGATGTTAAATGCTGTAACAAAGCATTATTTCAGCTAATTTAAACTTTAAGCACTAAACAGCTGTACACCTTGGATCAATGGTGGAACTACTAAGCCACCTTTGACCAATGCTGAACCTACAGAACAACCTTGGATCAATGCTGAACATACTGATTCACCTTGGATCAATGCTGAACATACAGAACAACCTTGGATCAATGCTGAACCTACTGAGCTACCTTGGATCAATGCTGAACCTATCAAGCTATCCTGGATCAATGCTGAACCTACCGAGCCATCCTGGATCAATGCTGAACCTATTGAGCCACCTTGGATCAATGCTGAACGTACGGAGCCATCCTGGATCAATGCTGAACCTACTGAGCTACCTTGGATCAATGCTGAACCTTTTGAGCCATCTTGGATCAATGCTGAACCTATTGAGCTACCTTGGATCAATGCTGAACCTACTGAGCTACCTTGGATCAATGCTGAACCTAATGAACCACCTTGGATCAATGCTGAATCTAGTAAGCCACCTTTGATCAATGTTGAACCTACTGAGCCACCTTGAATCAATGCTGAACATATGGAGCCATCCTGGATCAATGCTGAACCTATTGAGCTACCTTGGATCAATGCTGAACCTACTGAGCTACCTTGGATCAATGCTGAACCTACTGAGCCATCCTGGATCAATGCTGAACCTACAGAGCCACTTTGGATCAATGCTGAACCTAATGAACCACCTTGGGTCAATGCTGAATCTAGTAAGCCACCTTGGACCAATGCTGTACGTACTGAGCTACCTTGGATCAATGCTGAATCTAGTCAGCCATCCTGGATCAATGCTGAACCTACTGAGCTACCTTGGATCAATGCTGAACCTACTGAGCCATCCTGGATCAATGCTGAATCTAGTGAGTATGGTGGATTAATGCTGAACATACTGAGCTACCTTGGATCAATGCTGATTCTAGTGAGCCACCTTGGACCAATGCTGAACGTACTAAGCTTCTTTGGATCAATGCTGAACCAACTGAGCCATTCTGGATCAATGGTGATCCTAGTAAGCCATCCTGGATCAATGCTGAACCTACTGAACCATCCTGGATCAATGCTTAACCTACAGGGCCACCTTGGATCAATGCTGTACCTACTGAGCTACCTTGGATCAATATTGAACCTACTGAGCCACCTTGGATCAATACTGAGCCACCTTGGATCCATGCTGAACTTACTGAGCCACCTTGGATCAATACTGAGCCTACTTAGCCACCTTGGATCAATGATGAACCTACTGAGCCATCCTGGATCAATGATAAACCTACAGAGCTAACTTGGATCAATGCTGAACCTACTGAGCTACCTGGATCAATGCTGAACCTACTGAGCCACCTTGGATCAATGCTGAATCTAGTGAGCCACCTTGGACCAATGCTGAACCTACTGAACCATCCTGGATCAATGCTTAACCTACAGGGCCACCTTGGATCAATGCTGTACCTACTGAGCTACCTTGGATCAATATTGAACCTACTGAGCCACCTTGGATCAATACTGGACCACCTTGGATCAATGCTGAACCTACTGAGCCACCTTGGATCAATGCTGAACTTACTGAGCCACCTTGGATCAATACTGAGCCTACTTAACCATCTTGGATCAATGATGAACCTACTGAGCCATCCTGGATCAATGATGAACCTACAGAGCTAATTTGGATCAATACTGAACCTATTGAGCCACCTTGGATCAATACTGAACCTATTGAGCCACCTTGGATCAATGCTGAACCTACTGAGCTACCTGGATCAATGCTGAACCTACTGAGCCACCTTGGATCAATGCTGAACCTACTGAGCTACCTGGATCAATGCTGAACCTACTGAGCCACCTTGGATCAATGCTGAATCTAGTGAACCACCTTGGACCAATGCTGAACATACTGAGCCATCCCGAATCAATGCTGAACCTACTGAACTATCCTGGATCAAAGCTGAACCTACAGGACCGCCGTGGATCAATTTTGAAGCTACAGAAGCACCTTGGATCAATGCTGAACCTACTGAGCTATCTTGGATCAATGCTGAACCTACTGAGCTACCTTGGATCAATGCTGATCCTACTGAGCCATCCTGGATCAATGCTGAACCTACTGAGCCAACTTGGATCAATGCTGAACCTACTGAGCCAACTTGGATCAATGCTGAACATATGGAGTCATCCTGAATCAATGCTGAACAAACTGAGCCATCCTGGATCAGTGCTGAACCTACCAAGCCACCTTGGATTAATGCTGAATCTAGTGAGCCACCTTGGACCAATGCTGAATGTACTGAGCTACCTTGGATCAATGCTGAACCTACTGAGCCATCCTGAATCAATGCTGAACCTACTGAGCCATTCTGGATCAATGCTGAACCTACTGAACCATCATGGATCAAAGCTGATCCTACTGAACGACCTTGGATCAATGCTGAACCTACTGAGCATCCTGGATCAATGCTGAACCTACTGAGCCACCTTGGATCAATGTTGAACCTACAGAAGCACCTTGGATCAATGTTGAACCTACCGAGCCACCTTGGATCAATGCTGAACCTACTGAGCCATCTTGGATCAATGTTGAACCTACTGAGCCACCCTGGATCAATGCTAAACCTACTGAGCAACCTTGGATCAATGCTGAACCTACTGAGCCACCTTGGATCAATGCTGAATCTAGTGAGCTACGTTGATCAATGCTGAACCAACTGAGCCATCCTGGATCAATGCTGAGCCTACTGAGCCATCCTGGATCAATGCTTATCATAGTGAGCCATCCTGGATCAATGCTGAACCTACTGAACCATCCTGGATCAAAGCTGAACCTACAGGGCCGCCTTGGTTCAATGTTGAACCTACAGAGCCACCTTGGATCAATGCTGAATCTATTGAGCTACGTTGCATCAATGCTGAACCAACTGAGCCATCCTGGCTCAATGCTGAACCTACTGAGCCATCTTGGATCAATGCTGAACCTACTGAGCCATCCTGGATCAATGCTGAGCCTAGCAAGCCATCCTGGATCAATGCTGAACCTACAGACCGACCTTGGATCAATGCATACTTAGAAGGTAATTAGATGTAAGGTGTTTGTATTCCAAGTAACCTTGACCATTTACACTAAAAATCAGCCAAGTTTATTTTAACTTACCCACAGGGAGCTCTTGTAACAAATTTCTGCGAACATTGAATGATTTCAGAGATTTAAGGTCGCCAATCTGTATCGGTAGGTGCTGAATCTCATTACAACTGACATCCTGTAACAAAGAAAACATTGAAATAATTTCTTCAGTTCCATTCCTGAAACATTGTAACCAGAAATGTTCTTCACTCATAGGACTGTTTTACTTACGGTATTAAGGCAACTGTGAAATCACAATTATGGATATGCAGCAACTTCCAAATGAAATGTAAAGAACATAAAATTTAGAATAAAGAAGATGGAAATACTGATAAAATTGCCAAGTTATTTTGTATAATAAATACATATATTACAATTGCTTCAAATAAAATAATCAATACATGTGAACTTGAACAGTGGAAAGATGGTTGACTATTTCGCCTGTGATTGGCTACTTTCTGATCACGTCAAAAGGGGTACTTAATTTAACCAGCTTCATAAACTATGTCAAAAAGATTAATTTCCAGTAACAGCAATTGTAATTCTCAGAAAGTGACACGAGATTTTTTTTTACATTTTAGTTTTTATAAAGTTTACAGTCAATTATGAGAGAAATGAGATGGCGAAGTCAAGAATTGATGTTTTTGATATGTTGGATACTCTCTTTATGTAAAAGTTAATATAAGCAAATTGTTTATATTGTATTTTAACCAGGTAATCACAGAATGATTGCTAGAAAAAAAAGAAATTCATGGATTGATTGATAAGTTAAACAAAGCATACCTTGGAGATTATTGATTTGAAGTTTAATGAATTAAAAGAAATTCTGAAACAAGCATTAAAGTACATATATCCTTTGTGTAATACAAGTCAAACACAGGTCTAAAATTACTTGTGTCCAGCATTGTGTTTAGCCAATAAGTTCATGTCAAACGAGGTACATGTGTAAAGAACAACTGACCAGCTCCATGAGTTTCTCCAGGGCCCCAATCTCCTCTGGAAGGGAGACCAGTTTGTTGTGACATGCTATCAACACCTCCAGGGCCTGTAGCTGACTGATGAAGGAAGGAATTATAGACAACTGGTTCCGACTGAAACATGCAGAAAACAGAACAATAAAAATCTATTGTAAGAAGGGCTTATCAATAAAAAATGTTAACAAACAAAAGACAGGAAGTGTCTAAATCACACATAAAAAGTGTATAATACTTACAAATAAGAGTGAAAAGACACAAAAAAGCACTTGAAACAAAAAGATATATCTTCTAACTGATAAACTGAATTCTACGACCCAAAATAACTATTCTCTGTGGTGTGGCCAATCAAGAAATTTTTGTGCATATGTTCATTTTTTCACATTTGACATTTCCTAAAGACGAAAATATGATAATGGAGCTTTGTGATCAGCTGAATCAAATGGTTTGAAGGCATTTATGCTTAGGAATTGTTTATTGGGAACAGGTGATGAAACCTTTGGTTAGAACAGTTGATGAAACCTTTGGTTAGACAGTTGATGAATCCTTTGATTAGAACAGTTGATGAATCATTTGGTTAGAACAGTTGATGAATCCTTTGATTAGAGTTGATGAAACCTTTGGTTAGAACAGTTGATGAATCCTTTGATTAGAACAGTTGATAAATCCTTTGATTAGAACAGAACAGTTGATGAATCCTTTGATTAGAACAGTTGATGAATCCTTTGATTAGAACAGTTGATGAATCCTTTGATTAGAACCGTTGATGAAACCTTTGGTTAGAACAGTTGATGAATCCTTTGATTAGAACAGCTGATGAATCCTTTAATGAATAGTAAACTGTGCAGACCCTGAATCTGAAGAAATAAGTATTTCCCAAGTTCTAAGCATACTTTGTCACTTTCCTAATGCTTTATACGCTTATAACCCAATAATATGTTGCCTCGTCAACAAAACTGCAGGTATTTATGGATATAATAAATTTCCAGGCTTTTGACAGTTCAATGTTGGAGTTTACCCTGACCTGTCGCTGACGTGGCTAAACCGGCCTTATCAATAGCCAACTATATGTTGTACTAGGTGCAAAGAGTATTTAATAGCCTTATCAATAACCAACTATATGTTGTACTAGGTGCAAAGAGTATTTAATAGCCTAATCAATAGCCAACTATATGTTGTACTAGGTGCAAAGAGTATTTAATAGCCTTATCAATAGCCAACTATATGTTGTACTAGGTGCAAAGAGTATTTAATAGCCTTATCAATAGCCAACTATATGTTGTACTAGGTGCAAAGAGTATTTAATAGCCTTATCAATAGCCAACTATATGTTGTACTAGGTGCAAAGAGTATTTAATAGCCTAATCAATAACCAACTATATGTTGTACTAGGTGCAAAGAGTATTTAATAGCCTTATCAATAACCAATTAATTGTTGTACTAGGTGCAAAGAGTATTTAATAGCCTTATCAATAGCCAACTATATGTTGTACTAGGTGCAAAGAGTATTTAATAGCCTTATCAATAACCAACTATATGTTGTACTAGGTGCAAAGAGTATTTAATAGCCTAATCAATAACCAACTATATGTTGTACTAGGTGCAAAGAGTATTTAATAGCCTTATCAATAGCCAACTATATGTTGTACTAGGTGCAAAGAGTATTAAATAGCCTTATCAATAGCCAACTATATGTTGTACTAGGTGCAAAGAGTATTTAATAGCCTTATCAATAGCCAACTATATGTTGTACTAGGTGCAAAGAGTATTTAATAGCCTAATCAATAACCAACTATATGTTGTACTAGGTGCAAAGAGTATTTAATAGCCTTATCAATAACCAACTAATTGTTGTACTAGGTGCAAAGAGTATTTAATAGCCTAATCAATAGCCAACTATATGTTGTACTAGGTGCAAAGAGTATTTAATAGCCTTATCAATAACCAACTAATTGTTGTACTAGGTGCAAAGAGTATTTAATAGCCTTATCAATAGCTAACTATATGTTGTACTAGGTGCAAAGAGTATTTAATAGCCTTATCAATAGCCAACTATATGTTGTACTAGGTGCAAAGAGTATTTAATAGCCTTATCAATAACCAACTATATGTTGTACTAGGTGCAAAGAGTATTTAATAGCCTTATCAATAACCAACTATATGTTGTACTAGGTGCAAAGAGTATTTAATAGCCTTATCAATAACCAACTATATGTTGTACTAGGTGCAAAGAGTATTTAATAGCCTTATCAATAACCAACTATATGTTGTACTAGGTGCAAAGAGTATTTAATAGCCTAATCAATAACCAACTATATGTTGTACTAGGTGCAAAGAGTATTTAATAGCCTTATCAATAACCAACTAATTGTTGTACTAGGTGCAAAGAGTATTTAATAGCCTAATCAATAACCAACTATATGTTGTACTAGGTGCAAAGAGTATTTAATAGCCTTATCAATAACCAACTAATTGTTGTACTAGGTGCAAAGAGTATTTAATAGCCTTATCAATAGCTAACTATATGTTGTACTAGGTGCAAAGAGTATTTAATAGCCTTATCAATAGCCAACTATATGTTGTACTAGGTGCAAAGAGTATTTAATAGCCTTATCAATAACCAACTATATGTTGTACTAGGTGCAAAGAGTATTTAATAGCCTTATCAATAACCAACTATATGTTGTACTAGGTGCAAAGAGTATTTAATAGCCTTATCAATAGCCAACTATATGTTGTACTAGGTGCAAAGAGTATTTAATAGCCTAATCAATAACCAACTATATGTTGTACTAGGTGCAAAGAGTATTTAATAGCCTTATCAATAGCTAACTATATGTTGTACTAGGTGCAAAGAGTATTTAATAGCCTTATCAATAGCCAACTATATGTTGTACTAGGTGCAAAGAGTATTTAATAGCCTAATCAATAACCAACTATATGTTGTACTAGGTGCAAAGAGTATTTAATAGCCTTATCAATAGCCAACTATATGTTGTACTAGGTGCAAAGAGTATTTAATAGCCTTATCAATAACCAACTATATGTTGTACTAGGTGCAAAGAGTATTTAATAGCCTTATCAATAGCCAACTATATGTTGTACTAGGTGCAAAGAGTATTTAATAGCCTAATCAATAACCAACTATATGTTGTACTAGGTGCAAAGAGTATTTAATAGCCTTATCAATAGCTAACTATATGTTGTACTAGGTGCAAAGAGTATTTAATAGCCTTATCAATAGCCAACTATATGTTGTACTAGGTGCAAAGAGTATTTAATAGCCTAATCAATAACCAACTATATGTTGTACTAGGTGCAAAGAGTATTTAATAGCCTTATCAATAGCCAACTATATGTTGTACTAGGTGCAAAGAGTATTTAATAGCCTTATCAATAACCAACTATATGTTGTACTAGGTGCAAAGAGTATTTAATAGCCTTATCAATAGCCAACTATATGTTGTACTAGGTGCAAAGAGTATTCAATAGCCTTATCAATAACCAACTATATGTTGTACTAGGTGCAAAGAGTATTTAATAGCCTAATCAATAGCCAACTATATGTTGTACTAGGTGCAAAGAGTATTTAATAGCCTAATCAATAACCAACTATATGTTGTACTAGGTGCAAAGAGTATTTAATAGCCTAATCAATAGCCAACTATATGTTGTACTAGGTGCAAAGAGTATTAAATAGCCTTATCAATAGCCAACTATATGTTGTACTAGGTGCAAAGAGTATTTAATAGCCTTATCAATAGCCAACTATATGTTGTACTAGGTGCAAAGAGTATTTAATAGCATAATCAATAACCAACTATATGTTGTACTAGGTGCAAAGAGTATTTAATAGCCTTATCAATAACCAACTAATTGTTGTACTAGGTGCAAAGAGTATTTAATAGCCTAATCAATAGCCAACTATATGTTGTACTAGGTGCAAAGAGTATTTAATAGCCTAATCAATAACCAACTATATGTTGTACTAGGTGCAAAGAGTATTTAATAGCCTTATCAATAACCGACTAATTGTTGTACTAGGTGCAAAGAGTATTTAATAGCCTTATCAATAGCCAACTATATGTTGTACTAGGTGCAAAGAGTATTTAATAGCCTAATCAATAACCAACTATATGTTGTACTAGGTGCAAAGAGTATTTAATAGCCTAATCAATAACCAACTATATGTTGTACTAGGTGCAAAGAGTATTTAATAGCCTTATCAATAGCTAACTATATGTTGTACTAGGTGCAAAGAGTATTTAATAGCCTTATCAATAGCCAACTATATGTTGTACTAGGTGCAAAGAGTATTTAATAGCCTTATCAATAACCAACTATATGTTGTACTAGGTGCAAAGAGTATTTAATAGCCTTATCAATAGCCAACTATATGTTGTACTAGGTGCAAAGAGTATTTAATAGCCTAATCAATAACCAACTATATGTTGTACTAGGTGCAAAGAGTATTTAATAGCCTTATCAATAGCTAACTATATGTTGTACTAGGTGCAAAGAGTATTTAATAGCCTTATCAATAGCCAACTATATGTTGTACTAGGTGCAAAGAGTATTTAATAGCCTAATCAATAACCAACTATATGTTGTACTAGGTGCAAAGAGTATTTAATAGCCTTATCAATAGCTAACTATATGTTGTACTAGGTGCAAAGAGTATTTAATAGCCTAATCAATAGCCAACTATATGTTGTACTAGGTGCAAAGAGTATTCAATAGCCTTATCAATAACCAACTATATGTTGTACTAGGTGCAAAGAGTATTTAATAGCCTAATCAATAGCCAACTATATGTTGTACTAGGTGCAAAGAGTATTTAATAGCCTTATCAATAGCCAACTATATGTTGTACTAGGTGCAAAGAGTATTTAATAGCCTAATCAATAACCAACTATATGTTGTACTAGGTGCAAAGAGTATTTAATAGCCTAATCAATAACCAACTAATTGTTGTACTAGGTGCAAAGAGTATTTAATAGCCTTATCAATAACCAACTATATGTTGTACTAGGTGCAAAGAGTATTTAATAGCCTAATCAATAGCCAACTATATGTTGTACTAGGTGCAAAGAGTATTTAATAGCCTTATCAATAGCCAACTATATGTTGTACTAGGTGCAAAGAGTATTTAATAGCCTTATCAATAGCCAACTATATGTTGTACTAGGTGCAAAGAGTATTTAATAGCCTAATCAATAACCAACTATATGTTGTACTAGGTGCAAAGAGTATTAATATGCCTTATCAATAGCTAACTATATGTTGTACTAGGTGCAAAGAGTATTTAATAGCCTAATCAATAGCCAACTATATGTTGTACTAGGTGCAAAGAGTATTCAATAGCCTTATCAATAACCAACTATATGTTGTACTAGGTGCAAAGAGTATTTAATAGCCTAATCAATAGCCAACTATATGTTGTACTAGGTGCAAAGAGTATTTAATAGCCTTATCAATAGCCAACTATATGTTGTACTAGGTGCAAAGAGTATTTAATAGCCTAATCAATAACCAACTATATGTTGTACTAGGTGCAAAGAGTATTTAATAGCCTAATCAATAACCAACTATATGTTGTACTAGGTGCAAAGAGTATTTAATAGCCTTATCAATAACCAACTATATGTTGTACTAGGTGCAAAGAGTATTTAATAGCCTTATCAATAACCAACTATATGTTGTACTAGGTGCAAAGAGTATTTAATAGCCTAATCAATAACCAACTATATGTTGTACTAGGTGCAAAGAGTATTTAATAGCCTAATCAATAGCCAACTATATGTTGTACTAGGTGCAAAGAGTATTTAATAGCCTTATCAATAGCCAACTATATGTTGTACTAGGTGCAAAGAGTATTTAATAGCCTTATCAATAACCAACTATATGTTGTACTAGGTGCAAAGAGTATTTAATAGCCTTATCAATAGCCAACTATATGTTGTACTAGGTGCAAAGAGTATTCAATAGCCTTATCAATAACCAACTATATGTTGTACTAGGTGCAAAGAGTATTTAATAGCCTTATCAATAGCCAACTATATGTTGTACTAGGTGCAAAGAGTATTTAATAGCCTTATCAATAGCCAACTATATGTTGTACTAGGTGCAAAGAGTATTCAATAGCCTTATCAATAACCAACTATATGTTGTACTAGGTGCAAAGAGTATTTAATAGCCTAATCAATAGCCAACTATATGTTGTACTAGGTGCAAAGAGTATTTAATAGCCTTATCAATAGCCAACTATATGTTGTACTAGGTGCAAAGAGTATTTAATAGCCTAATCAATAACCAACTATATGTTGTACTAGGTGCAAAGAGTATTTAATAGCCTAATCAATAACCAACTATATGTTGTACTAGGTGCAAAGAGTATTTAATAGCCTTATCAATAACCAACTATATGTTGTACTAGGTGCAAAGAGTATTTAATAGCCTTATCAATAACCAACTATATGTTGTACTAGGTGCAAAGAGTATTTAATAGCCTAATCAATAACCAACTATATGTTGTACTAGGTGCAAAGAGTATTTAATAGCCTTATCAATAACCAACTATATGTTGTACTAGGTGCAAAGAGTATTTAATAGCCTTATCAATAGCCAACTATATGTTGTACTAGGTGCAAAGAGTATTTAATAGCCTTATCAATAGCCAACTATATGTTGTACTAGGTGCAAAGAGTATTTAATAGCCTTATCAATAGCCAACTATATGTTGTACTAGGTGCAAAGAGTATTTAATAGCCTTATCAATAGCCAACTATATGTTGTACTAGGTGCAAAGAGTATTTAATAGCCTTATCAATAACCAACTATATGTTGTACTAGGTGCAAAGAGTATTTAATAGCCTTATCAATAGCCAACTATATGTTGTACTAGGTGCAAAGAGTATTTAATAGCCTTATCAATAACCAACTATATGTTGTTCTAGGTGCAAAGAGTATTAAATAGCATATCTGACAGAAATCTTCATGTTGGAAATCATATTAGATTAGAAGTTGAGAATTTCTTCTTGCGGAGTAAAACTCTCCATGGATTAGGGCACCTTTATAAGGCTATGGCTATAAACAGACAAAAAACTGGATAAAATGTTTTCAGATTCATGCAAGTCATTGCCTACAGTGATCATGACATTTTGCATTTTCATGACAATAAATGCGTTGACACATAAGTAAATAATACATCATGACATCAATCCAACCACAATTATGCAGCAAGAATGCACCATTACATGAACTATCAACCCTTATCATGCTGAAAGTTACATGAATAACATGAACTAATTTGTCTTCTTTCATCTTCATACAAAGGTGCCTTGACAGCAAATAATGCAGATCCTCATCCCCAGGACTGGCTGATCTAGATATACACTTTACACCTTAGACTAATCAATTTGTACTTAGCAGGCTAAGTGTAAATCCATTTTCTGCTGGAAATAATCCAACTGCCATCAACATCACAAAGCTTCAGGTGAATACAGGGGTGGGGGGGTGGGGGTAATATTGGTGACATCATGACATCCAGCTAATTTTTAGTAGAGGAACACACCAGACATGTCTGGGTAGAACCACCAGCACACCACAATACATGTCAGCTGGAAGACCTCTCCACATGAAATCTCTCGCCCTGACCGGGACTCGAACACAGTCTGGTAAGGACTGAGGTGCAACTCTTATCGCTCAACCACAGGCACCCTTCTCTCCTCAATTGTCTTGATAACCAGCAGTAAGTACAATATGAGGAAGATGAGCTGTGAATTCACTTTTGAGAAAAATACTACAACATCCGAAGCTGATAATATCCAATAGCTCAAACACTTAGACAATGCTAAAGCCTACCAGCTAAAATGTGTATACAATTTAGAGAGAAAAAAACCTAACTTTAAAAGGAATTAACAGCTCAGTGAAATTTAATTTCAGGTTCTGGAGGCCCCATTACATGAGTTAAAACCTGGCTGGCAACATACTAAATAAGCAAAGTATGAAAATAGTACAGCTCAATTGCTTTGCTCACTAAAATATATTGGGAGTTCTACTAGTGTCAGAATAATGTGACTTGAGTGTGGTTTGTTTCCAGTTGTGCCAGGCAGTTGTTCACAGAATGCTTTTCAATATGACGGTAGCACTTTACCAGCTTCAAGTGATTTGTTTGTTTTGTTAACTGTTACATAGAATCGACACAATTATGGTCATATTGGCGGCGTCCTGCTATTTATTGGTGGAGGAAGAGTCCACACTTATACCTGGGTAGAACCACCGGCGCACCGCAGGTTAGTTGGGAAACCTTCCCACATGGAAGTCCTCGCCCCGGCCAGGACTCGAACCCAGGCTATGGAGTTTCAAGTCAGCGGCTCTATCCACTTGGCCATGGGCGCCACCCCCCCCCACACACACACACACCTTAAAGTGCGCACTGCCTGAAAGAATGTTGGTGGTATGATAAATAAAATAAATAATAAAGGATTATGCATGAGAAATTAATCAGAAATTCTTACACCACCACCAACATACTCTTTCCTGGAAGGCATTTTCTCTTATGCTGGCTTAACCCTTGGCCTGCCAAATAAGTGCTATTACCCTATCATAAATTCATTATTTTGGGCAACAACTACTTGCAAACATAAAATTGCTAGTCTCAGCAAGCAGAAAAGTGCAAGTCCTGAGGAGACAACTCCCAGCTACACCCACTAGCCATCTTTGAGGTAATGCTATTTACTGTTGCTGTAGACCCAGGGCCCCAAGTGGCACAACTGTTTACATTCTCTCACACAAACAAGCCAGGTGTACAGTTTCATATTTGATAATAAACTTGCTAACACTGCAAGCAGGCAGCTACATGTGAGGCTGGGTGAGATTTTGGAGAAATACCAACAGAGGCAGAAAGGGGAAGTTTTTGCTACAAATTCCAATTATCCTTTGCTCATTTCATTGAAGAACTGTATTCAAACACATGCAACTCATTTGATCAGAATGTTTCACATAATGCTGTTTCAGTAGGGACTATGGAGCTGGCTACAATCTGTATGATATCCAGAAGTGATGTTCAATTGAAGCAAATATAGTGCTACCTTCATGGTAAGAGCAAGCCATGACAATATTACCAGTCAGGGGGCTACCATTAGCTAACAGTAAGCAAGGTAGCAAATAATATCAGGCTACTGCTTTGGAGATTATGGGCATAATTTCCGTATCAATTTATACTTCTGTCTTAATAAATATGATTTTGACAACTAACTGAATTGTTAGACAGTACTTATTCAAGGCTTTTTTTCACCATTTTGGGAATATGACCCATACCCCTGGAATTGGGAATTTTCACGTCGTTTTGCCAGAAATTGGGAATTTCGGAAACAGAGATCGTTTAACGATTCAACGAATAAAAAGGAACGTTTCCGAATTAATTATTTCAATGTTCGTACTTAAAACGTTCGTAACTACCGCGGATTGCGTTATTTTTCGTCGGATTTTTTTTTTTCCCATTGGAAATTTTTCTTCTCTGATTGGGAAAAAAATATATGTTTTGCCATTGGGAACATGACCGAATATCGGCTATAAAATCGGTCGAAAAAAAGCCTTGTAATTGTGAAAGAAAAAAACACTCTAAATGCGTATACTTTCCAAGCATAAAAAAAAAATTGATAGTGGTCTTTGCAAAAAATAGATATTGATGTCAGAGCGGCTTACCCGAATGACTATATAATGTGATCTCAAAAGTAAGTGGTCAACAGGTTTTCTAAGTTTAAAAATAACTATTTGTGCAGCGTGGCTCAGAAGAAAATACCTGTTTGCAATGACTATGGTGATTTACAAAGATCTTGGACATAAATGAACAGCATTTTGCAAGAACTTTTCATGTAACAATAACCTATATGGTTATTTGAGAAAAGAAATTTTGGTCCAAAGAGTTGGATACGACCTTCAAAGGTAGCAAATTTCAGAAGGGGTGGATGTGTGTGTGGGGGTATTCATAAAAAAATTCTAGAAACCTCCATCTTATGCTAATATTTTCTTAATTCATACACTATCTTCTCCTAATACAGTTTCTGTCAAGCATACTAGGGCTGTCATGATATACTGGTATATCGGTGTATTGCGTTATGCAGCCGAACCGTATTGTACTGCAGTACGAAATCAATGTACCGGTTTTTAAATTAAGTTTTTTTTTCTTTTTTTTTTTTCCTGTTTGCAAAATGAAATTTGTGTAAATTCCGGTCAATTTATGGTTCGGTCGTTAAAGTATTTAGTTCCAAAAAAATTTTGACTCGCATATCCATCCAGGAAATACAGGCACTTTACACCAATCATTATCCAATCTTTCAGTGATAAGGTGTAAAAAGTAATCATGCCTGACAAAAGCGAAGATTTCAAAGTTGTTATAAAAATTAAAATGTTTGAAGTTAGAAAAAATCTGCATTCATATATTTGGTTCACGAAGCATATGTATTGCGATACAGTGCAAGCGTATCACAATATATTGCGATACACTTCTGGCATATCGTGACAACCCTAAAGCATACAACCTCATATACTGTACCCTACATGTCTAAACCCTCTTGCACTTGTACTGTTCCACTGTCACACCTGACCCTTACATACATATTTTGAATGTCCAATGAAATGAGCCATTTCACTAGCAGTAAGTTAATAACATTGTTAGTATACCTGAGAGGGAATAATCATGAAGAAATAATGAGAAAGTAATTAAGAGTCTGTGACTTGTCAGATAGGCACATTCCTTCAATAGCCCTACCTGTCAATAAACATCCAATTATCTTACCCAATTAGTCTAAGTCAAGGGTAAAGTGATCTTATGAATTAGAGAGTAAGTGCAGCATAGTTAAGGGAGTATACTAATGATAGTATGTACCATTTGTGCCTAAAGCAGCAATGTGTAGGTTCTGGCAACTTCTGGGGAAAAAGTTGAGAAGTTTTATCTAGGTGTTGTTTTTGTATCGAAATTGGTATAAGGGCAAGAAAGTAAACAAAAAGCATTGTTTTGCCCAAGGTCTGATGATAAAGGCATCCTGTTTTTAATCACTTTTAAAATCAATGAATGTTCATTTAGTGAATGATCAGTGAATGAGTGGCACTATTAATTAATATTGCCCTGATCCAGACCTCTAATCCATCATGGGTCATTAATGAATCTAAAAATGAAAAACATCCACTCATGCTCATTGTTTCCGCCCATTTATGAATGTATAAAAAAAAGTGCACGTAATATGTAACAATTACAATGTAACCTGAATGAAGGTCAAGGTTAGGCTAATGTTTAGGGCACTAGACAACTTTCTGGACAGGGACCCACACCTTCAGAAAGGGGAATTTTGCATTGTTTTAAGACAAAAAGGGGAATTTTAAGTCATATACGTATCTTGTGACTTTGAAGTGTCACACTTACTGATAACACTGTTTTCTACCACTGTTTATAATAGCTAGCATATTTTGTGACTGTAGACTTATAAATAAAACAATTTATTTTCAAGGATCAAATGAATCTTTGTTTCATATGTAAAATGCAAAAGACACAATATTTATCTTTTTTTTTCTTGCAAAATTTGATCACTCTTACTTTATATTTAAAATGCAAAAGACACAATATCTTTTTTCTTGCAAAATTTGATCACTTTTCTGAAATTCTGAATTCAAATTGTTTGCATCAAAATGCAAGAATCTGCATCTATTGAAACAACAGGAAATCAATTTTTTTGCTACTTTCTGAAAAGTTATCTTTTTACAGTTTTGATTGTGCGACATTTTCGTTTGGCAACGGCGATATCTGCTACGAGAGATTTCATTGGACAGTACATAAGGGGAGGTTACTATTGAAGTAATGATTTTGTACTCAAAAACGTTCGCGAACAGTTTATTAAGTGCATTTCCATTTCAATTCTTTTTAAAAATTTTAGGGGAATTTTTATCTGAGAAAGGGGAAAAAAACATACTATTTGAGAAGGGAATGGGGCTGATATTCAACCCCAAAACTGCCAAACGAGTGCCCTGATATTGATGCATATATATGGACTCACAGGATACAGTTGGGAAGTAAATTCAGCGTGGGACCCTCAGGAATCCACAGGATACAATTGGAAAATAAGGTACATACAGTGTGGGGTTCTCATGGACCTACAGGATACAATAGGGAAGTACTGGTACATACAGTGTGGGACCCTCAGGAACCCTCAGGATACAATAGGAAAGTAAATGTAGAGTGGGACCTCAGGAACCCTCAGGATACAATAGGAAAGTAAATGTAGAGTGGGACCTCAGGAACCCACAGGATACAATAGGGAAGTACTTGTACATATAGTGTGGGACACTCAGGAACCCACAGGATACAATAGGGAAGTACTGGTACATAAAGTGTGGGACACTCAGGAACCCACAGGATACAATTGGAAAGTACTGGTACATATAGTGTGGGACCCTTACAAACTCAAAGGATACAATAGGGAAGTACTGGTACATATTGTGTAGGACCCTCAGGTACCCACAGGCTACAATAGGGAAGTAAATGTAGAGTGGGACCCTCAGAAACCCACAGGATACAATTGGGAAGTACTGGTACATTTAGTGTGGGATCCTCATGGACCTACAGGATACAATAGGGAAGTACTGGTACATATCGTGTGAGACCCTCAGGAACCCACAGGATACAATAGGGAAGTACTGGTACATATAGTATGAGACCCTCAGGAACCCACAGGATACAATTGGGAAGTACTGGTACATTTAGTGTGGGATCCTCAGGAACCCACAGGATACAATAGGGAAGTACTGGTACATATAGTGTGAGACCCTCAGGAACCCACAGGATACAATAGGGAAGTACTGGTACATATAGTGTGGGACACTCAGGAACCCACAGGATACAATAGGGAAGTACTGGTACATATAGTGTGGGACACTCAGGAACCCACAGGATACAATAGGGAAGTACTGGTACATATAGTGTGGGACACTCAGGAACCCACAGGATACAATAGGGAAGTACTGGTACATTTAGTGTGGGATCCTCAGGAACCCACAGGATACAATAGGGAAGTACTGGTACCTATAGTGTGAGACCCTTAGGAACCCACAGGATACAATAGGGAAGTACTGGTACATATAGTGTGAGACCCTCAGGAACCCACAGGATACAATAGGAAAGTACTGGTACATTTAGTGTGGGATCCTCAGGAACCCACTTGATTCAATAGGGAAGTACTGGTACATATAGTATGAGACCCTCAGGAACCCACTTGATACAATAGGGAAGTACTGGTACATTTAGTGTGGGATCCTCAGGAACCCACTTGATACAATAGGGAAGTACTGGTACCTATAGTGTGAGACCCTCAGGAACCCACAGGATACAATAGGGAAGTACTGGTACATATAGTGTGGGACACTCAGGAACCCACAGGTTATAATGGAGAAGTACTTGTACATATAATGTGGGACTCTCATGGACCCACAGGATACAACTGGGAAGTACCGTAATGTCTTATTGATAAGATGCACACAAAGATAAGACGGACACCCTCTTCGAGGTCTAGCGTCAAGGAAAAAAGAAAATTCTCAAAGACAAGACGCATCCCCTATTTACTAATTTAGCCAGCTGCTATTGAAGCTATTCCCACATTACCTAATCGCTTGATTTGACTCAAAGGTAAATGTTGCAATTGTTCCATTAATTGGTTTTTGCGCCGAGTGCTTATTATTCTCTTAGTGGCTTGAATAATATGTTGCAACTGTTTGCCTAATAAGACCGTGTGTTTAGTGTAACATTATGTCACTCTGCCCCAGTATATCATTTACACACCTGACAAGATGTTCTCGCGGCTATCCCAGCCCTACAAAATTGAGAAATAAAAGAACATCCTGTTAAAAAAAAACAGTTAAGTTCTCAGCCTATAATTAAGTTGTCGACACATGGGAAAAACACACAAATGACAATTAAAATAACAACTAAAGGCTTTATAATGTAGTTATTTTATTTTCACACCAGGGTATTGAAGTGACTGCTTACAAACAATTAGTCCTATGCACCTGTGGTATTACTTACCGGTTGATCGACAATCTATTAATATCAAAAAAGGTGTGAAAACTTGTCTTGACATTCAAAATAAAACAAACTTTTTATCAAAATTTATCAATTGAAAGATACAATATTACTTGTTTTGCATATAGCCCTTTTTTTTAAAAAAGAAATGAATTTAAATGTCTCTTTTTGCGTTAAATATAAAATTTTAGGTAAAAACAATGTAAGTTTTCTCTGAAAAAAGCACAATACAGTTGTGTATTGCTGATACTATCAGCGAGTCTTCCTGGTCGGTTTAGTCTAAGGGTCAATTTTGGTCTAGGAAAAATAGGGGAAAACTTTTCTTTGCAAGGATAAGATGCACCCCTTACTTTTTTATTATAATTTGGGGCAAAAAAACGCGCCTTATCAATAAAACTTTACGGTACAGGTTGTATGGGACTGTCATGGCCCCACAGGATACAACTGGGAAGTACATGTGGTGTGGGGCCCTCAAGGTGGCATGGAGCCCTCATGGACTATCATGTATAAGTAACTCATTTATCTTCATAGGAGTATTATTTAAAAACAAATGGCACTACCACAACCCACGCCACCACTTGTCAATGGCTGCCTCTCCTTTAGATTAAGTTCTAGCTAGGCTGATACACAGGGCCAAAGAAAAGTTACAATGGTTAAAAACAAAGAGAGATATACAATCTCTCACCATTAATAAGAAAGTATTCTAGCATCTTCAATACATTTTTACAAAAAGTAAAATTACAAATTGTCCAATGTAGAGTGAGTTTCAAACTGACCAAGTTACAGAAAGTTACAAACTGATCAAGTTAAAGTAAATGACAAAACTGACTTTAGTACAGTTCGTTACAAACTGACCAAATTACATTACAGTAAGTTACAAACTGACCAAATTATAGTACAGTTAGCTACAAACTGGCCAAGTAATAATACATAACAAAACTTACCAAAGTTTCAGTAAAATACGAAATAACCATGTAAGGAATAAGTTACAAACTTACCAAGCTACAATAACGGACCAAATTATAGTAAGTTACAAACTGACCAAGTTATGGTATGTTACAAACTGATCAAGGGCTAGCCTACAATCAACACCATAAGTCATACTGCCATCTCAACAGACCTTATCTCTTGGATCTCCCAGAACCTCTACTGGACTGATTATATGAGATGTGGGCCCTTATGACAAGTCTGAGCAGCTGTACAGAAGGGTTTACCCGTGATTTACCTGTTCCTCAACATCATGTCAGAATTAACCAAGGCAGACACAGATACTCATGCAGTAACAGACAATAGATAGTTTATGCTGTGTAGTTTAAGTAATTATGCACCAGCATTAACCTGATCGAGACCTTAAATAATAATAGTCGCTTATACAACAATGAACTATAACTTTAGGTCCATCCGATTTCATTTCTAGAAAACAATACTGATTTTATAACAAAAGGCCCATGATGGCCCTATATTACTCAAGAAGCGCCGTAGACATTAAGAACTAGTGGATAAGCTTTTTGATGGACCAAAATTCCTGGAGCAATCTTGATACAAGGCCACCAAAGGAATACATGAACCAAATATCAAAGCTCTAGCTCTTACAGAGTCTGACAAGAAGACTGTTGGAGTTTTCCTTTATAGCCTCAAATAGGAGGCCATGTTTATTTACAGATTAGAATTGTTTTAACAATCTTGATACAGGGCTACACAAGAAACATGTGTACGAAATATCATGGCTCTAGCTTTTGTACTTTCTTCCATATATAGAAAATGCCCACGCCCCTGGCGGCCATGTGTTTAGACAGATCAAAATTATGTTGAAACTTTTTGTTGCCCTGCCTGCTTAAGCTTCTGAGAAAGTTTGGCTGAATTTGACCCAGCGGTTTCTGAGGAGATGTTGATTGAAAATGTTTACAAGTGGCTGACGCTGGATGCCAAATGGAAGGCGATCACAACAGCTCACCCTCAGCATAAGCTCAGGTGAGCTAAAAAGTGCATATTTTAACTCCCAAATCCAAACATGTTAGAAATAATATATCAAATGTCTGGTTAATTATAGTACTTAATAATGTCAATTTTGAAGCAAATTTTCGATTCATTGATTTGTGCTGTCCTTACAGAAAGGAACTGTATCAGTATGTAATTCACCCAGATATGGGCAGGAGTGGAGTTCAAACCTGGGACAAACTGCACATTTTTCCCCCACTGTTATGCTAGCGACCAACATAACTGGCCCTGAGGCAGAACAATTGGAAGGATTATGTCCTCACCTAATTATCTTACTATCCAGACAAGCCATAGCATAGACTTAAGTGCACATATGTTGTTAGTCTCAAATTTAATCGATGTGTCAACCAACAAAAAAAAGCAGGTGTTTTATCTCTCATAAATGTGATTACAGGCTAGCAGACCACCATGTTTAAAAAATCGACTTAATTAAGTACATTATTGCTTGAAGAGACCGTGACTGGCATCTGAACTGATTAACATGATGATCTGCTTCAAACAATCTCAACATTTTTGCATAAGAATATTCAAACAATGACAGGCCCAGCCTATAAAGTTGCAGTACCCAGTATATCTGTTATAATGAGGTCTTCATCATCCATCATCATAACTAGTTATTTAAAGGTGGTATCCAACAGTTTGCCTATATCTAATTTACATAAAAATATTTAACTTCTGTTTCGGGTGTTTGTACATTATTTCTGCCGAAAAGAAAATAATTTAGTCTCAACTTTGATGAGTTTCAACTGTATCTCAATTGTAAGGGCAGTAAAACACTTAAATGAGAATTCTTTTTCAAATCTTCAGGATTCGTGCTAAAATAGACATGGATGTCACTGCAGATGACATGGATGAGTAAAATATATGTAGTTGCATGGCTTAAAAAATAGCTCATCAGCATGGCTAAGATAGGTAATATGTGTTAGAAATGGCGATTGTAGTGTTATGATTCACTTTCAGACAGGTGTAGGACATCAATAAACATCATTTTGCCAAATCTGTTCAGGTAACAATGGCTGATTATGATGTTTAATGCAAATATTTTTGGTCCAAACTGTCGGATACCACCTTTAAGGGTCAGCACATACATCTGTAGCCAGTAATTGAGACCTTAAGTATGCAGATTCCAGTGTATTGCTTGCTTTTCTCTCTTACTTCTCCTTCAATAGAGGAAAGAAAATTAAGTGAAAGGGTGGAGCAATACTGCCATTAAGCTATCCAGATGATGTGCGGTATTTTACACCTGAGTTTCTGTCTGCATCTGAACCTTGCCCCACCAGACTTCTGCCTATTGGAGCCATATGACATCTGAATGTCTGGCTGTACCAGCTTGATAGTCTCTTTCCTTGCAAGTAATCAACCGACTGATGTGAAATCAGTGATTTTTTTTTGATTTTTTAAAAATATCCTGTGGCTTTCAAATTGTGTGTGTGTGTGTGCGCGCATGCGTGCAAGCATGTGTTTCACAGCATAGCTAACGTTACCCGATGCCGGATCTGTGGTTTGGGACATAAACAATTCACTTTATTAATCTGTCTTCATCTTCTTTATGAATGTATCTATAGACTGTTGTCCGCATGCATCTTTTTTACGCAGTCGACATCAGCATTCATTGGAACGAAAGAAAATGCCATTGATAGTGATTTTTTTTTATATTTAGTGTTTTCATCCAAATTAAATATGTTTTATGTAAGCGATGTTGAAATAATTTGGGGGTTGATATATTTTTAAGGGGAAAAAATGGTCTACTTCTCATGGAGAAAATGCCAATATTCGGCTTAAATTTTAAGCAAAAAAAAATACTGGCAATACAAGTGACATCATTATTAATTATAGACAAGATAATGAAAAGGAAAACCCTTGGGATATATATGTCTAATTAAATGTAGCAACATATTCCATATTTCTTAAACTACGTTTGAATATTGTAAGCAGGCATAGTGAAAAATAATCTATCTTCCTCATTATGTATTATTTCATATTTTAACTTTCTCATACAATTATTATATGGAAGTGTGTGATAGTTGCAGTGTCCAAGAGTAAAACTTTACACATCAGATTCTATAATAATAGTATTTAGCGACCCCTGCATTTTAGTATTTAATTGGAATTTTCAAATTTGATGACTTGAATGAGAACTAAGGGCTTGGATGAAAAATAATAAACTAGCATTAAACCAGTATGTCTATCTTAAGTATGAGATTTACTGAACAATGTCTGCCTGTTTACATGAAGTTGGTTAGATAGTCTGATACATTGCCAGAGATCCAGAACTGATGTGCACAGGGCTGACATTTATCATTATTAATCACAGATGAGATAATGGAAGAAAAAACAAACATTTCCCTGTTAGAAGAGAATCTGGTTTCGTAGCAATATTGTCCATTATTCTAAAACAAGCTCTGTATTGTTAGCTTACTATAATTTCAATTCATTATATTCCATTGGATTTGCTATTTCCACTGCCAGCAGTCAGCAGTATGAAAGGAAAATATATGACTATGCATAAAAAATTGCTGCTAAGCCAGGAGATATGCTGAACAAAGACAGAGGGTAGAGCTTCTTTTTATAATTCTATTCCTGCCAGCTCCAGGGCTTAAGAAATATAAAGCTGTAATTTTATATCATTCAGATCACATCATAAGAGTGGTCAAATTTTGGTTCAAATTTAAAATTTGACCAATCAGATGCCTGAGGATGATCTTATGGTCATCCCATCTGGTCCAATATTATCATTTAGTCCAATTTTAAGCATAGGACCCATAGACAGATTAAAAATATCAAGGTTATATTCCCAATTTTTTATTTATTTTTTTATTATTTTATTATTTAGGGGGGAGGGGGTGGGGGTTGGGGTTGGGAGGGGTATGGTAGGCTCACCCTCACCAACCAAAGCACTCATCATGGATTCACATTTACATCTTCAAAAGATGGATATGTTCAATGAGGAAGGAAATAGAACAGGAGTTCTAGGAATTAGCATTAAAAGTACTCCATAATCAACCAAATTTCCGATTTACTGAAATATGCTGTCTTTGTCTCCATAGAGATAAAAAATGTTATTGTCTACAAAAAAAACTATTGCCTATCATAAAGATCTATGCCCTCTTCCAGAAGAGAACCAGACTATGTTGGCCAGGAACATACTGAAGAACGAATGTTTCCTATCTTCCTTCTGTACTTGAGTTTATATAATATAATTACTGCTGCCATTCTTATCTCTTATCAATCCCAACTGCACAAAGAGGATAAATATATTCTGCTTGAAGGTGTCTGATCAGGATCTATACTATGTGCTTCTAAGTTTTAAGAAAAAGAACTTGTTACATTTGCCTAAGTTGTTAGCATATATAGTATATATGGTTTGTTATTATACATCTGATAATGGCTTAAAGTTTTGTTTTTTGTTTTTGAAATACATTTCACCAACCATTTATGATCTTTAAAGCAACGTCCAGCTTTTGGTGAAGGAAGACCCCAGACACATGTCCAGGTAGAACCATCGGCCCACCGCAAGTCAGCTGGAAGACCTTCTCGCATTAAGTCCTTCGCCCCAATCGGGATTCGAACCCAAGCAGTGAGAGGCTAAGCAGTCAGAGGAGTTGAAATTTGGCTTAAAGGTATCACTAAGTAGAGTTTTATCATTAAACATTTCAAAATATATTGTTAGCTTTGCATCTCATTGTAAGAAAATGCTAAGATTTTGTATTATTAATACATGTAACAGGATAACAGGTAGAATAAACATGCTATTGATTGATATTGACAGTAATAAATTATAAGAATTATGGCACTTCGACATAACCATGAGTTCAAACCATAAAACTGTCAAGAGTCTTCCTCCACAAAAAAGCTGGACTTAACTTTTACGCCCATAACAGTGTTGCTGTGATGTATTTCTAAAAATAAAAATATAAGTTCATTGACTGTACAAATCCAATCTCTAAATCCCATATTCATATACAAATTCAACAAGCCTAGACATATAGTGTAGATAAAGATCAGCAAGCTTCCATTAGGAGCTGTCAGATCTGCATTATTTGCAGCTGAAACTTGGGGAATATTATTTATACTTGTGCATGAAGTTGTCAAAAAATACAAGTATAACTGCATATTTTAACAAGCGTTTCCCATATATAGCTTGCTTCGCTGTCTTCAGTGCTGGATAGATTTAGATTTGCTGTGACTAAAAACCTTAACCAACACAACCAGTTTAAGTAGAAAAGGGAACATAACTGTGCCTAATTGATGTTAGAGTTACTTGCCTTAACGAAATGGGTTCCACTTTAGATAGTGAACAAATATTACAAGTTTAAAGTAAATATCTTTGACAGTTTCCAAGGTATAGACTTTAAACAAGATGCTTAACTAATACTAACAATAGGGTCGAGACAAAAGGTCTAAACGATACCATGAAAGAGTTAAAATAAGTCGATGAATGATCCAATAAACATCAACTTATCATTATTTGAAAGCAATACATAAAACTGCAATCTTAAACTTAATAGGGAAAACCTAAAATACAAACTGCAAAGAATCAACCAAGAAGAGAAATAGTATTTAAAAATGTTACCAAATGCAGATTAGTGACATCGCATAACATAATGTCAATAAAAACAGTAATATGCAGTTTAACTCTTAGTCTGCTTTATGTGTATGTAAATGACCCATACTAAATTCTTAGATATTGACTGAAAACTTCATTACAAGGCAAGAAGCCGTATTGCTTTAGACACAGCAACAAATAGTGCAGATCCTGATCCAGTAGGAAGATGGCTGATCTGGATCTTCACTAGTTGCCTAAACCTTATAAATATGTGTTTAGCAAGGTAAGAGTTAGTTTTGTTTGTGAAATACATTAGTTTTGTTTTTGTTTTGGAAATACATTTCAGTGATCATTTATGATCTTTAAAGCAACATCCAGCTTTTTTGGGGAGGAAGACCCCAGACACATGTCCAGGAAGAACTACCGGCGCACTGCAAGTCAGCTGGAAGACATAAAGGGACTCGAACTAAGTGTTCATAATAAAAGCATGTAAAAGTAGAGCATTATATCCAAGCAGTTCTGCAAAATGTAAACCAGCAATCATGAAAAATACAAGTCATGAATGTAAACAAAAATGGTCTACACATTTAACAGAAACTAGCTGACAGAATGTTGATTTTTTAAGTCTCAACTTCATATATGATAATCATTCAGATGTTGTCAGAAGCGTGAAAAGCATGCAAATCATAGAGACTGGCTCCTATTTGCTGAAACATTTAGAGGTCCTGAAGTAAGTAGCTACGATATTTTATGCACATTCTCCAAATCTTTGATTTATGCAAAAACTTCTTATCTGACCAACAATCTTATGTTATCTGAAGACAAAGTTCACGTTAAGTCGACACACAGACGCCTTCACTGCCAAAGCACAATTTCACACTGTGTGACATTATCTGGACACCAGGCTCTGACATGTCATGGAACTACTATTTATCAGAGAAATGTACTACAACAGTTATTTTTGAACTAAGTATGTCGTGTTCAGGGTTTCATCTCTTGGCTTTGGGTACATGGAGCAAGCATGCTGCTTACTGTGCTAGTTATTTTTAAGCCTCCAATTATGTAAGAAAGAAAAACTTATTTATTTAACAGACTCTACATTAAAGTTCATACAATGAATATGCAGATTTGTGTCACAAGTCACAGGTTCAAGCCATACAGCCTAATTTTAATGATGATCAACAACATTTTCTTCTTTTTCTCTTTCTTGCAGTTGCTTAGAAATACAGCCTCCATTTTACAGAGTTTTAATCCTTGCATTTATACTTGGAGACCTTATATGCCTTGAACAGAAAAAGGTTACCAGAGGTAAATGTGAAGAGGCAGACATTATTGACATGGGAGTGGGGGGTGGGTAGGCAATCAATACATTCCAATGTCTCACATGCACGACCATATCACCATTATTCCACCTCACTGCCTGACTTGATTCAGGTCAATATAGTATTGTTAAGTTTTACTGTCCATTCATTTCTGAACTGTGAAAGTGAAAACACCTGCCTTAAGTGTTATGTTTTATCATACCTGAGTGTATGCACCAAAGGACCACTCCTTAATTGATTATTTCTTGAGTTTTTTCTCTCACCAACATTTTTTTAGTTATCCTAAGACAGTGTTAACCTAAAGCAGATACATGTAATAGTGTTGCCTTAACCAGCAACTCATGGCATGATACCACACCCCATCAAATTGTGCATGACTGGCGTGGATCCAGACAATTTTGGGTGGTGGTGATGTTGGTGTATGAATCAAGATCGATTCAACATTATTGCAATTAATGCTAGATATATTTATATATATATGAACAGAAAAAGGTTACCAGAGTAAATGTGAAGAGGCAGACATTATTGACATGGGAGTGGAGGGTGGGTAGGCAATCTATATATATATATATATATATATATATATATATATATATATATATATATATATATATATATATATATATATAAATATATATATATATGCACACAGTAAGGGATCCTATCTTCTAATAAAGCAGTCAACAAAGTTTACTTTAAAAGCTTAGTATTTTTTAAACTTACATGTATGTGTTTTCACAACTCTACTCTTTTAACTGGTTGGTTTGGGATGGATCCCCCACCTGGATCCATCCTTGGTTCATCCTGGCAGGCCAATCATGTAACTATCCTTATATTTGCCAGTGCATAAACAAGGGAGCTATGCCACTATATTTCACAACTTTGGTATTTTGCATCTAGGGTATGAACATCCAGCCTGGTATCATTGCTCTGCCTAATGCCACATTCCATGATTACCGGCCTTTATAAATTCTCCTTTGTTACAATTCATAGCTATTAACTTCTGTGTAACTTCTGTATCATATATAAATGCTTTCGCTTCTTCCAAAGCTCAAAATATAACATGGAATATAGTAATTGAATAATAACTCAGAATTACTGTCGAAATAATAATCTAGGTACCGTAATAATGTCATAAATTAATGACATAATTACAATTGTACAAAGTGGGTGTTTCCATTTCACTATCCTCTCATGCGTAAACAACAACAGAATGCAACTATCTGACTGTAATAGTCATCTGGCAAGCTGTGGTTTATTCAACCACAGCTTAAGGACAATGGAAGAATATGATTGCTGGCTGACTATTGGAAAATGTCTGGATTTTCATCGATTGTATGAAGATTTTATATAAAGGCACTGAAATGAACTTGTTCTCCTAATTGGAAAGGTCCTGGATTCCCAGTGAACAAGTGGTTAAATGCAACAATATGTGGCTAAGACATTGACCTAGGGGTAGGAAGGTCTCAGGGTTAATTCATACCAACTATGCGATATTACTCCTTGAGCTTGAATATTTACTGCACAATGCACCAGGTACTTACTGAGTGCTGGTTCTACTTAAGAAATTGACAGTAAAGAGGAAGTACATAAGAAAGAATTTAAACACAAAATAACAAGATTAAAGATGGTATCCAACAGGTTTGTCTTTATCAAATACACATAAACTTGAACTAGATGAATTGTGACATAATTTCTGCAAAGTCAAAAAAGTCCAAATTAAGTCTAACAAATGAAGATTTTGAACACTGACTTCATTGTAAGAAAGTAGAAATAATGAAATAAGACATTCTCTAAATAAGCATGCTTGTGCTTTCTTCTTAAATTAGACATCAACGTCAGAGTGGATTACCTGAATGGTTATATAAAGTTACTGACCGGCCGCAATAGCTCAATTGGTAGAGCGTCGGCTTGCAGATCGGGAGGTCAAAGGTTCAAACCCTGGCCTGGTCAAACCAAAGGGCTAAGGGGACAGCATTACATCTGACTCATCGGTGCCAGCATGATGCACTGCCTGGGTTCAGACCCTGTGCTATAATGATAGAAATTTTGCTGCACAGTATTGTCAAAAATGCCGGCAAATCCCAATCCCAAATAAATTACTGTTCGCATAGTTTTCTTAGTTTAAAAAATAGCTAACTGTGCAGCATGGCTTTGATAGGAAATACCTTTTTGTAATGATGAGAGATGTGTTATGCTTCACTTAACACACAGATGTAGGACATCAATAATCAGCAAAATCTTTTCAGGCGATTGATAGAGAAAAAAATCCGTTCCAAACTGTCGGATACCACCCTTAAACCAAGAAAAAGTCTGATTTTTAACCTTCAGTTTATTTTTGCTGGATTGTTTTTGAAAGACACTACAAAATTATGGTCATTGCAGCAACATGCAGTTGTTAATGGTATATAAACACATGAACGAAAGTCTGGGAAGAACCAGACACACTGCTAGTCAGCTAGAATATCTCCCAACTTTTAAGTCCTCAACCAGACATGAACTCAAACCCTCACAGTATTGGGCCATGGAGATTGGAGTCACAAATCAGTGACACTAGTCACTTTTTCCATGGGTGCCCAAAAATGTCCAATTACAGAATGGTGTGAAGACAGGAAAAGAGGATTGCTATATCTGCAATCATATGACTTGAGGGTAACACGGCTAGAAAATGCTGACAGCAGTTAGCTGACAGCAGTTAGCTGACAGCAGCCATAATGATTGGAACTGTTAACATTACAATAAAAGTGTCATCAGGGGAAAATGTTTTATGTGAACATTTTTGTGAGGAGACAAGAAAAATCTTTTCAAGTACATAAAATGTTAATCCATTAACATTAATTTTAGTTATGAAAGAAGCCCATTTGAGTTAATGTATAGATAAAAAAGGTCTAACATACAGTAATACTAACCAAGTCCATCCAGTTGTATTATTTAAGTGATATTAAATCTTACTTTAAATTTATCTACGACACCTGTCACTTCATATTGTTTATGTATCATAGTAATATGTATGATTTGTAATGTAAAATGCACAGGTCAACAATAAAATGTATGTCCTTTTCAGTGATTCTTTTACAACTTTATCACTATGGATCCTGGGACTCGCTAGACTAAAAATCTATGAGTCCCAAAATTGATGTGTGAGTCCCAAATTGGAAGTTTCAAATCTAACGATGTATAAGCAATCAGTCAAGACTTATGGTATAATAAATAGGCATTAGTCTTTTATGATAAACATAAGACGATTTTCTTTTACAGAAAAAGGAAGTGTTATATTTACATATACACCGTTTCCCTTAAAAATGTAACAACAAATTTCATCTGTTATTCTCAAAACATTTATCCAAAAACAAAAAACAAAAACTGTTGTAAAACAACAGACAAAACAGTGCAAGTGTAAAGTTTACCCTCTTAACTACATAACACGCACCCACAATGCTCTGTAATAGTTAGAAAGGATTCGCTATTTGAAAAAAAAAACATGCATCCTGCAGACGCAGACAAACTGACTCTTTGCGTCTATTGCAATTTTATTAGATGCAGGATGCAGAAATCACTTCCTTTTCTGATATTTACATTAAGTCAGTAATTGATAGAAGAATGACAAAATAATTAATACCTGATAGATATAATTAACTGGGTGAATCAATTAACAATCCTTTGTTTGAGTGGCCAGAATTGTTTGCCAGAACAGCATGTCAAGTCAATTCATGACAGCTGCAATTGCAGCTGACAGGATAGGGGAAAAGTGTCCTTATTGTAAAAACCTGAGAGAACAAAAACAACTGCATAACTCTAAATAGCCTATTTTTTGTAGAGGTAAAACTACAAAAAATGAAATTATATTTCACAGAGCTCAATTTGGTCAAGTTAAAATAATTTTTTTTAAATAAGAACCAAAAAATGTAATTTACCCCTTTTTTTTCATTACGCCTGTGTTTATGACTAACAGCAATAGTTTTTATGTTAATTAGGTCTTTGGTTTACAGATACACTACATTGTTTGTTTATTGGTTTATATCATCCCACCAACAGAATTTCAGTTATCTGGAGATGGTGTCTACTTGAAGCATATATAGTGCTGCCTTCACAGTGAGCGTTAGCAAGTGGGCTATGCCACTACCATTTTTAACAACTTTGGTGTGTCACTACCAGGTCAGGTCACACTGCAATGTGGTATCAAAACTACCAGAACATCACCAGTCAGCAGGAGGACCTTCCAGGCCTCCAACATTAAAGCTCATGCCCTAAAACCAACATACCCACATGGCCACACGTAAGTCAAAGTTAGTTAGAAGTAGGTATAGCTTTCAATTATAGTTAACTTAAAAGTGCTCAAGGCAAACAAGTTTTTGGTGAAAACCGTAATATTCAAAATAAGGTGAGAATCTACATGTGCTTCAAAGGAACAGCAATAATAAAAATAATGCAAGAACAAATGAAATAGACTAAGTCCCTTACTGGAAAGGAAAATAGCACAACATGCAAAGTGATGTGGATTTTTTTAATCACCATGGAAGAAGTACTGCAATACATCCAACTGCTTAAAATTCTATTAAAGATACGCCCCAACACCCCTATAAAAATTAGCACTTAAGTAATAAATTATTACTTAAAATGTGTTGCTGAAAGATTTATATAAATAGCAACTAAAAATCAACAGATGAATGTGCATAGCCTTATGCCTTCATGACAAATGCTTTCATTTTCTTACCTTGTATAAGTATGCTGGTTTGATTGTTGTTTTTATTGTTTTACCAACAATACTTCACATTTGGAGACTGTCCACTTGAAGCAGATATTGTGCTGCCTTCAATTTGTACAGCATGCCGTGAACAAATGGCATTATACTGCACCCAGTTACATTACCCTGACACTGGGCAGACCAGCTTGGAACTACCCTTAGATTTGCCTGAGCATTAAGAATGCAGCTATACCACTACTATTTTTAATAACTTGGGTATGTTGAACCCTAAGCTTCCCAATCCTGGTGCAGATGCTCTACTGTGGAGCATATGTATTCTCACTTTTAAATTAATTTTCAATGTTGAAAGCATTCTAGATACACCTTATTTTCAACTCATATGCTGCATATGTTTTTTTAGGGTAAATGTCAAGCAATAAAGCACATTTAATCTCATATTTAAGGCTTTTTTTTCACTGCCTGGGGAAGAGGCCCATGCTCTATAATTTTGGTGAAAATAGTGTGACTTCTTTCTTGAGGGGGAATTTAAAAAAAACTGATTTAAGTTACTTTTCAGGGAAAAATTGCATGATTTTAAAGAAAATTAACGTTCTGAGGGGAAGAGGCGCCTGTAAAGAAGGAAAAAAAGCCCTGCTATTAACGCTTTCCTGAATGCATATGCCATTTTAGAACTTTACAAACCATTCACAATCATAAGCAGAATCTGCATGACTGAGCATTTATGTGTAGACTGGTACAGCCTTTAATCTATTATTACAAGTTGAACATACATTTATTAAAAATCTTTTAATCTCTTTTAAAGAAAAAAACCCAAAGTCAAGTGAATTTTCAAAATTATAGATGAACTTGAATGAAAGGGTTAAAAGAATGTAGTTTAATACAATGGTGGTGTTTTGATGCTATGTATTTATAAGGATAAATACCACAAGCCACATTCAATTCTTTAACCAAGAACATCAATGTGTAAAGGAAATGCCATATTTATGTTCATATTTATATTTATATATATGCTACTTCCAATGAGTTGTTTATATTCAAACTGTGTTTCTGCCAACTCTTAATTTATGGGAATATTGGGGGTCATCCAGAAAATCTAAGGGTCATGCTATTTATAAATGTGTGTTTGATTATTGGGTTTATCATCCCACCAAAAGTATTTCAGTTATCTGGAGATGGTGTCCACTTGATGTAGATACACTGCTTCCTTTACTGTGAAAAGCATGCCATGAAAACCTGGCATTATACACCACCCTGTCACATAATCCTGACACCGGACCAAAAAGTTGTGGAACTACCCTTATATTTGCTTGAGCATCAGCAAGGGAGCTATACCACTACCTTTTTTAAAACTTTGGTATATCACGGCCCAGGATCGAACCAGGGGCCTACAGTACCTGGAGCTGACGCTCTACTGATTGTGCTACCAGGTCTGGTATTAACAAGAGACTGCCGAAGACGAGTGATGCTCCCCGAATGGATATTTTGTCACAAAAAGGGTTTGTTGTATAACTATGAAGGTGAAATTTGTAAATGGAGTACTGCTTTAAAATCAGACATAATCCAACCTGCACCTATGAAAGTTGAAGGGAATGGCCATTTTAACCACTGAGTTAACTTGGAGAACAATGGAACTGGTCATATTAACAACAGCAAAGAATTCAAGAAATGCAATTGATTGTGTATTGTTTTTAATAAGGTACACTGACAGACAAAAATGCTGGACACAATTTTGCTTCAAGGTCACATTGTGAAATGACAATTTCTCTTGCTATCACGATCATTTCTGTAAAAAAAAATTAAAATGTGAATGCAAATAACAAAGTTAAGGGCCAGACATGATTTTGCTTCAGTGTGACCTTGACCTTCAAGACAGCAACTGTAATTTTGCGCGTGATATGTCTTCTCGATATGGTGATCATTTCTGTGAAATAATTTTAAAATCCAACTAAAAATAACAAAGTTATGGACCAGACATGATTTTGCTTCAAGGTCATGATGTGACATTGACCTACAAGGTAGCGAACTGAATATTGTGCGCGACACGTCATCTCGATATGACAATCGTTTCTGTCAAATAATTTTAAAAGGCAACTTCAAATAACAAAGTTATGGGCCGGACTAGATTGCGAGATGGACAAACGTACGTAAGGACAACACTGTGATTATATCCTTCCTAGATTTTTCATTCGGAGAGCATGATAAATGTATAGACCAACATGATATTTAAAGATTAATAGATTAATATTTGGAATACAAACTGCTATCATTGCAAGCTTTTACTTTCAGGTTTAGAAAAATAGATTTAAGATTATCGACTGTCAGCATTGTGATTAAAGCTGCATCAAAACAACTAGTCATACAACATGACATTGTGATTTGTCATTCCATTGTTCAAAACATATTCTATAATTAAACAATCAATGAGAAAAGTCTATATTCCCACCAACAGTATTTCAGTTATCTGCAGACAGTGACCACATGAAGCAGATACAATGCTGCCTTCACTGTAAATTGCATGCCGTGAACATCTGTCATGATACCGCACCCAGCAATTTAAAGTTAAATTTTAAAAAATATGAATCATCATTAACTAAATTTTTCTAAAAAAAATCAAACAAATCTGCTTAAAATAAGTTTTAAACTTGTAAGAAATACAACTCTTATTAAAAATATGTGCAGTCTGATCATGTCAATCCATGAGGTTTGACCAATCGAGCATACCACATAACGAGGGCTTGGTGCAAAACTATTGTAACTGCGATTTTCACTTTTTTACAGGAAAGAATAAAAACTGATCATTTAAAATACTTTTACTTTAATTTCACAAATATCTTCAAATGTTAAGGCAATAAGAAGTCTGTTGTATATTATGTATGATACATTAACAAAAAATAAACAAATATTGACTTTTAAGCAAATAACCCAGTTACAATAGTTTTGCTCCTCAAATTTTAGAAAAATCTACCAAGTGTTTCAGTGCAATACTATTGTAACTGTATTAATAATGATTTATTTTACACTGACTTTAAGTGTTTTAACAAAAACAAACTTCTGCATGATGATGGATACAAAATAAAACAAATTTGCAATAAACTTTCTTTAACTTTATTGAATTAACCCTTTCTTTTCTCAGATAACAGAACTTGCTCAAGAAATTATTTGACATTCACATTGGTGTTCAATATTATAATTCGAGAGGCATACACGTAATAGCAAACATTACAGAAATGTGTTTGCTAAAACATCAACTAAAAAACCCTTAACATCTAGCTTCTTTCTCCTGGTTATTATTTCCATATATGTTACATATCTTGTCAATAGGTACATGTAACATCAACATGGTTTTATTACAAAAATATGTTAAATGCAAATTATTATTGTATTCACGAAAGAAATACAAACTCTTGATTATCTACTTATGATTATCTTTTGTCTTTTTCACTAAGCCCAAGGATATTTTGTTTCTAAAAAAACAGTGATGACCATTTGTCTGACACTGATAGTGTTGCAAGAAAAAATGTTTTGCACACTTTTGTGCAACATTTCTCTCCTGGTAGGGAGTAATGAGTCATGCAATTTCTCCTACTACTATAAGTGTCTGTTGTTGATCTGCTTTTTGCATTCTTAATAGCATATTTTAAAATGAAATCCCTTTTGTTAATATCTTCTAACTGCCAAAATTTATAGAAAATGTGATCCCTGTTTTGTTGAGAAATATTTTGCTAGCATCTAAAGCGACAGAGAAAGATCTCCACACCCTGGTCCCATTCCTTTCGCTTTCTTTATGCTCTTTGGTAAAGTTGAAAAATAAGATTTTCCTTCATTTTTACTTTTCTTTCTTATGTTTCTGGCCCAAAGCTCTGGCTTGCGAACCTCTTTTTTCATAACTGTCCTGTTCACTTTGACCTGCCACATTCACAACACCCTGCCCTGTGATATCCACAACACCCTGCCCCCTTTGACTCGCCACTTCCACAACTCCCTGCCCTGCCACATCCACAACTCCCTGCCCTGCCACATCCACAACCCCCTGCCCTGCCACATCCACAACACCCTGCCATGCAACATCCACAACACCCTGCCCTGTAATATCCACAACACCCTGCCCCCTTTGACTTGCCACATCCACAACTCCCTGCCCTGCCACATCCACAACCACCTGCCCTGCCACATCCACAACACCCTGCCCTGTGATATCCACAACACCCTGCCCCCTTTGACTCGCCACTTCCACAACTCCCTGCCCTGCCACATCCACAACCCCCTGCCCTGCCACATCCACAACACCCTGCCCACTTTGACCTGCTACATTCACAACACCCTGTCCACTTTGACCTGCCACATCCACAACCTCCTGCCCTGCCACATCCACACCCCCTTGCCCTGCCACATCCACAACACCCTGCCCACTTTGACCTGCTACATCCACAACCCCCTGCCCTGCTCATCCACAACCCCCTGCCCTGCAACATCCACAACCCCCTGCCCTGCAACATCCACAACACCCTGCCATGCAACATCCACAACACCCTGCCCACTTTGACCCGCCACTTCCACAACCCCATGCCATGCCACATGGATCCACAACACCCTGCCCTGCCACATCCACAACACCCTGCCCTGCCACTTCCACAGCCCCATGCCATGCCACATGGATCCACAACACCCTGCCCTGCCACATCCACAACACCCTGCCCAATTAGACCTGCTACATCCACAACACCCTGCCCACTTAGAACTGCCACATCCACAACACCCTGCCCTGCCACTTCCACAGCCCCATGCCATGCCACGTGGATCCACAACCCCCTGCCCTGCCACATCCCCAACACCCTGCCCAATTAGACCTGCTACATACACAACACCCTGCCCACTTAGAACTGCCACATCCACAATCCCTTGCGTTGCAACATCCACAACACCCTGCCCACTTTGACCTGCTACATCCACAACCCCCTGCCCTGCAACATCCACAACCACCTGCCTTGCAACATCCACAACACCCTGCCCACTTTAACCTGTTACATCCACAACCCCCTGCCCTACAACATCCACAACACCCTGCCCACTTTGACCCGCCACTTCCACAACCCCCTGCCATGCCACGTGGATCCACAACACCCTGCCCTGCCACATCCACAACACCCTGCCCAATTAGACCTGCTACATCCACAACACCCTGCCCACTTAGAACTGCCACATCCACAATCCCTTGCGATGCAACATCCACAACACCCTGCCCACTTTAACCTGCTACATCCACAACCCCCAGCCCTGCAATATCCACAACACCCTGCCCAATTAGAACTGCCACATCCACAATGCCCTGCCACATCCACAACACCCTGCCCTGAAACATCCACAACACCCTGCCTACTTTGACCCGCCACTTCCACAACCCCCTTCCCTGCAACATCCACAACACCCTACCCTGCAACATCCACAACACCCTACCCTGCAACATCCACAACACCCTACCCACTTTGACCTGCTACATCCACAACCCCCTTCCCTGCAACATCCACAACACCCTGCCCTGCAACATCCACAACACCCTACCCACTTTGACCTGCTACATCCACAACCCCCTGCCCTGTAACATCCACAACACCCTGCCCTGCCACATCCAGAACATCCTGCCCAATTAGACCTGTTACATCTACAACATCCTGCCCAATTAGACCTGTTACATCTACAACACCCTGCCCAATTAGAACTGCCACATCCACAATGCCCTGCCACATCCACAACACCCTTCCCTGCCACATCCACAACACCCTGCCCTGCCACAGTCACAACACCCTGTCCTGCCACATCCACAACACCCTGCCATGCAACATCCACAACACCCTGCCCTGTAATATCCACAACACCCTGCCCCCTTTGACTTGCCACATCCACAACTCCCTGCCCTGCCACATCCACAACCACCTGCCCTGCCACATCCACAACACCCTGCCCTGTGATATCCACAACACCCTGCCCCCTTTGACTCGCCACTTCCACAACTCCCTGCCCTGCCACATCCACAACCCCCTGCCCTGCCACATCCACAACACCCTGCCCACTTTGACCTGCTACATTCACAACACCCTGTCCACTTTGACCTGCCACATCCACAACCTCCTGCCCTGCCACATCCACACCCCCTTGCCCTGCCACATCCACAACACCCTGCCCACTTTGACCTGCTACATCCACAACCCCCTGCCCTGCTCATCCACAACCCCCTGCCCTGCAACATCCACAACCCCCTGCCCTGCACATCCACAACACCCTGCCATGCAACATCCACAACACCCTGCCCACTTTGACCCGCCACTTCCACAACCCCATGCCATGCCACATGGATCCACAACACCCTGCCCTGCCACATCCACAACACCCTGCCCAATTAGACCTGCTACATCCACAACACCCTGCCCACTTAGAACTGCCACATCCACAACACTCTGCCCTGCCACTTCCACAGCCCCATGCCATGCCACGTGGATCCACAACCCCCTGCCCTGCCACATCCACAACACCCTGCCCAATTAGACCTGCTACATACACAACACCCTGCCCACTTAGAACTGCCACATCCACAATCCCTTGCGTTGCAACATCCACAACACCCTGCCCACTTTGACCTGCTACATCCACAACCCCCTGCCCTGCAACATCCACAACCACCTGCCTTGCAACATCCACAACACCCTGCCCACTTTAACCTGCTACATCCACAACCCCCTGCCCTACAACATCCACAACACCCTGCCCACTTTGACCCGCCACTTCCACAACCCCCTGCCATGCCACGTGGATCCACAACACCCTGCCCTGCCACATCCACAACACCCTGCCCAATTAGACCTGCTACATCCACAACACCCTGCCCACTTAGAACTGCCACATCCACAATCCCCTGCCCTGCAACATCCACAACCCCCTGCCCACTTTAACCTGCTACATCCACAACCCCCAGCCCTGCAATATCCACAACACCCTGCCCAATTAGAACTGCCACATCCACAATGCCCTGCCACATCCACAACACCCTGCCCTGAAACATCCACAACACCCTGCCTACTTTGACCCGCCACTTCCACAACCCCCTTCCCTGCAACATCCACAACACCCTACCCTGCAACATCCACAACACCCTACCCTGCAACATCCACAACACCCTACCCACTTTGACCTGCTACATCCACAACCCCCTTCCCTGCAACATCCACAACACCCTGCCCTGCAACATCCACAACACCCTACCCACTTTGACCTGCTACATCCACAACCCCCTGCCCTGTAACATCCACAACACCCTGCCCTGCCACATCCACAACATCCTGCCCAATTAGACCTGTTACATCTACAACACCCTGCCCAATTAGAACTGCCACATCCACAATGCCCTGCCACATCCACAACACCCTTCCCTGCCACATCCACAACACCCTGCCCTGCCACAGTCACAACACCCTGTCCTGCCACATCCACAACACCCTGCCCTGCCACATCCACAACACCCTGCCCTGCCACATCTACAACACCCTGTCCTGCCACATCCACAACACCCTGCCACATCCACAACACCCTGCCCTGCCACATCCACAACCCCCTGCCCTGCCACATCCACAACCTCCTGCCACATCCACAACACCCTGCCCTGCCACATCCACAACACCCTGCCCTGCCACATCCACAACAACCTGCCACATCCACAACACCCTGCCCTGCCACATCCACAACAACCTGCCATGCCACATCCACAACACCCTGCCACATCCACAACAACGTGCCCTGTCACATCCACAACACCCGGCCACATCCACAACACCCTGCCCTGCCACATCCACAACACCCAGCCACATCCACAACACCCTGCCCTGCCACATCCACAACACCCTGCCACATCCACAACACTCTGCCCTGCCACATCCACAACACCCTGCCACATCCACAACACCCTGCCCTGCCACATCCACAACACCCTGCCCTGCCACATCCACAACACCCGGCCACATCCACAACACCCTGCCCTGCCACATCCACAACACCCTGCCACATCCACAACACCCTGCCCTGCCACATCCACAACACCCTGCCACATCCACAACACCCTGCCCTGCCACATCCCCAACACCCTGCCCTGCCACATCCACAACACCCTGCCACATCCACAACACCCTGCCCACTTAGACCTACTACATCTATAACACCATCCGTCCTCTTCCTTGCTCACTTCGACTTATTTCACTTTACATATACTTGTTCCTGTAAACAATAAGTGGCAAATCATCATCAACATCATCAAAATTATCATCATGTTTCCACTCATCATCAACTTCATCATCGCCATGTTTACAATCATCATCAAGTTCATCATCATCATGTTTACACTCATCAACATCATCATCATCATGTTTACAATAATTAACTTCATGATCATCATGTTACCAATCATCAAAAACTTCATCCTCATGTTTACAATCATCAACAACTTCATCATGTTTACAATCATCATCCACCTCATCACTTTCTACTTCAGAGTCATACCCTGGATCAAAGTAATTTTCATTAGGCTTAAGAGGCGCATCCTCTCTGACAGTCATGACATCACTAGAATGATTGTGCTTGTTATGGATATATATATATATATATATATATATATATATATATATATATATATATATATATATATATATATATACACCAGTATATACATGTAGGTACACATTTTTTGATTTTTTAACTTAATGCATGAAGACTTAAGCTTACCTTTACTGTTTTATATAACCTTAAGTCAGTTACAATAGTTTTGCACAATAATGTTGTCTATATTATCTTAGCAAAACTATTGTAACTTAAGTTACAATAGTTTTGCACAAACTAAATTATGAGTTTCAGTTACAATAGTTTTGCCATTTTGCAATATCTCAGTCAATTTTTAAAATTTTGCCAAAAAAATCAAAGGGAATATGTAATCCATATTTTTTAATAGAAATATCACAAAAAGTGATTTTCTGAAAAAATGTTAGTTACAATAGTTTTGCACCAAGCCCTCGATAAGTAAATTTTGTTTAACTTAATACATGATACAGTATTTTTGTTGTTTCTAACCTGTAATTTTGCATAATATTGCTCAATATAAACGTATACTGCCATCCAAAGGTACAATTTCAATAAAAAAAAAATATGTCTCCAACAATTACCTTACACATTAATATAATCTAACCATGCTCATTTAAATAAAGATTGCAAAGATTCAGCAGCAAAAAAACAAACAAAAAACATGCAATCATTGTGTATATATCAGTGTTATTGTTAATTTTTCATTAACTATGAGTGATTAAATCATACAATAACTTAACCTTAACAAATACAAAAAATACATATAAATATGGAAATTTTTGCTTGGAACTTAACTTTTTCCAATGTCTTTGCTTGCCTGGAACAAAGTCAAGTTTTAGACAAACACTAGTTACACTTTGTAATTGTATTAATGACTGAAGTGCTCCAAAAGTTTAAATGCAAACAGCCTTATTCTTAAGAGTATGTCAGGGTTCGACACTAACGATAGTCCGGGAGCCCGAGACACCCAAATATTGTGTCAGACTCCCTGATTTCTAAGTCAAGAAACTCCTTAATTTTAAAAGCAAAGGCTGAAACGAAAACGAAAGTTTCGCAAAACATAGCAAGCTTTTTACTCTAACACCAGCAATCACCCATCCAGATTTACCCTCCTTGGTCTGTTAAAAGTAAGCAGCGCATGCGTCTTATGACGTAACACTATGTCTGTGTATGCTGTCGAATGACAGCGGTATTTTATAAGCATCTGTGGTTAACCAGTATATGATTTGTATGAACATTAAGCTGATTTACATTTTTTCGCCTGTAATTTTTATTTCATTAATATGGAACGGTTTTAAAAGGTTTCAAACCTCCACCACCAACGAAAATAAGAACAGACAAGGAATTCAAAAGGAATATGAAGAAAAAAGGGAAAGAACTTTTCAGGTGTCATGGGAAAATATGTTTACATAGGTAACCTACAATGCAGTAAAAAAATGACTTGTAATGTTTGCACGAAATATGAACGTCAGGGACTTTTGTTACAGGGTGTACAAATATGAGAATTGAGGCTGTAAAGACATATTGTGTTAAATACTCATACGGAAAATGTCAGGAAAGAAAAGGCTAAGAACCACACAGATTTTAGAGAGTCAGCTGCAGCCATTCACTGCTACAATTGAACCAAGCTGTGATTGATAGGCTGTGTAAACTCTTTTTTTCTTTTTTAAAGTTTGGACTTCCCTCATTATCATTTGCACTCCGTGATTTGAAAAGTAAGGACTCTTTGGTTAGAAAAGTTAGTGTCTAATCCCTGTATGTTAAACTCTTTGTTTAATGCACCAGCAATGGTTATTTAAGTAACAGAACAGTTGATTTAATTTTAGCTGCATCAAGTCAAACACAATATGCTATTGTGACTGTGTCAGAGACGATTTTTGTATGTGTAAAAAAAACCAGAAAATGCACAATCAGAAACATAATCCCCAGACTGATGGAATGCTTTTACCCTAACCATTGTCTATTTAGACCACTTTTTTGCGATCTGTTTTTTCAGACAATATAATTCTTACAAATTGGTTAAAAACATTTTTTTTTAATTTTTCGAATTGTTGCACTTCAGATTGCTTGAACATGACTTTTGTTCATATTTTAATCGTTGTTTTTTGCTTTCAAATGTTAAAATCTTAAGAACCATGAACAACTTGTTGGCATTGTTTATAAATGTAACATATAGTAAAAATCGCACATACGAGTTTTGACAAGTAAACATCACCTTACCTGAGATTAAGGTAGGTTAATGACTGTAGTTGGACAATAGCTTCTGGTATAGATTTGATCACATTATGGTAGCAGTTTAATTTCTCCATTGATAGATAAGAACATATTTCCTTTGGCACCTCAGACAGCCTGTTTTTGGATAAGTCTGAAATGAAGAAGAAAATACAGCATATAACTAAAAAACAAAATAAGTGAAAGGAAATTCAATGTCTTGTTAATGAATATCTTATTAATGGGTAAGGGTTAATTCCAAGTGGGATAGTCCTTCAAACCGCGCCTGAAGACCGGTAGGACATGGCTGACACATGAGCGCCCATGGCGTAGTAGGAAGTCGCCGATTTGTAACCCCTCCAACTGGGTTGATGGGATCAGAAGCCATAAACTTTCTGAATCCCATAGCAAAGCTGCATGCAGCCCTAAATCACTGGATGGTATAAAATGATTTAACAGTTTTAAATTAAAGAGATTTGTAAACATTTATGAGTATATAAAAAGGTTTAAATAGGAAAAAAGCTTTGTTCCAATGCTCATCAGGGCACTAACATCAATAATTTTGATGTAGGAATAATTCCAACTAAATAGAATGTTTGTAAAACATTCACAAAATAAGTATGGGATTTAGTAATTTTTATTTCCAGCCGGCTACTCGACAACGACAGAGGCTCTCACAACCTAGGTAATAGCGAAGAGCCACGGACCAACCAGGGTCATCACATATTTTGGTCAAGACTAACAGTGAGGATGATGAGGAAGATATGACTCATGGACAGACACAAAGTTCTCTCACTTAAAACATGTTTCAGGCTATGGTCTTAAATCTTGTCCCAATCAACCTGTGGAAAGTGAATGAATGTATAATAAACCATCACGAAAGTCATTGTTTGTCCTGGCATGGTAGTAAAATATCATTTTGCAATACTTTCAACCACTCTAATTCCCCCAAGGCTATTTTTTAACAAAAATACCAGCACAAATTTTCACTCTTGCTGCTTATAATATTTTATCTTTAATATCAGGATTTCAGGCACAACTTGCACAACAAAACATGTACAAATTCTGTGTACTACTAACACTGTCATTACAGGAATGTTAACATAACAGCCTAAATAAAAAGTCAACTGTCTAGACTTGACTAGTGATCACATTAGCCCATATAAAAAGGACAAGACAGTCTCCATAACAAATGCTATATTTCCTTTTTACTTGATCATAAACTTTTGTTTTAACATCACCAACTGTTTGCTCGTCTGTCCCAAACTCAACTCATGTGTCCCATTTGGCTTGTTAGGAAACATTGTCTACGATTTACAATCCAAAATATAAACAACACAGCCTATGAAAGTTACATTTCAATCCTTTTTGTGCAATTTTTCAGTCCAGCGTGAAAAAGTTCTAAAATTTCACACCGGCACGATGATTCATCAATGATGCTGGAAGAAGGGATGGAACAAAACAAATCAGTTCGGACGTACCCGCAGATATAGAGTCGATTAAATCATATTTGGACGAAAGTTTCGGGAACTCTCGTAACTTTCTGCCATGGAGTTGTATTTCTCCTGTGTGCTGGGCGTCTTCAAACACGCGTTCGAGCGGTCTAGATATAGAAGTGGGGCTTTGAGAGCCACCTCCGTGATATGTAGTCGCCATTTTCTGGCACCATTTCACATTCATTACGCATGCGCCATGAGACGGAGTATTTCCCGTAAAATTTACACACCGTGAAACTCATTAATCCAGCGTTATGACTAGGACTACATAGGTCACGATTTTTGAACTATGCCTTATTTTAATATCGTTATTGTCTGTAACTTTATTATACGATAAAAGTGAAATGTCTTAAGTCGTAATTCGTGTGAAAGTGATTAATAATAATAAAAATAATAATAATAACACTTGATTGTTAATGTTACACGAAAAAACACCAAATGTTATTTCATCTTCTATCCGTCAGCCCCATTCTCCTCGGCATTCTTCTGGTAACAATTAGATCTAATGTAATTAAAATGGCTAACGATTTTTACAGATATGATAGCAATTGGTAAGTGTTTGTACAAATAGAGTGTGCCTCAAGATACTCGGATCACCCAGAAATATCAAGCACATTGCAAAAGGTGCAAATATAAGGATGATATTTAGCTTATTAAGTTTGCAATATATACAAAGACGTGCAGAGATAGTGTAAGTGATGCTTTAACGAATAAATAGTTTGGTTATTATGAGGATGCTGCAGCCAGCGATTCACTTTGATCCGTTTACAGAGTCAGCACACAAGGGCGGATCCAGACCCTATATCTGACCTATTCACATGTACTCAGGAGAAAAATGTAGCCAGTCCTAGGTCACTTATAAGTAAAATTGCTGTGTTAAAAAACATGAGCAACATATGCACAAATAATCCTATTTCACGAAAAGCAACATTATAAATACAAAATTAAGAATCTTAATTATTTAATTTACACCAATTAACTACAAATGTTGCGCATAAGGGTGTACGGTACTTACATGTGCCTATTATAGACACTCCAGAATTAATCAGACTTTAGAATATCGACATGTTCAAGTCTTCTGGGATGTAGCTGCGAGAATCGTGTGTGTGTGTGTGTGTGTCTGTCTGTCTGTCTGTCAATGTCTATGATTTTGTCATGACGCACATTCATCAGTGCAAGAGCACTGAGTCTATCTAGTGGCACGGTGCTTCTTGTGTATGTTTTATATAACGTAGTGCCGAGATTGGCCTCTCACATTTACAAATGCTGATAGGGGTGGGGTGCACAGAATTCTGATAGCCACGGTGATATTTGGAAACATGATGGGTCTCCACACGGCCGGTCTTTGTTTACTTTGTTTAGCAGTCGTTGTGATCCTGGCGTGAAACGAATTATGTGGGCATTTGAAAAATATTGTTGGAATTTTCACCGTATCCAGTGAAACGATGTGAACTAGTCTGGATCCGCCACTGGCACAGACTACATGTGGGAAAAGAAAAAAACTTCACTGAGATTGTTGAAGTAGGTGGAGTCAGAAAAGATCAATGTTGACACTGGCGTGATTGTCCTGGTATACTGGTGTTAAGTATTGGTTATATAAATATTTTCTTGGTTGTTGAATATATATAGAAAATTGACATAATGTTGGTCATGGACCTTGATAAGTTACTATAATTGTTTGTTGATCAATCTAGCGGTTCTAGCTGATATTTCACATGCATCAAGGGCTTTTGAATCCTTTTGAAGAAGGAATAACCGACTTGTATTGTCTAGATACCTTTGTACAGCAACCTGTCATCCCCGGACAAGTTGATAGAAAAGGATTTGATCCTGTTTGGTAAATCATTAACAAAAACTATGAAAAATAATGGATCTATTTAAGAGCCTTGATGGATGCCAATTTTGTCATCCATCTCCCTGACTTAATGCCATCAAAGACTATTCAGTGCGTTGTGCTGTTGTTGACTGTACTGGTTCCCCTCAAAAGTATTGTATATTATTTTACGGTGCATCCTGAGGACAAGAAAGTTGCAATGGGATTTATCAAATGCCATGATAAAATCTGGTAGGATTTAAATTACTTTGTCGTCTTTTGCTAAAGAGGAGATGGTCTCTTGAATTGTTCCGGCTAGTTGTGTCTCGAAAATATAAATAAGAAAAGGTCCTATCAAAATTTCCACAGATATTTAAATTTAATCTACCTATAGACAAAGACAAACAGGGTAAATGTAAATGTGACAAAAACAAAGAGACGAGACAAAATACACAAAAAGAAAAGCCATAAGTTACCGCATTGGAACGGTCAGTCGGCAAAAGGACCGACTGGGGTGCTTTACCCTGGTTTATGGAGCGCTCTAACCTCGCACTTCCTGAAAGTTTTTCTATCAAACAGTGTAAATAAAAATATCCCGCCAAAGTGAAACAACTAACAGTAAGCACCTGCATCGGGAGATAAAACAGATGGAATGAACTTATATACATACATAACAACTAGCAACAAATTAAACTATAAACATATGTACAGTAGATAAAAGCCTCGGCAACGTAAAAACAAAAACCCCAAACGGGAGATCAGTTTGAAATAAAACAGCCCAAGCGCTGATATATTATAAGATATTATAGAAACAAATAAAACAGCCCAAAGCGCTGATATATTATAAGGACAAATAAAACAGCCCAAGCGCTGATATATAATTAAAACAATTTAATGACGTCATACAATGCCATGACGTCATAGGCCAAAGTGTCAAAAGTGAAATGTGAAAAAATAAGAAAGACATCATCGAATATTAGAAAACAACCCAAACCAACAAAATAAAATGTAGTATTGTTAAGAGTTAATAGGTAATAAGTTTTAAAATAACATTATAAAAAGCCGAGGATTTATCCGCAGTTGGCATATTATATAATAAAGGTACAAAAATCCCGATGTTATACCTACTGTGCAATCTCACGTAAAGCGCATGGAGACTGCTCAAGTTGTCTCACTTATATAGGGCACGATTGGAGAGATGAAGATACAAGAAATCCATCAGTGACTGTCCAATTATGGCTTTACGTCACCGTTTTCATATAGTCTCAACGTCATCGTGTAATTTAAAAGCAATGCAAGTTCTTGACTGTAAAGGGGTTAATTGCAAGCAATGCAGTACAACGAAGGATTTCCGGGTTGTAACCGTCAGCAATAAATTTTCTGATAAGTTTTGTGAAGTGGTCAGACAAGTTATTGAGACCCTTGATTTTCTTTAACTTGTATAAAACATTTCCATAAAATGCAGGATGGTTTTCATACTGCTATTATACTAAGAAAACGCCTTTCTTAATTTGTGAAAACGAAAGCCTTGCTGTAACAGTTTAGAAGAAATAAAACGGTTTCTAGCATTGAAATATTCTACTTTAATGCAAACTCGTGCAAACCTTGTAAGTTGTAATATGTAAATACCAAAGGCGGTAGCACGAGATGAATCGCCGTCAAGGTATGGATAATTCACAGTACTTAAGTTGAAAACATCTCTCTTGTCATAGATTTAAGTAGAGACGTTGTCATTGGAAATAGCGATCTCAATGTCTAGAAATGCTGCAGTTAAATGTCTGTTATTTGCTTTATTAAGGGTAAGCTCTGGAGGGTAAATCAGATGGATCGTATGAAAAAAGAAAGGATTATCTATAGTTAAAATATCGTCAAGATAGCCTCTATAATGTGGCTTTGGTTAGAAGGGGATAAAGTTAACATGAAAACACGTTCAAAGCAGTATAAAAACCAATATGCAATTAATGTTGCACAGTTGGTTCCCATAGGAATACCAATTACTTGTCTAAATAAAGTGTCACCGCATTTTATGTAAATATGTTCTAATAGGAAACATAGAGCGTCACAAACATCCGTGCAAGTCCACATAGTAAACTTTTCTAAGAAAGTGTTGGTAAAAAATGCATTACTTTCATGGCATGCAATGTAGAGCCGTTGCTCTCGAGCAATATTTGCTCAATAAGAGCAATCAATTTGGTCTTAATATACGTAAGTATTAACTGCAGAGCAATGAAAGTTTAAAGTACGAAACTTGTCTAAGACTTCTGAAGAATTTTTGATAGACCAAAAATGTTAATTCCTGGATTTTCATACACTTTTTCACAATATTTAACAACGTGATTACGAACAGATGAAAGGTAAGACGTAAATAATTTAGATATGTGAGTGGTGGTGCTAGAGCTGGCATTAGCTATAAATCGTGACTTGTATGGTGTTTTGTGATGTTTAGGAATCCAATACAGTGAAGGAAGTTTTTCTTGCTTTGATTCAATCTAGATATTGAAATTATGCAATATCTGTTTATGTTTGTCAATGACTGTCTGAAAGTCAAGGTTGGTGCTAGTGTAAGAACTAGTGGTGGATAACTCAGCACTCAGTACATTTTTGTAATATAGTCGTCAGACAATTTAAGGTTATGTTGTTTGAAGCTTTGTCGAAAGCCATTCTTTCATGCCTTATACTGGTGCTATGGGTGACAGGCTAGGGCAGTTTGCAGACTAGGTCAAATGTCAGAGGTCAGAGATATAGGTCTGTTGGTTGTACCACTGTGTCATCTCTTTTCATTCATCTGGTACTGTGTCTTGGTTCAATGGCATTTAGAAGGGTTTAGCTAAAACTGGTGGGTGCCAGATTTTCTGCTGCCGAATTCAAAATAAAAGATGAGACTGGGCCTGGTTTTGAATTGCCGGAAGACTTAAAGCCACCCATTAGTTCAAAATCACCTAAATAAAAGCAGATCAAACCTATTACATGCAAAAATATAGCTCTCCATTTGAAGATGTTCAAAATTTGAGCATAGTAGAACGTAAATTAGACCCCGATTGCAATCGATATATATCCCAATATTTGTTTGTGGTGGAAGTCTTCCGACATTGTACGAATCATAATCGCGTACGATCGACGAGCCCGTGAAAATCCCGATATTCTCGCCACATGATCATTCATAACGCATGCGCAGTTCATCGCTAGCGCAATGGCGAATGTATAAACATGGCCACGCTGAATCGAAAAGCTTGTTTGACTGAATTGAAGAGATAGTGTCGATAGAAAAATGTGCTAGGATAAAAAAATAAGACAGGAAAATTCAACAGAACTTGAATCAGTCGTAGGACGAAAGTAGAAAAAAGGATTTTATGCAGCTGGCTCAGCTAGACGCTATCAGCATACAACAAGTAGGTCAATGTTCTACTTTCGCTTTCTCAGTTTCTGAAAACTTGTTAAAATCTTTCTGTATGCATACGATTTTTTCCTAATGGTACGTGTTTCTTTGTTGTTGGACCATTATAAAACGTGTTATCATTGCATGCCGATGATTGCTCACATCTGTGACGTAAATCTTTCATAAAATATAAATGATCGTGTAAGCAAAATTGAAATGCTAATTATTAATGTTGTTCAAACTTCAAGTTACCGTATTACTGCCACTTTATAATAGTTGTTTACAATTAGCAGGTCCCACGGTTATCAAACCAAAAGAAACTGGGATGGATCGGTGGGTGGGGGGGGGGCGTGTGCATCCCCGCCACTAACCAGAAAAAAGAGTTGTAAAAACACATGCATGCAAGCTCAAGTAATGCGTGATATTAAACAGTGGTATATTGTAGAACCTGGGATGTGATTCAGGGTGAACATCTTTTTGCTAGAAGAGAAGTGTAGCGGTTTCACTGCAGGGGCGGATCCAGAAAATGTTGGTGGGTGGGGTTTTAATCAAGATCAATTCAACTTAAGCGCAGTAAATACTAGATGTATATACACAGTAAGGGACCCTATCTTCGACCTAAGCAGTCCCCCCACCCCCACCGCATCCATTGGTCGCTGGTAGTTTATTCACTTAACCTCTTTAGTTCAGTTGGTATTGTGATCCGCTAGAGTTGGGGTGGTCTTTAGTTAGAATCTTGAGGAGGTTCACTTTTTTCCTCTCCTTTACATTATAAATGAGTGTGTAAACACAATATTAAATAAAGAAATTCAATAAATCAGAGTATTGTCATTCTCATAATAAGTCCAAAGCTTTAATATAATTTTCATATGTGTTCACAGGAAATGAAAGCCTGATGCAAAAGATGACCTGATCCAATGCGAGATAAATTAGTGCCGGAGTATGCAATGTGCAGTGACCAATCAGGAAAGGTAAGGATGAATTTTGTTTCAATCAATCAGACTGTATGATGATTAAATTTAGAAACCTAGAAATGAGATCAAGTGTTTGCTGCCACTGGGCCCCCCCCCGAGTCTAGTCCTTCATTAAAAGATGCCACTAAAAGCAACTAACTGCTCAGCTCATATTTTTTTCTGACTTTGAAATGCATCACAAAGATATAGATGTGCTCATGATAATGATGTCCCGGTGTCAGGATAATGTGACTGGGTGTGGTATCATGCCAGGTTTTCACGACATGCTATACACAGTGAAGGCAGCACTATATCTGCTTCAAGTGGACACCGTCTCCAAATAACCAAAATACTGTTGGTGGGACGATAAACCCAATAAACATGATAATGATGTCCAGCTACAGTGGTGCAGTAAGACCCTAGACAAATGTCCCGGTCGAGCCACCGGTGTACTGCAGCCCAAAGGAATTTTAATGTTAAAAGTGATTCCATCTTGTCAACTAGAGAACAAAAAACAGTACATCTGTCTTATAGCCTCAAAAATGGTCTGAAGACTATATTGACATATTTTGTACTTAAATAAAAAAACAAGTTTGTGACTAAGATTATAGTCTAAATCTGACACATGTTTTGTTAGTAAATTATTTTTTTTTACAGCTGCCAATATAGCCAGCTGGGTTTTCATTTCATTCCCTTATATTTTGGCACATTACTGTACATGGTGATAAAATGTAAAAAAATCTTTTACATTGTTTCTTTAAATTTTGTTGTGCTTAAGGAGCACCCCAGGTCAAATACATGACTATCCTGCATGGCATGGGTTTGCATTCCATTGAGTGACAACTTCATAACATAATCAATTAAAAAATATTTTTTATTGTCTTTACATGGAAGTTGTGTCGTCTCCCAACGATTGCACATATTTTATTAAAATGTGGATTTATAAGAACAACAGGCCTAGTTATTATTATTTTTCTCGTTAACTTAATGAACCAAAATGTGAAATATTTTGTTTCTTTTCTTTACTTTGCAGACTCGAAAGAGACAGATGTTACTGGTGCGATGATTGTGGGTTGTATATCAACGTAGAGAAAACAGCAAACTGTTTCTATATTCTATACTGGTGACTGCTGAAGGCAAAATGATGAGAAGGAAGTTTGACGTGGATGAAAAGGTCGCCACAAAAAATAAACTGGTTCATGTCCTAAAAGAGAGTTCAATGATAACCTGAATGTGTGCTAATAACTTGCCCAATCAAATGGACATTGATTTCACACACATTACTTTACTATGAAAATCATCTTTTGTAAAAAATAAAACAATAACATTAATACTTTGTTTTATTTATTTTTCAATAAGCACAACCTAAAACATGACAATAAGATTAAAACTGCAATTTAGTTAAGCCTTCAATCAATCCCCCTGATATTCACTTACTTGCAGTGTTATTAAAAAACAAACATATTTAAATTCTAACTTAAGTTTTCAATCTTCTATCGACATGTCTATCTCAAATACTCATATAGATACTATTTACTATCTTACATAAATTTGAAAATCAAATAAATATTAAACAAATAACATAACAAATTTCATGACATCTAAATATAAACAAGACACAGAACGTAAACAGAACGAATACAAAATGTCTTATGTCTACTTGCACTCATTTTAATCCTCTTGAACAACCTTATTTAAAGCCCTGACCCTCATCATGACTACATGTATATTGTATGTGATGTAAGAATTTGATTTGCCATAGTGGTTTAGAAAATAGAAAAGACAGCTGTAAATTTGTTGTTTTTTTGCTCCCTGCTTACCTATTAGCATGTAAACAAGGTTTAAAGCAAGTGAGTCTGCCATTTTGTCTTAATTACCCGTAATCTTCTGATACTGACACTACATTGCTATCCAGCTTTTAATAGTATTATTGATAACTGAATAATGTTTTTTTTTTTGGTGCTGTACACGGTTATTTCAAGACCCACGAACATTTAAAATACAAATGCGTTGTAACATAAGTCAGGATGATGTTTTGCAATGGCTTGCCTGGGTGTTTATAGTACCTATATAGGAAATTAAAAAGTAATGAGAATCACTTGACTTTGTTATTTCCAATATAGGTACAATAAGCATTTGTAAACTCTAACACGAGAAAATCAAAACATTTTGAGAAAATACATGTTTACACATAAACATGAAATAAGCATTTATAAAGTAAGCATTTATAAAGTAACCCAATATTATTATTAAATAAATTTTAACAAAACCATTGCACTAAATTCTTTATATAAACATAGTAAACAATCTTTTATTACTCTCAGTACAGTACTAGATTCTTTATACAAACATAGTAAACAATCTTTTTTTTTACTCTCAGTACAGGTCTGTACTTTCTCCATGTTTTCCTATATTGATCAAATCGTAATTAAAGTGATTTAATGCATATTTGTGTCCCTCTAATAGGCTTCATTCAATAAATAATAAAATTAATACAAAAATAAATAAGTATGAACAGATAAGTTACAATTTTTAATCCCTAGCAGACATATTTATGAAAAATGTAACATTCTTAGTACTACACAGTCATTGAGCTGGTCTAATAACTTTTTTTTGTAACCTTGCCAATGGTAGAAGGGACACACAGGTCCCTTATTTTTTTACAAATAACTGTTTATTCCAAGAAGTCAGTCTTCTGTGTTGACAGGGTTTTTTGTTCATAATGTTGCTCTCCTGAAAAATGCCTGCCAGGGAAAAGTTACTGTCATTCCTGAATGGTCATCCCATAAGCAACATGCCTTCCTCTGTCAACAACATCCCTTCTTCTGACCATTTTCTCAAAATCACTAAAACAATAAACCAATCAAATCAAATCAAACACTATCAATGGAAAAATAACAACATACATATCTGCTATGTTTATAGAAAATAAGTTTCATGACAATATAGTTTTTTTACACTAGTGTCCCCTAATGATACTTCACTATCATGTGTGTACACTACTCACGTAATGCAGGCTTCCTACTGCCTCTTCACAAAAAGTAAGACAGAAGTAGGGCATGTTTTTACAAAAAAGGAGGGCAAAGTAGCAAATTTCATGAGTAAAAATAGGGCTAAACAAGGAATTTATTACTAGTTCCATTCAGAATTACCATTATTTCTTTGGTTACTGTCATGATGATGCCCAACATAAACCTTTGTTCTGTCCATGCTTGAAAGACAGGCACCTCTGACCAATATGTCTGGACTGACTGGCCATGGGACCATGTTGCTTTATAGGATGGACTTCCCATGGTGTTCCCACGAGCACATCTTAACTGCTATTCACAAGAAATGGAGAAACTGAAAATACAAGTAATGAAATATTTTGAGGTTCATGTTATATTTTCTTTTCTGAAAGCAAAAAGTAGGGATAATAGGGATATTTATGAAAAAGTAGGACTCCGTTGAAAAAGTAGGAAAAAATAGGAAAAGTAGGGACCAGTAGAAAGCCTGTATAATGAGAGCATTGGTAATAATGATGGACTAGCACATTTTCAAAGACTTTGGCATGACATGTTCTATGATGGAACCATGAGCCAACAGGGCTTGAACACAGTTAAGTGACAGTAATATTCACATTTGGACTTTTTTGTGAGCCATGCATCATACATGTATTTCAAATACATCATAACAGTCTGGCACATAATTGTACTATTAATGAGTGACACATTAAGTTGACATAGTTGCATGCTCAAACATGGATCAAATAATATTTATAAGATCATTAAGCCTCTAAAAAAGAAAATAGTTTGAAAATTGTTTCAACATATTGATTCTCCCAACCTGAAGACATCATGAAAGGTAGCATAGTCACATATCAATTATATGTTTTCAGTGGTGGTGATATTGTAATCCATTATTGAGTTTTAACATCTTTTGTTTGTACTGTTTTTCAATAGATATAACATGGCAACCATATAATGATTACTAAGTTACTATAGTGATGTTCAGTTATGACTGTGAAGGAGGGTCCAGATTGGGTCAGCCTACAGACCCTTCCACATGAATATTTTCATTACAACCAGGACTAAAACACGCAGTGAGCCACCAAAGACACTGGAGTAATAGCTGACGACACATTCACTTGCTCACATTCCAAAACATTTATGAGTAAACTGATCAGCTATCAATTTTAAAACTGGTTGCACTAGCACTAGTTTCATTTTAAATTTAAGTCAGCACATGGGCACAGATTATACTACCACTAATTAATACACTACTTGTCATTATAAAGGAGCATTTCAGTGTGGTGTAGTGATTTTTCAAGTTAAAAGAATGTGAATAATGAAAATATAGTAAGTGGCTAGCCTCATTGTGAGCTTATGAACTGATCTGATAATAAATTTGTTGCGGACCATAAATTTCTAGTAGTACATATTCTACATGTAGTTCAAAAACTTACTCAAAACACAAATTACACAACTAGTTAGCTGGTGCTTTGCTGGTTGTCATGCATAACAAGAGGTAATCTGTCCCTCCCTTTCTCTCTAGGTCTGTTCCCATGGATTGGTCCAGCAGTGGGATGGTCTAAAACCGTCTATGGTAACAAGGTGACTGCTACTCTACAAAATTAATATAATGCATCCTAATATAAAGTGAATACCATGTTTAAAGAAATATGAATGTTGTCGTTATCAAATTTGCTTTGTTTAAAGAATGTACGGTTAAAAAACGACCAAAAACGGCAGTTTTATTTGATTACGAAAATACATGGGTACGAAAGACCAATGTCCGTTTATACTAAAATGTTGTTTAGTGTCAACTATGACAGCATAATGAATTTGAAAAGTAAAATATACACATGTTGAAAGAAAAGGAAATCGGTTGCGTTGAAATAAACTATAATCGCTCCGATACGCTGGAGCCGTAGGCGAGCGAAAAGTGAAAGTTGAACGGTAAAAAACAACAACAGTACTGTCAACTAGTGTCAAGGAAACAGGCTAATTCAGTTCAAACCATCACATGTGCTCCCCAAACTAGGAAGCGTAATAGCGAACGAATCAATAACATACAGCAATCATACATGTTCATTAGAAAATGTGCATAAATAGAATAACAATACTCACCGTTGAAGACGGAATCTTGTCAAAACATTTTCAACATGGCGGGCGTGGCTTCGTATGTAAAGTAGTTGGTTCTCGGCCAAGCTTCGACATATTCCGTAAACTATCGATATTTCCCGTTGAAATTCGTTTGTTGTTTATATTGTCGATTGTTGTTTATATTGTCGATTTGTGTAAAAGATTATTACCCGGTTGGAGACATTTTTTTGGCTTGTTGGTAACATGAATGTTTAAGTTGATGCTTTCATTATTATATTATGGCATAAAACATTAAATTTGAGTTTTCAACTAATTTAGTGCGACCGAACTAATGGGTATCTTTAATTCGCAGCCATAAACATGATTTCTTGGCTATCAGTAGTTTTAATTTTAAAATCTGTTCGGTAGTCAGGGTCAGTCTTAGAGAATGTCTGTAGAAAGAAAGCAGTGGTAGCGTCTTCCAGTCGGTTCGACTGGTTCTATCGATACTGACTTGACAGTAGCTCTACAGTTTTGCTGAATACCACTTCCCCTGACGCAGGGTAACTTTTGTCAACCAGCTATCATTACTATATTAGCATGATGGTTTTCTGGTCTATCTCATGGACGAATGTCACACCCCAGTTTAATGGGAAGAACACTCAGTTGATTTAATTGCTGTCCTGTCACGTCTCAGTTCAAATAATCAGATCAGGCCACGACGGTGTTTTCAATGACAGATTCTTGGAGCTTGTCTCTCTTTCGAAGGATTTAAATGTTAATGTTGAAAAGTATTAAAATTATTAGACATGGAAAGTTACTGGAGACTGGCTTTCGATCTTAATAACACGAGAGGAGGTGTGTATGATTTGTCTGAAAACACTGTTAAGTAAAGATGAATTTAAAAACTATTTATGTCAAATTAGTCCGAATTGCACTGTGAAAAATGATTAACAACACTGAAAATAATATAGTAACTAGATAATACGGCAAGGTAAGTGCATCAATCGAGGAAGACAACGGTGCCAATTTAAAATTAAGATTGTTATTTATTTTATTTTTTTGTAGACAAGGGCGACCACCAGTGCCTACAAATTAATAAACAACTCCTAGTAACCTCCCTTGTACTACTTAAGATGTGATTAAATGGAAAGTAGTTCGCTTTGATGATGTATACTGCTTTGCTACTGAAAAGAACGAAAGCGTAGACCTAGTTTATACCGTATAAATTATGTTTGACATTTTATTATAAATCTGTGATTTATGGCTTTAAAAGCGACTTTGTCAAAGTATTGCCTAAGTACATGACACATAGAATCACACAACCAGCACTCCATATTTCGTTTAAATTATTGTTTCACTTTCGAGCCGATCAGCACATGTTTATAAATGACGTATGCACGGGGCGTATTTTACCGCATATGCAGTTCGGAGATTTTCCTGGCTTAGTTGAAAAACGCCGTGACGCATTTGATTCTCCAAACCTAAAGACTACACGATAGTTTGAAGAACAACATAATCACGTGTAATTACTGACAAGATGTTTCAAATTATTTGAACTGTTGCTTCATTTCACGATTAACCAATCAGTGCTTGAGTTGTGGCGTCACATCATGATTAACCAATCAGTGTTTGAATTGTTGCTTCACGATTAACCAATTGCGCATTTGAATAAAGGCCTTTTTAACTGCTTAAACAGGCCATAAATGATGAGATTAAAGGTGGTAACCGAGAGTTTTCCTATACCAAATATATGTAACAATATCTGACCTCTGTTTGGGGGTATATGTGCATAATTTCTGCTGAAGTCTATGCTTTGATGATTTTCTGCAGTATCTCAATTTTAGGGAAGTAAAACTCGTTAATCAATACTTAAAATGTTAATTCTGGTCAAATCTATTAATAAGAACGATTGGGATTCTTGCTAAAAATAGCATCGACATCACAGCGGATGACGTGGATGAACTTAAACATGAGTGATAACGTGGTTTTCTTAGTTGAAAAATAGCTAACCCTGCAGCGTGGCTCAGATAAGAAATAGGATGGCGATTGTGGCATTTTGATACACTTTTCAGACATGTAGGTACATCATTTAACAGAATTTTGCGATGTCTGTTCAGGTAACAATAGTTTATTAAGATGATTAATAAAACTATTTTTGTCTCACTGTCGGATACCAATTTTAAAGCACTAATTGTTCACACTATCGCGTCTGAAATTATCGGTACGCTTTCATCATGTCATACTCATGTTCATGCACAGCTAAACTAATATTTTCTGCCTTTATGTTATTTGACCTGAAAACATTAAAAAGTCGTTGTTTCTGTTGCTTCGAATTAAGGATTTATAATCAGTTTTCCCGCCACTGCTTCTAACTGAGACAAATGTCTGGATAGAACCACCATCGTAGAGCAGGTGTCAACAGTGGAAGTTCTCGCCCCGACCGGGACTCGAAACCCCGCGATCAGTTGATTATAGTTACACGTCGGCCAAAGGAGCCCAGATATTGCTGTTGTTGCTGCTGCTGTTGCAGTGGTTGCGGATGCAAAAGGTCGCCGTTTACATACATCTGTCCTTTTTTTCCAAATTTTACAAGCGTCATCATTTAACCATATCATATCAATCAAGTTTTTCACAATAACATTTTACCATTTTTGCCATGATTTACATTACACCCCACATCTACTGCAGATACATTTTTGTACTAAAAATTTCCGCTCATACCAGACATTTTTTTCACTTTTGTGATTAATTTCCGCCAGCCTCACTCCACGTCATTGCATATTTGTCTCTTTCGCTCTATGTAAACAAATCTGAGATATCTGATTGGTCGAGACCATTTCGCGGGAAATTGGCGAATCGTCTGGTTAGTTTGACCCCTGTACACTCCCTCAACAAGAAGTCGTGCGTTACAAAGTCATGGATGGTCACTACTAAACTATGTAGTGACATATATTTATATGCATGCAAAGCAGGGTGCAGGGCGTGATGTCAGCGTCATAGCTATAACGGAAGGCGTTGACGTTACCAGTATAAAGTTAACGTAGCCTGCGGAGACGTAACGTATTTAATAAGGCACGGAAAGAGGACGTTTGACAGCAAATAGACACTGACTGGCAAAGTGAGCGGTAGTCATTCATCAGAGTGTGTTACAAGCCAAAGATCGTCGTTTCCTATCATATACACTATATCATTGTGGATTAAAAAAAGAAAGGTAAATATATACAACAGTTGCGTTAAATAAGCATCTTTAATTTGTGTTGAAGCTTTTCAGCCGCCCCACTATGCTTTGTTAAAGTCGCTTTTCCATCCATTGTGTATCACACATTTCATTTTTCGTGTCTAAGTTATACTGATCTATTGATCAATAAATCGTCATTTAATACGGTTCATTACAACGTTTGCCATTATTGAAAGCTGTAATCTATAATGTTTAATTCAACATAAAACATACAGTAAAATAGTTGGGTTTATATTATAAACGATTTTTGTCCGCGACCTTTTTTGTCCGCGATCTTTTAAGTTATTTAAATAACGCATTTTCATGTGTTTTGTTGAACTATTTATCCATATTAATTGATCGCATTAAAATGCAAATGTCTTTAAAACAGCACAATGTGCTTCAGAAACCTTTTTTCTTATTAAAATATTTTGAAACTGTCCTGCTGGGAAATAGTCGCGTCGCTAAATTCAATGTACTGCTTATTTAAAGTTCATTACCATAACAGAAAATTGTTACTTCAGCTCTTAGCCTTAAGCAAGCTTCGATTATTTTTTATGTTCCCTTTTATTAAGATTTGTTTTTCAATGTCATTGTATGATAACTATGTCGTTTACATGCATTGTACATGGCACGGTAAAAATAGCTAATATGATGCGTATAGATAGTTTCCATGTGATGTCATCGACACTGATAAGACAGTTTAAGGCAGCCATCTTTGTGGGCAGAAGCTAATGCAGGCCGAAATCGGGAAATATGTGCTGCATTAAACTCACCACTGTGTTTTTATTTTTCAATTTATTTTACTGAATTTTATATCAAATTTAACAGCTTTTAAAAAGTATTTTAAATATCAAAACTATATTTTGATAGTTTAAAAGGTAAAAGAAATACAATCGAAATGATACACTGGTCATTTTGTTTTAAGTATGAGCCAATAGTTTTATTTATTTCTGTGTATTAATTCTGTGTGCATTTATCAATTGTAAAAATATTGTATCCTAAAAATATGAATTTCAGGAACTTTCCAATGGTGTATCGCTTTTAATTTTCGGACCGCAAATGAAGAAATTACAAGAAAATAAAATTTATCCTTCTATACAATTTATATGAAAATCCCTTGAAGTTACCATCAAAGATGGCTGCCAAGATAAGGGATTTTCACTGATGTGGAAACTATCTATGCACAAATGGGATTCACTCTCTTGAAATCAGATTTTGCTGCCTCATAGCAACTTCCATATAAACCAAGGACACAAACAACAAGGTTTTAGCAAGATCTTTTAAATAAAGCATAATAAATATTGCTATTTTATTTTCTGTCACTAAGCAACGAAAACACCTTTAAGACTGGTTGGCCGAAACATACGTCAAGGTCATGATCTAATTATACCAGCAAACAAAACAGAATACGCAAACAGAATACGCAAACAGAATACGCAAACAGAATACGCCGCCTGATGACAATCGTCCTAACAGATGATGACCTCGTCGCCACGTTAATTGCTGTAAATTAAGACATTGAAGACCGTGCCCTAAATCTGACCGGTTCTCGCTTGTCAGTACAACATCAAAGGAATGCAGCCGAAACTTCTCGGATAATTCCGTCCCCTTGACGATCCTCACTCGATACTCCTTTAAGAATCCAGTTGCCCGATCCCCTGCCGAGAAGTCCCGATTGCTAAGAGTATAAACATTCGTCCACAAAGCGGCTAAGTGTCCCTGCTAAATTATGTAAATTCATGCATGCATTAAATTAGAAAGACACCAACTAGGAATAAGAAATGTAACACTATGCATAAAGCTTGGGGACGGAAATAGAATGTTGACAAACTGGGCAAGTTATGTGGCATATGAATGTAGACTTTAACATCTAGCGCTCCAAAGTTTTGCTGTATTATCAGTATGGATAAATTTAACCAAATACAGCACACAACAACAATTTCATTATTCCGGTGTAATTTTAAAGAATAACGTAAGAAAGGCAAATGTTATATTTATATATATTGTGCGACAAAGCATTTAAATTTGATATTCTCATTCATGTAAATGTTGAAATATCAAAACGGTGTCACCTTTGATCAACGATACCTACTGTGATGCACGTACTTTAATATTTCTTCAACACAGTTGTATCCAATACTAGTACTTCAATAATTAAGTAAACTGCGAAAATTATCCCTTAAAAGTGGTATCCGACAGTTTGGATAAAAATATTTTTCTTATTTAACAAAATAAGCCATTGTTACCTCCTTTTGTCAGCCAGCTATCATTACTCCTGCATGGTGGTTTTAAAGATCCTCCAAAATGCTGCTCATTGATGCCTTAAATCAATGTGAACTGTCAAACATATTTTTTTTCTTCATTGCAAACAGGTATTTCCTATCCGAACCACGGCTGCAGAGATAGCTATTTTTAACTAAGAAAATCCACGTGACATCTTACTTTTGAGATTACGTTATATCAGCCATCCGGGTCAATTGCTCTGACGTCGATATCTATTCTAAGCAGAGATCACTATCGTGATTAAAGATGTCAACTGTTGAAACTTTTAGAGTGTTTTATAGCGATGTTTAGTGTCTAACAATGTAGTCCAGTATTCAAAACCGCCTTTACTTATACTATAGCATGAGTTTATGCAGAAATTATGCACTATTTTCCCGATGTAGTGGGCAAGGCATTGTTACATGAATTTGATATAGGCAAACTGTCGGATCTCACAGTTTAAAGATATTGTGTAATCTCTTATTTTACTGACTTTGTTAACAAACAATACTAAATTCTAATAACTTTATGGACAAGTTGAAATAAGTAACTAAGCAATGGTACAGATCCTAATCAGACAGCCACAGAGGGAGCTGGCTGAGCTTGAATTACAATATTTGCATACATCTGATCAATTCGTGCTTAGTTAATTGAGATAAAATCAACATGTTGACATATTTTATTCCAGATACTGACACAATGTTCGCTTGGAAATCGATCATCATCATCATCATGGTTGCGGTCGGCTACATCCACTGCCAAGGTAAGTGCACACCCATGTACCGTTACACTTTTAGATCAATATGTTCCACGGGCTATTGATTGCTTACTCACCACATAGAAATGTATTACACATTTCCCAATACACGCTTTCAACGTAGTTTCGACTTGCGGTGGATCCACAAATGATGGACGGAGGTCTTTAAGAAAAATGGGTGCGCACAATCTGATATGTTTTTCTGAGGTTTTGAACATAAAGTACTAGTGCGTGTGATATGTGGGCTTCTACGGTGCTACAGCCGTAAATTGTTGTTTTGGGTCCCGGGTAATGAAGATGTATCTACTATACACATAGACGGACATGTATAAATGCCTGCATGGGACAAGAAACAAGCAAATGTTAACAATAGCTGTTTAAAGTTTAAGAAGATGACTGCATAGTTGACTTTACCGTAGTAATAAATGAATAAACGTTCTTTTTCTTTTTAAATACATCTCAGCGACCAATTACAATCATGATAGCGACGTCCTGCTATTTTGGTGAAAGAAATTCCCTAGAACCATCTGTTGGTCACCCGGAAGACATTTCCACATTAAGTCATTCGCACCGTGCGGGACTCAAACCTATGCGGCGAGAGGCTAAACGGTCAGGGAAGTTGCAACTCGGTGGAATATTTTTAACCAAATATAGAAAAAAACCCAACCTATCATCTATTTATGTTATTTGTTTGTTATTCATGAAGTTCATCAATTGGTGTATGATGTCATGAGCAAAATTGTACAACACATAACCTCATTTAATAAATTAAACACTTTATTCATTTTTCAGACTCTGCAAGAGACCTCCTACGGAAAGCATTAAGCCAGGACCCAATGTCATCTCACATACGGGAACCGAAATGGGTGCCGCAGAATATGAATATTCGTCCGACCGTTTTCTCCATCGTTTGACCTTACGTCCCAGGGCGAGATGGCGCCTGCGTCGGATACCATGCCGTCCCCTCAGAGAGAGCAACAGTTTGTCCATAGCAACAGCATAGCAGCAGGACGTCCTGTTACCACTTGGCGAACCAATTGCCGTCCGCCTGGACGGCAACACACAGTCGTCGGCCAGTGATGTTCTAATCACAAAACCAATTGTCAACGACTTTGGCGATGTCCAGAAATCGCAAGCTGAATCAGTTTTCGCCCGAAATGAACCAGCTGCCCCGATTCGCCAACAAGCTAACGCACCAGAGATGATCCCAAACCATCAACGAGCTAACGTACAGGAACTGGTACCAAATGGCCAGCAAGCCAATGTTCAGGAAATGATGCCAAATTCTCAGCAAGCCAACGGACCAGAAATGATGCCAAATAGCCAGCAAGCTAACGTGCCAGTAATGGTGTCAAATCCTGGCGCCTGTCCGTTTGTCATTCCGTCATTCTTGCTGCCAGACCTGTCCATATCACAGTTCGAGTTCGAGCAAACTCTTCTTATGCCGGCTGTACGCGCTTTTGTTCTTGGTGGTCCATGCAAGTCACGTGCTCTCAATATCTATCTTGACTGGCTGCTGCATTTGCGACAAAGGCTGTTCAATGTCTGAGAGGACATTTAGATATACATCAGAAATGTTAGATACCTAAGATTAGCTTTACAACACTGCATGGCCGTATACATTGTAAACTAAATCAGTAGTTTTATATTGGTTTATCTACTGCAATACTTGTATGACTATTTTAAAACAGGATTGCAGACGCCGACTGATACTTAAGCTTTAAAATCATATATATAAATAATGTGCTACACGTGTTGATAAAAACCCTGCCGTCCTCGATGGGACAGTCACTAATGCACACTTTGCGATTAGTTTAAATGAGAGTAAAAACAATACATTTATGCTTTTAGAAAACATAGAGTTACGTAAAGATGATTGTAATAATAGCACCGTTTTTGCACTCAGCACTAAACTAGTATTCCTTTACAAATCGCTGTGTTTCCATGGCAAACCAGGCTTATAATAACGAAACTCTCTAGACACAAATCTCGTGTGAAATATATATCTTTATTTATTAAATGTGTTATCATTTCAAAACACCATGTCATCATGCATAATATCATTTCATTCACATTTTTGTTATTTCTTTGACATGTTTCATTAAATGTTCTTTTAACATGAATTGTTTTTTTTTTCTTTGTCATTTCCTGTCTCGAATACACGCACAATCAGTATATTGATTTATGCTGTATTATTGGGCTTCATTTTGCATGGTAGAAAATACATTGAATTACTAACAGGAAAAGTCATGTTTTTTTTGCTGTCGTAGATTTGTGTAGGAGTAATAAAGTAATACCAAACAATATGAGGTCAGAGGGACGAATATTATCTCTGTATAACAATCATGGTTATCGTCTTTAAAACAGCTACCCAAAGTATGGCACTATTTGGCCACACGCGCATTAATAACGGAGCAATACTGTCCATGTAATTATAGTAGAAAACACTGCTGTTTAATATTTCAAGTTATTCGGTTGCAAAATTCTTTCATAGACAGATTAGGAATTGCGTCGGATACGAAGACTTAATTTAGCGGAAATCTTTATCGTTTTTAAAAATAGATTAGGAGATGATGAAAGGAGATCGAGGACGTTACGATGAATATTGTCTTACCAACCACAAACATCACTACCAGTGTCTAGATATTATACCCAAATGGGGTATGAATCAAGACCCATTCAACTTTATTGCAGTAAATACTGGATATATAATAATTATACACAGACCCTAACTTCGACCTAAGCAGTCAAAAGACAAAATTTACTTTAAAAGCTTAATATTGTTAAGCTTACATGTATGTATGTGTTTTTCACAACTTTACACTTTTACTTGGTGTGTGTGGGGGGGGGGGGGGGGGCATCCCCTCACACACACATCCCTCCCTGGTCCGTGGTAAACGCATAAAGTCGGACTTCACAGCTCCACATTGCGTGATTTCGAGTCCCGATTCGAGTCAGATTCAGATCCCAGACAATTTTTTCCACTGTTTTGGGGGAATTTAGGCATAATTGCTACATAAACTCATACTTTAGTCTAAGTAAATGCGATTTTGAACACTGACTATATTGTAAGATTTTATATATTGCGCCAAAAAGCACTCTAAATATTCATTCTTTCCAAATCTACAAATAAGCCAGAAAATGATCTGCTAAAAATAGATATCGACGATTAGAGCAGGACTACACGGATGACGTTATAACTCGTTCTCCAGTAAGTTGTCACGTGGTTTTCTTAGTTTAAAAAACTATCTCTGCAAGCGTGGCTCAGATAGGAAATACCTGTTTTCAGTGATGATTGTAGATTTATGCTTCGCTATTCACAAAGATCTAGGGCGATCAATGAACAACATTTTGCCTTTTCAGGTAACAATGACTGATTTGGTTATTTTGGAAAAAAAAATATTGGTCCAAAATGTCGGATACCACCTTAATATGCTAAGGTCCTTCATTTTACCTGCGGCGCACCTGTGGTTCTACCCAAATACCTGTATGGGGTGTTCATCTATTTAAAAAGCCGGACGTCCTATAATTAACAAAGTTATGTCGCTGCGATGTATGTCTAAAAAAAAGAAAAAAAAAGCAAATGTTAATATGTGTTTCTGTATGTTTGTCTCAAACACGATCTCTGGGGACAAGAATGACAAATGTGTATTTCATATGACAACTTGGAAGGGTTAATTAAATCTTTAATTAAATAATAAAAATAGACGGGGCCTTACGCCTGGTGTAAGGGACAAATATTATATTCTAGCGAGAACAAATAAAGAGAACAAGGCGTATATATATGATATATCGTGTCATTTATGTCAGTCTTTTCACGGTGCTTAGTTCAGAAATACAGTTAGTTTGTCAAAAATAAACAGACATGACAGACTTTTTAGCGACTGAGTGTACACATAGTGACGGCCATTTGCATACTGCTATGATATGATGGTAAATTGTATTAGCATGCTTAGATAAGGTTTATCTTTTATGTTAAATATTTCAGTGTTTCTCTGAAATAAACAGACGTGACCGACAGTTAAGTAATTGTCCCACATAACAACAGGTCCAACATAGTTTGTATCAAATAATGGTACATTTTAAAAACATTAACATGCGTCGATGTGTTGTTGTTTTTCATTTATCTTCGGGCATAGGTTTTACATGTCGTGCGTATGTTTCCGAACTGTACAGAGCAGCACCACCCCCCAGACTCTCACCCCGTCGGTCCATTACATTTATTTTCTCTCACAGGTTAGTGCCATTTTAAAAGACCACGCGACTCAATATGACGTCAGGTACGGTGTCAGTTAGGAACTTTAAAGGTCGTATTAGGCAGTTGGACATGTTTTACTCTCGCGAAAAAAACTGAAGAAAATGCAATTTATTAGTGCCCTACATCCATGTGAAAAATAACCCATAACACCACACTCGTACAATGCATTTCCTATCCGAGCCATGTTGCACAGTTTGCTATTTTTTAAACTAATAAAACCACGTGACAGCTTACTATTGAAACCACTTAACGTGAGCCGAGTAATCAGCCCTGACGTCGATTTCTATTTTAAGCTGAAATCCCCATCGCTCTTTTTATAGGTTTTGAAATAATAGACATTTTAAGCAATATTATTTCAAGATTGCCCCTGTCTGACAATTAGGTTAATATCATAAACAGCCTTTACTGAGACTAGGGTATAGGTTTATGCAGCAATTTGCATAAATTCCCCAGAGCAGAGCAGGCGCGTATCTGGACCGTTTTTGAAGTTACGCACAAATACAAGGGAAATAACCTTTGAAGTACTAATTTTGAATATATTCGGTTCTTTTCTAATGAATAACAGGTAAAATGCGATGAGGAACGTAACGAATAATGACGACGTGTATAATTTTAATCATTTTAAACCTTTTCAACTTCATTGGTGTGGTAATAAGATTTTATAACATAGAAACTACGGAAATAAGACATGTCATTCCTAGCCCGGGTTAGCCATCGACTTTCTTAGTGTTTTTGGTTCTTTTAGATTTTCGATTTTTCGAACGGAGGTTACGCACGTGCGTAAAGTGCGTAATGGCAGAAACGCTCCTGGAGCAGAGGAAAGATTGTTGATACATTTATAAGATATAGGCAAACTGTCTGATACCATTTTAACAAAGCAGTTAAATCTGTTATATAGACTACACACCAGTGCAAAACTAAGTGAAATGAAATGTAAATGAATTGTTAATAAATTTAAGTATGTCAGTGTATTATTCGTTTTTAGCCCAGTCCGCACAGCTCGTTTTAGGTGCTTATATAGACATACATGTAAAATAATGTTGCCATTTTCTAAATTAATATTGTGTTCCTGTCACTATGCTTAAAGTTGCGGGCAAAGATAGTTGCACTTTAAAAAAAATAATAAACGTCATATTAGTGATAAACCCATGGACCAGCTGCAACGAAACGAACAATAACCCTGTGAAGAAGGTTGAGAAACCGCACATTCTTTGTAATTGTTGCGGCGTATCTGGTTATCCTCACTTTACAGTAGTAACACATTCTGGTCAGCCCGAATAAATATCAGAGCAACTTGCTTTGGAAGAAATTACCGGTCACACCATTTACCGTATTGTTCCTGTTATACGTCCACAAACATTTTTTAAAGAACAGTTATAATCCACAAAACAGTAATGGAGGTTAAAATGCAAGGTATAACAACAAATTGGTTCTTTAATTTTTTGTCTTGAAGTGTTTATGTATCGCAGGTCGTGATTGACTGTTTTGAGCGTGCATTGTACATGTACCGCCTTTACGTGTTGTTGATAAATGCTCCTGGTGTAAAATTGATGGTCTTTATCGCCAAAGTTGTGCATTTGCCACTTGTCCGACTGCCGATTTTATGACTAGTCCGGGACTAATTTAATGATCAATGCCCGAAACTGCATTTTGATTTGTCCTTTACGTCGGACTACCGTATTTTTCCAGTCCTGTTTAATCTATAATTCTTTGGTGCCTCGGTCCCGAAAGGCTAATTTTCTGAAAATCAACAACAACAATGAATTGTGATATATTAAATTCTACACCGCATATTTTAATGGTATTTTTGTTTTATTAATTTGTTAAATGTCGCAACTATACGAGTACAGCCAATTAAATCCGACAACAATCAGTTATAAAAAATATTATTTTTAATCATACAGTACTTTGTATTTTGACTTCATTTTTACAATGCCAAAAACAAATTAACATACTTTCTAACGGACCCGACAAAAATACACTAAGTTTAACAGTTTCTCCCAGTTATTTAATTTGTCAACACCACACCTGTGTGATAGGAATCTGAATCCCGATTGGAACATTCTTTTCGGGTTGCGTTCGGGGATGCTATCAGCCACATTACCATAGACGGACCATCGATGATACGAATTATTTCGTTACCACAGAAGCCAATGAGACGCCGCGCGGGATATTTGGCACATTTTATATGAGTACCGTTTAACAGATGTCACATGAATGTCTGGAAATTCAAAACGTATGGAAGAAAACTCAGCTACAGTACTATATGCGCGGGAATAAGCTTGTATACTTATCGCTAATTGTCAGACCATTTCTGCATTTTTTGTATTAAGTGCGCAGGCACTTAATATATAGTAACCATAAAAAGTTCAGCCAAACAGTTTAAATTCATTCAAAACTTGAATGACAAAGAAATTTTACACATATATCTATTAAAATGTTTCTGCAGAAATCGATGATAGTTAATGCAGTCTGCCCTTGCATACGAATTATTGCAGTCGTGTAATATAACAAAAATCAACAATTGATACTAGCAAGGTTTTAAATGTGATATTTGTCTCAGTTCTTACATTTACGTTTTAAGCTTAAGTAGTTGTTATTTAAGAAACAAAAGGATCCAAACACCGTAACAGATATATAACAGTATGGTATTTTTTCTGCTGAAATAGCATAAACATTACCGTTAAAAATAACATCACGTCTCAAAGCTGTGACGTCACCCCATACACATTTCCAAAACCGATTATAAATACAAGGGTTGTCGTTCTCTAGTTTAGAGGTATGTTAATGGTAACATTTAAAACGTGCCTTGATACAATGGGGGAAATGGAAATTGTCTCCTTGGTTAGATAATATCAGAGGTATTCCAGACAGTAGGTAGGTCATTTGGTTTGAAATTCTTGGACTTTATGGCCTGTTCTATTGTAGGATATTGCAATTCCTTACTTTTGCATAATTATAAGCCTAAAATCCTATTACATTTTGATAGAGATTTGTTATTTAAAAAAGAAAATAGAAGTGTTTGTTGGCAGATAAGTCATCATACACTCCAGCGAGAACTATGAACATTGAAAACAGAGTAAATCAAATGAAAAGTGCCTACTTGCATTGAAGGATTATTCAGGGAGACCATTCATTAATGTCTCTCATTGACACGCCTCTCTTTCCTTTCGAAAGATATATTACTTTTCAACAGGCACGCACATTGGCCGCGAATTGTAAAGATCATGCAGGGTCAATCCTTCGTGCGGGCAAGCGACACCGCCCAACAGCTGGGTTATGTAAATGGATTAATTAACACTTAATACTTACACTGTAAATTGCAAAGAAAACACTATTTTTTCAGTGAGGAATGAAACGTTGCAATCTAAGTAATACAATTTTGGTATTTGGCTACAATTTCAAAGTAAACAGCAATATATCTGACATTCAAAAAATGTTCATTAGATAAGTTTTATTTTAGTAATATGATTAAAATACTTTACCACTGTTTTAACAATCAGGAAGTTGTAACTGTGCGGTTATATCATTTAATAATTGAAGAAAACAAGCAACATAATATCATTTAACCAGCATCTTGTTCTTCAATCTTACAAGTCTACGCTGTGACGTATATATGTTGTATATGGGCCGCAAACTCGCATTCCAACAGCACAAATTGCGCATGAGATAAACAAACATGCGTCCATTAATGCACTTACATGTTACTGGTAACCACACACGTTAACCTTAAACGAAATGTATTGTTATGTGTATAAGTAAATCGCATTGAATCCATGTTGATATCGCATACCACTGTTATTATTGAGTGCATCTATTAGTTTTTGTCAATGCGTAGAACACTTGATGCAATTAATGCAAATGCATGCATAATAACAACAATGGCGGTCTGTAAATATGTTTATGTAAGTATGTAATACAGTCGTCTTTTTTTCCAGTACACGAGAAGAAACTCAATTTTTCCCCACTTTCTACACGAAGTTGTCTCCAAATATGTTTGCAATATCCACCAGTCTCAACTTAAGGTTTTTTTTAAAAAAACAAACAAAACAAAACACCCCACAACAACAACAACCAAACAATCTGTTTGGCATGTCATTTTCTTTAACAATTCTAGGAGTTCATCAAATAGCTATGTAATTATTTTGGGGTGCCCGTGGCGTAGAGTTAAAGTCGCCATTTTGTAACTCTCGGGACCTGCCAAATGTATCTTCAGAATCGATGTACTTCCTTCGCGCATTTACTTCTATTTTGTATGTCGTCCTAATTGTTTGGTTTTGTGTCTACAGTGTATCATATCGATACTTTTATGGTAATGATTTGGTGGAGGAAGACCCCGGTAGGGCTGATAGAGAACTGTCGCTCCGGGATGGATCCAGGGGTTGGGGGGGGGGATGCACCCCTCTCCCCCACCAACCGGTATAAGAGTCAAGTTGTGAAAACATATATATGCATGCTTAAAAATACTAAGCTTTTAAAGTAAATCTTGTGTGTTGAAGGTTGAAGTTAGGGTCTTGTGCATATATATTTCGTATTTACTGCGATAAAGTTGAATGGATTTTGATTCATACCACCCCCACCACACACACCACCACCACCACCAAATTTTAATGGATCCGCCCCTGCTAAACAAAAACTTTCACGTGAGGAGTTCGTCAATATGATCCGTGGTGTATCAGTAGACCTATCCATAGTTTGTGCCACTCTAAACATTAAACCTGGTCGTCACCATAATGACTATAGTTATATAATAATTGATGTGATGAATATATTATAATGCATATTTTTTCAATGTAATATTGCACAATGTAATTATTTAAAATAATAATCATGCAGCTTTCAGTATTTCAGAAGAAATTATTTTTAATGCTATTCTTTAAAGAACATAGGCATATTTAGTGTCAAACAAATTGTTAAACAATTAGCAAGTTTATTATCCTAACTTTATCTTTGTAAAAGACATGTTTTACCAATATCTTTAAAAACAAAATAATAAAGATTAAAAATACATAATGAACCTTCTCTCTTCTTTGGTCTTCCACGGTTCATGATGCATACCCCATGCTGTTAACAGGTGTCATTCTGACCACTGATTACTTATATCCAGCATATGTTAAATAGAACCATAAAGGCATCTCTCCTTTGATGCCATATTGCACACCATGTGACCAGTTGGATATCAACATGAGACAGTCACATGCTAAATTAAACATGTGTTTCTGGGGCACAGGCTAGGACTATATATGTTCTCTCAATCTTGGACTTGGCATCAAACATGCTCAGACATTAAATGTTGAAACATCAAAATTGAGGCTTATCTGCCTTTTTCCAGCGCCCCCCTCCCAGATGTAAATTCAAAATACCGGCAGTCGATTTAGGATAAATATAATAAACGATAGCGTTACAAACACTGTGGTATCCACTGCGGAAAAGTCGCGTTTCGAGACAATATGATCTGCTTGTAAAAGATAAGATGAACTTTAAACTTTGACATGATGATAGCATGGAAACGCTCAATCGACAAATTAATTATTGGTTTGGTTATCGCCAATTGATGACTAGCGTTCATTCGATGAACACTTCAGAAATAGGACAAGGTTGAGTATGGCGGTCAAAAATAGGAATATAGTGAACGAAGGGTGAAACCGAAAATGTACGAGCACGTTAGTACGATCGTGGCTAAATGAGTCGAGTCGCAGATTTCTATCGCTTCCACATCACAACACCATTGAATACGGAACGGACAAAATTATTGTGCAGAGGTTTTCTAGCTTTCCAGCGGCGCCCCATAGTTCTTCCTACACGATGCAGACTTTAGTTATTTGACATTTCACTTATAAGTTACCAGAGCGGCTATGCAATTGGCGCTGCAACATGAAGCATTTTAATAACCAAAGTTTGCTACTAACATCTCTAGTTTGACAAGGCAAAGTAACATCCAATCTTGTGCGTAGACACGCTGACGCACGCAAGTGCAGCAATAAAGATGGACACCAAACCACTTTGATATATAATTTTGGCAATTATCTATAAGAAATCTGTCGTTTTCAAATGTAAAAAAGCTTGTACATACATATACTGTGTCGCTGTGAGTAAACTAAAAGACACCCTCGTATTTCGTATTTACATTTTTTTATTTTTTTAACATTTTTGTTTTGTTTAATTATTGGGTTAATCGTCCCGCCAACAGTATTTTAGTTATCTGGAGAATATATATAGTACTGCCTTCACGATGCATAGCATGCCGTGGACACCTGACATGGTACCACACCCAGTCAGATTATCCTGACACAGGGACAACCAGTCGTGGAACTACCCTTATATTTGCTTGAGCGTTAGCAAGGAAGCTATACCACTACCATTTTAACGACTTAAGTATATCGCGGCCCGGGATCGAACCCGGGGCCCACAGTTCCTGGAGCCGACACTCTACCGATTGTGCTACCAGGTCCGGTAGTTTACAGTTTTGTTCATACTATAGCTACACGTTAATTGCATTTTAATAATCCACTGGATTATAAGGAGAGAATGTTTGAACACACCCTCATAGAGTTTAAAGGTGAATGCAGCAAGAATCGGGGGATTAGCATTTATCTGTCTAACATACCATTAAAATGTCGAAACCAAAGTTCATCCATACAGACGCTCACTGTGATCCATACATGTCAGCATGTAGGCGTAATAAATAAACAATTCACACGATTGTCAAGTGCAGCATTTACCCACTCAAACATCGGGCGGCTTCATTCTAGTACTTTAGTTCCCTAATCAAAAGTGGAAAATGTGACGCAGTTATCACTAAGTATTGCTGAACAGTCGTTTAGTAAAGAACTCGAAAAATGTCTTGTTCACTGTCATGGTGTTTTCTGAATTTGATAATATTGACAGATTTTACCTCTGGATACAAGGTATACCAGACATATATCCCAAACGGGGATCGGGTCCCGAACCCTTGTATCTTAGGCGAGTTATGGCCAGCTGTTGGCCATAGTAATTCGCAAGGGGGTGGTCCTAGAAATCCGTTTGGTCGCAAGTTTAACATGTATTTGGTAAGTTATATTTTCTATCTATTTTAATTTATATATGTACCATGTATAATATTGTTGGAAGATTCGGGGTCGAGCCACCGACGCCACGAAAAGGACGGTAGATGTAAAGCGCCAACAAGAATAAATATTCATATTTTTTGGATTATATAAATCAGTATACGTATACCATTTTGTCATCTATAATAACTGGCGTGGTCGTTACATGTCAAATGTACCTTTAATAGATACGGAATATTTGAAGCACTACAAACGATGGATTGAAACCTTATCTCTGACACTCTGATCACCATATTATATATCTATGTTACATGTGCTGTAAAGATTGAGAAACCAAAAGCGTCGCGACGGATTTGAGATTTTCAAGTCTGTTAAAAGCTAAAATACCCTAGTATACTTCCGGACTTAGCGTGTGGAAATATGCCTTATGCCAGGGATGGATCCAGGGGTAGAGGATGCACAAGTAAATTTGGTCTGTTTTCTGCTTAGATCGAAGTCAGGATCCCTTACAGTGGGTATATATCTAGTATTTACTGTGATAAAGTTGAATGGATCATTATTTATATACCACCAAAACAAATGACTGGATCCGACCATGTACCTCTGGACTGCACGTCTGGGAATATACCTTAAGTGTATGTGTCATCTTCACACAATGGTTAACAAGATAGTTTAATAGTTTAAACAAACATTAGGTGCTGAATCGTGCAATTCGCATCACGACTACAAGGAGATTGCGTCCTCTTCTGACTGTAGGTTCCCAGTTATGAGGTTCTCGGCTGTCAGCTCCCTGTTGCTAACTTGAACTTTCTTAGATTTCCTTTTATCTTTTCCCTAAGTCATGGAGCGAGATATGTCCGTATGATTGGGATGGAGACGGACTGACGAACGGCCAGGAGCTTGGAGACCCCGATTGCACATGGCGCCAGGGTAATGTGCACATCAACAATACACACATCTCTCACCCAGGTAGGATTAATGTTTGGGGTTGTGTTTATAATTAAACCCACATAATTGTCATCATTTAAACTAAGAAATGTCCGTTGACTATGAAATATTTCCTTAAAATTTCTTGATTTCGTCCGCCCGTCCGTCGCGCTTTTGTCCAGGCTTTATCTCAATATCTCAGCAACCGCTGGCTTGAATTCAATGCAACTTTATGGGAAGCGTTACCAAAAATATAAATAAATAAATAAATAAATAAATAAATAAATAAAAAATAAATAAATAAATATGATATTATCGACACATTCCGTTTCGATTATTGTTTACGGAGTTATTGCCCTTTTTAAATTTCTGTATAATGTGATATAGGACCATTCGCGTCCGGGTATTGCTGAGCAGTGGAATTCAATGATACTTTATGGAAAGCTATGCTTATAAGTGCAGAAGTCCATATTGTCAGCAGATTCTGGTTTGATTATTTTTACAGAGTTATTGGCCTTTTATTGAAAGCTTCACTAACATTAGTAGATGCGCATGTATTCAGCTCTTTTCGATTGAATGAATTTTATAGAGTTATTGCCCTTTTTAAGTTCTATATAGCTTGATACTGGAACGTTCTTGTCCGGGCTTTTTCTCTGCAACCAGGAGTTGGAATTCATTGACACTCTATGGAGAGCTTCACTAACAAGAGTAAATGTACATAATTTCAGCATATTTCAACAAAATGATTTTTGACAGAGTTATGGTTCTTTGAAATACTGTATAGTGTAGCACTATTATAGCAACCACTTGCAACATCCAAAAACACTATATATAAGGATCATCACTTGTTATTGGCGATTCACATAATACCAAGAGAAACATCTATGTGATATATTGTTGTATTTATCATAATTTTGAAAACACATGTACTTTGCTGTTTTTGTCTACACAGGAGTGTGTGAGCCGATCGACAGTGAGTTCTGCCGCGAGAAAAATAGTGCGGCGCGTATACGTGAATGCCCGGGCTTCAGGACAGAAACAGTGGAAGTGTGTGATGGTTCTGAAGATGCGGGTAAACCACGCTTTTTTCAAATACATAATCACCATTGTCGTTTTAAAGTATAAGCCATCTCTATTGTGGGTAAGTACCTAATTTTAGAAATATTATCATGATTCTAATTTGCTTATTGTTCACCATGTGTTCTCTTCGTGCGTATTGCCTACCTTTTTCTAACAAGATACGATTTTGACACTAACTGAATTGTTACATGTAGACAGAACAAATCGCGAAAAAGCATCGCTCTGTATTCTTTCCACCTGTATAAAAAGCTCGACAGTAATGTCTGCTAAAATAGATATCGACGTCAGAGTGGATTACCCAAATGATTATATAACGTGATATCAAAAGTAAGTCTAAGTGTATCTCTCCAGCGTGGCTCGGATAGGAAATACATGTTTTCAATGAAGAGTGATAACTTATGCTTGACTGTTCCTACAGATCTAGGACATCAATGAACAGCATTTTGCAGGAACGTTTCAGATAACAATGATTAATTTGGTTATTTGAGAAAAGAAATGTTGGTCCAAACTGTCGGTACCACCTTTATGAGTACTCAGTAGTAAACAGAGGGGCGGTGGTATATTTCTGCAGTATACCAAATATTTACCTTAAAGGAATGTCAGTCATTGCAATTTGAGTAGTAAGAGTAATGTCCCCTCATGAACCTCAAAGGAAATACATGAACGGATTTGGCTTATATCTAGACCTTTGCACTGCTCCCCATTATTGCTTTAATTGCAGGTCCATTCATATCTTAGTGTTAAACAAGTAACTTTTATTTAAATGTATGAAAATCAAAAGCTTTAAATTAAATTTAAATCGTATTTATTAAGTGCAGAGATTTCTTGAAGAAATACAAGTACACGTAATAAAAACAACTTCTTAAGTAAAATGATTAGTTCCTTTAGCTTTTGATTGCGAGGTCTAGTGGTTGAGAAGTTAGATGCCAGGATCGGAGTCTCGTATTTCGTCCGGCAGCACCAACCACTAACTGGACATCCCTCCGGATAGTTATACCATCTGGGTATTTGTTGTACAGTCAAAAGAGACTAATATGTGGTTGAAATTTAATTTAATAATTTTATGAAATGTAATTTATTGCCTAATTTGAACTCGAATTCAGCTCTAAGCAAGATTGGCAAATTAGAAAAGAAACGCATACACCTATATACATGTGTAAAAAGTACGTTGACAAACGTCCGAATAGATGTACCACCAAATTGTTAAGAAAGCATGCAATGAATTTCTCGGAATAAGCTTACGTAGTTGTGAAACATTTACAAAGAGCATGCAACCTGTTCACCATCGTCGGAGTCCACAGTTACTGAATAGGACTTTGTTATATATTCTTATTCACTCCATTCATACACTGTGGGATAATTGTCTTTTCACCGATTTCGCCTAAAGCCAAAGCAGTTAAATCATTGGCCGCAGGACAAAATGTGCACCTATTATCCAATCGAATGGCTCGTACTATGAAGATTTCGGCTTTCCTTCGAAAATGACGTCATCAATGCAAAGAGAATTCCATTCGGAACACCTCGCCCTTTCTCTCATTGTCAAGGTATTTGGACTTGACATCCAACACTATATGCTGTCATAATAATTGTTTTATTTGTCGATGGAAATGCTTGGTGTTTGAGTGAAATAAATTTAAGATAAAGATATTTATTAAATAGTGTAAATGCCAGCAGAGGTTCTTCTACATAAACGAACAGATACAGTAAGCTTTAGCATAACTCTGTCTCCACTGACTGACTTTGAATTTGCAACATTTTGTTGTTCTCATGGCCTGTAAAACTATGTACTGGCAATTCTGCGATTTCTTTATTCCTTTTTTGTAAAACACGTCAATGTGCAATTATTACTCATATCAGCACATACTAGAAACTACTTACCCTGATGAATTTTACTTTCATTGCATACCAAGTAGATCAGTTTAACTTTGTCCACCATTTTGGAACTATTTCTGTATGGCTACTACTTAATCCGAGTCTATTTCGAGTGAGATAATTCAAATTCCAGATATTTTGAGACCTCCACACGTACGAGTAGCGGAAATGTAAGCGTTGTTTTTATTGGCTGACATCTGTTCAAATTTAACTCTTAACACGGCGATATCGTGGATAAAAATCCTATGGTGTATAAATGGAGTGAAACGTATTCAGTAGCCGTGGGCTCCGAAGATGTCTGTTCACAAGACCCTAATCAGACGCACCATTCGCATCATCTTCGCCCATTTTCGTACACGTTGGGAAAGGAACTTTCTGAAGGAAAATCAGCCGAATTGTTTCGAAAATAAGCTGAAATTAAAAGAACTGAGTTGTTCTGAATGCGGAGTAATTCAAATAATTCCGTCATAAGGACGATGACGTAGATATCGCCGATGCGTTTCAATTGACAAGATCCTGCTTCCTTATCGTCTGTCGTTATACATATGCTACAATAGCTTGGTTTCTTAAACAACAAATACACAGGTTTGTCTAACTTAACGGGAAATGAACATAATGAACATCATGTAACGTTGTTGCATGAACACAATTTGGGGATAATTTTTCAAGCATCTTTTCATCCTTCTCGCGGGCTTTCCGCAGCTTCCGTGTCCTACATTTATACCAGTAACCACTCCGTTTATGATAGTTATCAGTCTATTGAGTTATTTGGGGAAAGTATAACACGTACATTAACGTTGGAAAAAACAACTGTAAAATTACAAAGAAGATACTGTTAAAACATAGTTATTTGAATGCTAAAATTTATTATCTAAAGATTTTATGATGTTAAACATCCAATGGTAATAACTGAATGCACACTTTCAGCTGAGTAATTAAAGCTGGTATCAGACAGTTTGGACCAGACGTTTCTCTCTCAAATAACCAAATAAATTATTGCCGGCTAAAAAAAATCGGACAAATGCTGATTATTGAGTTTCTATATTAATGTGAAAAGTAAAACATAACACATCAATCGTCAATACAAATAGGTATTTTCTATCTGAGCCACGCTGAACAGTTAGCTATATTTAAACTAGGAAAACTATCTGGTATAAACGGAGACAATACTCTTAAACAGTACATTTTGTATATTGTTTCTTACAGAAACGGAGACCTTTGACCTTCGACTGAACATCAGTGCAGTGCCTGAGCAAATGACGACCTACGTATGCCAGGTTTTTGACCTCCCGTTTGCCGAGAATCAAACCTACGACCTGTTCTCTGGCAAGCCCATCATAGGCAATCGAGAGGTTCTTCATCACATGGTTTTGTTTGGGTGCGATAACAATGGTGAGTAGGAATTTCTTCTGAAATCTAATTTTGTGTGTGTTCTTTATTGTATTAAATAAAGAGGAACGCATTCGCAATTGTATGTTGCAACTAAAGTATTTTCTTTCATCGATCTAAACAAGCTGTTTAAAGAGTTGCCAGTTAGGTTCAGGTCTTCATTTTGTGGGAGCGACAACTATTAGTTTCAAGAACGGAGGTCTTCCAACTTCTTTAGTAAAAACTTCTATAAAAGTACTATTCTATGACACTGTACATAGTGTCGTCCCGGTTTCTATTGCAAAACAAACAAAATGGTTGGTTGCCGTTATCATAGATTTACAGACTTACCCTTTAAATGACAAGCACGAGCATGCAGTCAAACGTTTCCGATATCATATATTTGCCATTGGTGGATAAAAACACTAAGTGATACAATGTTTCAAACATATTAAGTGTTTGATTTAAAACAACAACAACAATTACTACTACTACATTGAAGTACTCTTTTTACTTGTACCTCGTGTGTTGCAAGAAATTGTAATTATACAGGAAACTGAAACAGGCATGAAGTGCGGAAAGTATATTACGTAAATCAAATATGTTTTACATAAAGCTACATATTTTTATAACCTTAAAAACCAATTGTAAGCAAATGTCAAAGTTTACAGAAGAAAAAGAACAATAGAAATATACCGGAATATGTTTTGTTTTTTTCGAATCCGGATATGTTAAACAGAAATTTAAAGAAAAAAAAATGTTTATGGATATGAAGTGTCGTGAATAAAATAAGGAACAAGGAAATTGTAAACAAGTTAACAAACTAGTCCGAACATGAGTCCTGTTGCATAATATAATGTCAACCGGAAAGCGTTGTTCGTCCAACTATCAAGAGTACATTGGGTAGACGCAGAGAGTACAGGACACGTATGATAGTACGGAAAAAGGGCATCATGGCCTTCATCAAAAGTAATAGAAGAAACTGTGCAGTACCAATTTAAGTCATGTTTCAACTGAAGTATCAAGCTTAACTTATATTTCCGCTTTTTTAAAGTAAAACGTCCAACCAACAGATTTTCAGCTGCCCACATAATGTATTCATTCGAAGCAGACACAGTGCTGCCTCTACAGTGATTCCCACATACTTCCACATTATTGTGGCCATGTGCCAAACCACACTATTCTAGCAATGTGCCAAACCACACTATTCTGGCAATGTGCCAACTGGTGGGGGCACTTTCAGTATAAAATGATCGTTATACAAAATACCTGTAGTGACACTATAGTAATTTCAAGGTCTGTGGATATATCCGGGACTTCCGTACTTCTGTACTTTTCACAGTCGTTTTTTTTTAACTGAGCAGCCATGGTCGACCCTGACATACATTGATGTGAAACTCGGCAATAGTAAGAATGAGACATATATTAAAAAAAACAGACAACCTTGTGGTTTGTTTTGTGGTTAAACGAAAAAAAAAAAAAAAACACGACGGAAACATAACATGCTTTGAAAAATTCTTCAAACCGGATGTTGTTATGACATTGTCTTGTTTATTATGTTATGCCAGGGGCGTGCCTAACGACTGTTGAGAATATGAACTATTTCTAGGGCATCCGGGGGCATGACCCACCGGAGCATTCGGAAGGGGGGGGGGGGGGGGGGAGGGGGCGGTACGGTAGGGTAAACACGTAAAATCAGCCTATAATTTATTTGCTTTAACATGAGTTTAACTAGTAAATAAATAAGACTGGCAAAGTATTTGTAAACTCTGATCAGACATTTAATTGTAGTTACATAAGCAAAATAATAAAAATATTTAAAATATACAACAATGAAAACATAACAATTAATGGGTGTGTGTTATATATGTAAAATACTTACTAAACGTATCAAGATTCAATGTTGATTGAAATGATCGAATGAATTGTTAACGGTTTTGCATTAATAAGCTAGGCCATATACAATCTTGATAATTTCGATTAATACTGTCATTCATTTAAATACCGACACCAGCAGGACCCAAGGGCCCGTTTGGTGAGAGAGGCGGTCTGCCAATAAGGTGGCGTGAGTTCGACTTTTTGTAGCGATTTAGTCATGAAATTATTTTCGAGGTCTGCACATATCTTCGCTGTTTTCTATACATTAAAAATCAATGCGATTTCCTTCGCCTTTTATCGGACAAACACGCCCACTACTTGCCCGGCACTGATGGTCTTGTTGCGGTGAATGTGCAACTTGCGGTGTAATGTGCAACAAAGCTAAACTTGACAATTGGCCAGCTGTCATGGTCGATCTCAGATACGTTTTCAGCCGTCGCATTGAGCTAAATGACCACTCGGCTGATGCCGTGAAGATAGGCATAGATAGGAACACATGCAGGCAAATTACCGTATTCGGATAAACATCTACATTCAGCGTTTCCGAAATAGTCGAGGGCTGATATAAAAACAACAACAACAAAAAAAAACGGTGCTGCCGGTCGGTCTTCCGCTTGTAGTAGACGGTCAAACAGCTCCGTAGCCAGATGATACATAAACGGAAAAACATGTTGAGTCTCCAATAGCCAGAAATAGTATCAGACAGGGCATTCGCTCGATGTTGTTGTCGCGCAACTGTGCGTGGTTGAACGTCGACGCACGCGGCCAATTCCACGGACTTGTCATATAACGCGTTCCATAGGCACTCGTTGTTGCGTTGCTCGGCGATATACCCGAAATGAGTGACAGCGAGCTTGAAGGCGTCGGCTTCTGAATCTTCTAAAGGAGCTTCTATAGGCTCTTGCTGCCCATTTGTTTCACAGAGCGACCGTAACTTGGTTTGACGAGTCGTCGCCGCGCGGTTTTCTGCGTTTTTGTGAACGCTTCTTGTTATCGCAGTAAACGTTTTGCAGAATAGATGGAACAAAACGCCACCTCTTGAACAGTTGACATCATGTTGCGTGCCACCGTTTCCTTTGATGCATGACAGACAGCCAGATTACGATAATGAGCGCAACAATATGTGTATATGGCCCATGTGAGGATTTCTCAAATTCTTGCTGGGACACTTCTGAATTTACCAGACATGAAGTCCCGTCATACCCATGCCCCCCCCCCCCCCCCCCCCCCCACACACACACACCTCATTTTACAACCGCAATCTCGGAGCTAGTAGTAGACTCGCAGTGGGCAAACCCTATAAAGTTTTCAGCAATCGTGAATGCCTCTTTGTCAAAATACAAAGTAAAATTATCCAGGTAATGCCAAAAAAGGAAATGCCTCATTCCTTGAATGCCAGATGATAGTAGTATAAACTCTACAAAAACCTTCAATAAATGTTTGTTACAAAAAAACTGCGTTCCTGAAACCAAGTGTCGATGGTACATCAGGCATCTGGTCAGAGAATACACAGGGGGATTTTAAATTAAAGATTGTATGAAGGCACCTACCTTGCAAAATATATCCATTTTAACAAAATCACCGCCTAAGCCACCATTTTTATCCCAATGCAACATTGTCCTCGATTAACTATCCTCGGATGCAGTGCCACATCCAGTGACCTGATTGTACTCTCACTGTCTTAGTACAATTGTCTCAGAGCAGGAAGAAACAGAAATATGTATGATTGAAGTATGATAGCAGAACAATTAGCAGAATTTGGAAAAGGCTTAAATTACACGGATTTTAATTAGTGAAGACAACTGGTAGTATCTAACGAGGGTTTGCGGCGATTTTAATTCGCTTTTTGACGTTTTTATTTTTTCAATTTTCGGAAGCAAGTGCAAGCAAGTGCGTAAGTTCGTAAGCCCAGGACACGACCCTGTACGCGAGTACCAAAATAGAAAAGCAGGTCAAGTTTTTTTAAAAGTAATTATGCAATTATCAGGTCTGAAATTGTTCCCAAATATGTCGCCATATTACGTGCATGTACTGTAGTGACAGACATGTAAAACTGAGCGAAATCATTACACACTATAGTTTAGGCTGCAGTTCATTCACCTTATTATCTGTTATATGTAACATTCAAATGTTCAAATTATATACATTATTTACTGCCGATGATATTTCAAAATCAGGAGTACTTTTTCAGTCGCATGTTATTGTGATGGTGACTGTCCATTTAAAATTAAATACACAGGATAAGTTTATGTTCATGTTACTGTTTCACAAAACGAACATATTTTCATGCTCGCCAAAGGCCTAAAAGTGAAAGGCAATTGTAAATAAAAACCCCTCGACGACGACATAATGCATGAACGAAGCGGACACAAATTAATCTTGAGTTGTTAACATATTGTCCATAACAGTTATTAAAAACATTAAACTCAAAAGGCCATTATCTGTGTTAACATGGTACTTGCCAGCAAAAAAAGCTGTTTATATTTTTTATTTTTAGTCTTCTTCCACCACGATGTGCTTAACGTTGATGAGGATAAGGTCAGCTGTGCATGTACGTCGTGGTAGATGGAATGCCCATAAGTAAAAATAATGCAAACAAGAACCACGGAAACTACCACTAACAACAACAACAACAACAACAACAACAACACGACAAATATTTCATTACTTAACTGTGACCGTGTTTGCTTCATTAAAAAAATAACCTTTCATTACTATTTAAAATATAATTCAGATGTGCTCGCGGACCCATCACGTGGCTTGTTCACGTGCTTCATGAACGACCAGACTGGTTGCCGGTCAATGATTGCAGCGTTTGCCGCATGGGATGATGACGTCAATGCGTTCTGTCTCCCGGACCATGTAGGAGTAAAGTTGGGTCCCGGCGGCTTTAGCCGTCTGATGATACAGGTAATTTGAAAATTCTACTTTCTATTTATTGCATGAAAAAATAGGCTTCATAAAGTTTACGAAGAAGTATGATAGGCATGGCTCAAAAATGAGAAACACGAATATTCGCTCGAAAAATCTAGATAACTGGAGATTAGTAACTTAAAGAACAACACCCTCACTGGGTTGGCACATGTCCTTTTAAAAACCCTTTACAATACAATCAATGGATTGGAGAACAATCCAATTACCGGTTCTTATGTGTTTTATAATTAAAAGTTTATAATTTCCATAATGTTGAAATGTAATACTATCCGTTATTGTTTTCGCCGTCACTGAGGTAATTAGGTGAAAACAGGACATAATTTAATAGCATTGTTACAATTATGATATTTTTGTTTACAAATCAGTATCACTGGACGAATATTGAAATGAAACCTGGTCTAACAGACAATTCCGGCATACGGTTGTTCTACACATCGCGCATGCGAAACCATACTTCCGGTATGCTTATGGTGGGACAGACGTATCTGGAAATCCCGCCAGGGAAAGAACGATCAACATTTTCCGGCGGATGTGTTGAGGAATGCTCCAAACATCGTATCAAGGCCCCGGTTAAGGTCATCGATCTCTTCCATCACATGCATTATCTCGGTGAGACAATAAGAATGAGAATATCTTAAGAATGTCTCATTTGAAATAGTTTTTTGCTACATAACTGTTGCCGTTAACGGCTAATTCCCCACCTGAATTTTTTCCCTCTAGCTGAAAAATTCCCCTCGATCTTAAAAAATACCTATTATGGCTTATATGCCTTTAAAAATCGCATTTTTGTTCAAATCGTCGATGTTTAGAACACGCAGTATCCACTTCAGTTTCCAGAGTGTGCAAAACACCAGGGCCAGGTATTCAGAACCTGCCGTCAACAGAATAGACATTTAACAAATAGATAGCCTATATATGACTGAATAACGATCCTGAAGGTGTGTGATAGTTTGATCACGGGAAGTAACTGCTGGCCGGCCCTGTCCCGATCGTTCCGAAATTTAAACTATCTTTCGCGTTTTATTCCCCTACTAAAAGCCCAGGTCTTTTACCCCAAAAGGAAAAAAACCCACCAGGTTTAGAAATGAAATGGGGCGGAGGATTTCACGTGAAGTCATACGGTAATCTAAACAAATGCGATATTTAACGTCTTAATTGTTAAGCAAGTTATAAAAAGTCGCTCTAAATGTCTTGCTTTACAAAATCTACAAATAACCACTATCGGAATTTCTGCTAAAATTGACAACGACATTACAGCGAATATAACGTCATCTCAAAAAGCGCCGTCATTCAGAAAGAAAATACATGTTTGTAATGACGAGTGGAGAGTTCTGCTTCTCCTTTCTTTTAGATGTAGGACATCAATAAACAGCACTTCGAGGAATTTTTCATTTAACAATAACTAATTTGTAAGTTTGAGAGAAAGAAAATGGGGCACACGCTGTCGGATTCCACTTTATATTACACTTATCAACATCGATACCGCCGTTCTGTTATAACAACACATTTAAAAATATTTTCTCAAATATTTATTATCCTTTTTATTCTTTGTAGCCACATTTGGAAAACCTTATGTCTTTTTAAACGATCTTTAATTCATTGCCAGAAAATATTAGAAAAAATGCTGTTTCTTTTCAAGGCAAGGAACAATACGTGGAGATTTACAGGAACGGGTCACGTGTCCGTCTTCTTTCGAGTGAAACTGATTTCGACTATAACGTTCCAAAGTTCTTCAGGTATGATCCCTGTGTTCAGAATATTACCTTATTGATTCCTTCCTTAAAGCCAATGAGTCTTGTTCAAATAACTAGAAAAAATAACGGTCATTAGATTTTTTTTACTTCATTTCAAATCTGGTTGCATAAATTGTATAACTAAGGTATTTTTTATTTCATATTAACTGCAAAGATGTTAATGAAAGAAGTACATTGCTTTGAGATGTATTCCATGAATTGGTCATTAGTAAACGTCAAAACTATAAAGTTTGATATTTTTGACAAAAAATAAATATGCAACCAGATTTGACACTAAGCAAAAAGGGTGATGGCCATTCTGTTTCCATTCATCTGGAAAAAAGCTAAAAAACTAAACATTTGAAAACGTGAGAAGCCCCAGGACTGTCATACAGTAACGTCTCAGTAGATGAACGAGAGTGTTTTAAAATGAATAAACTAAGCTTAACGATATTTGCAGAAGCTGATCCAGAAAATTTTGGTTGGGGAGTATGAATCAAGATCCATTCAACTTTATCGCAGTATAATAATTACTAGGTATATATATACACAGTAAGGGAACCTAACTTCGAACTAAGTAGTCAACAGACAAATTTTTCTTTAAAAGATAAGTATTTTAAAGCTTACTTGTATGTGTTTTCACAACACTACTCTTTTAAATGGCTGGTGTGTGTGTGTGTTTGTGTGTTTGTGTGTGTATGTGTGTGTGTGTGTGTGTGTGCATCCCCTCCCCCACCCCCCTCTGGATTCGTCCCTGCATGTAGCTCATTTTTGTGGATTTGAACTTTCGCATTGTTAAATGGTTCCGCTATAAATAGAAACAGATAAATATATTTTATCATTTACAAATAAATGTATTTTATCTTTTACAAATAGACGTTTATGAATACCACGTTAAATGTTTTATTGTGTAGAACATTTTATTGTCTGCAATGTTTGACAGTAATCCGTTCCCATAATTCTTTGAGCGCCTTCACCTTGTCCGCTCGTTCAGTGTTGGTACATATTAATAACTTCAGGTAAAGCAGCCAGCAATAACAGGAGTACCAGAACAGCAGACCATATACAAGTCTGTATTTAGTAGACCATTGTTTTTTTCTTTCACAGCGAGTATGTCTCTACATATTTTCCATATCCCGAATGTCTTCTCTCTTTATCAGATTCAAGGACTCGATTGAACTTCTGCCAGGGGACTACATCAAGACGACATGCGTATTCGATTCTAGATGGACCAACCGCACCACATTCTTTGGAGAAGGTACACAGGATGAGATGTGCTTTACGTTCATAAGGTATCAGCTGGTGACTTTACCCATTTCTGTATAATTTCTCATTTTCTGAGACTATGTTCTTTTAAGTATGCACTCATATAAAGCCTCCTCGGCAGTGTAAACGTTAGTGCGTATGTTTTTCTCTCATTTTTACATGTTTGTCACTTAAGTACTAATTATTATTATTTGAACTATTTTCATGCCTAATTACACAGATGGGATAATCCCGCAGATGTAAACATACAATTTCCAAGCAGAGATGTCGTTTGTACCTCACTACTTTCTGAGCCAATCACAGAGGTGAATGGATTTTTCTCCATATAATGGCGCAGCCCTAAAAAATATTGATTCAAAGGGCTTCCAATATGTGTTTAAAAAAGACAATATGATATCTGACGAACGACAACGCCGGACATCCGATTAGTACTTTGACTTTAAGTAACACTAAAAACTATGATCCATCAATAAGCCCTCACATCGACATAACATATGTGTTGCATATGATGGAAATGTATCGAATAATTCATTTAATAACGCCACTAATCTGTCAAGAAATTCATTTAAGGAATATTGAACGAGTAGCAACCCTCATAAGGCCCTTCTAACAGGTGAGAATAAACCTGCTTAACCCACGTGGTTCAGTCAATGACACGATGTCGCAGTTGTTCTTTGGGGCCATTTTCAGAGAAAAGAACCAAGCGTTCCATTTTAACAGTGTAGCTTGCAACAATAAATCTAAGCTCGCAATTATAAAAGTAGCAGGCATTGATCCGAATTCGCAGCCGTTTAGCGAGGTTTTGTTTAACAAAAGATACCGAGTACGCCGATGAAAGAAATGCAGCTTGTAATGATAGATGAAACAGACAACAAGGAAGATAACAAAGTAGCAGATTGTCAAGTTCCAATCAGAATTACGGTTCGTAACTCTAATATGTTTATTTAATGAATCGACAGTATAATCAGAGTGTTTTGTCTGTAGAATAGCCTTCTTCTTGTTTACATCACATGTTCTCTACACCAACTTGGTTATATAAGTGGTAAGAAGTTGAAGTGGTACACATTTGTAATACATAATAACCACTCGCATCACCTCGGCCATTTATATGAAACAGACTTGTTAGGATTCCGCCGAGCAGTTACGAATGACATGAAAACTTCAACAACAGCTTATTGGTCACATTTATAACGCATTCCATAAAGGGCGCCGCCCTTCCGCGCGGACGCCAATAAGGTGACCTGTGTCATAACTGATTGCCTCCCCTTTTCAAGACAAAGAATAGGTACATTCAACTACATGTATATTGAAAGCAAATGCCACGGGCAATTTACTTCAAGTTAAAAAACAACAACAACAACACTGTACAGGCAAGTTTGATTAGACAAAGACCTCATGTTCGAAGCCGGAAGCTCCGAAGTGATTGGTCTCATTAATTACGGTACATTAACATGCCAATCAGAAGATTGCAATCCGATCAATAGTTTAACGTTTTATAACCTTTTCTTCACATCAGATTTTGTTTGTTAATGTCATCCATTTAATTAATTCTCTTTCACGGTCGAGTCATTAAACATTCAGTTAAATTATGTCCGTTTATAGATCACTTTGTTTTAATAATTGCATCAGTGTACAAAAACATGAACCGCCCACAACATATTAATCATCGTTTTCTTTGTAACGTCAATAATTTTGACATTCACTGCGGTGAGCCTGTGGTAGACAAATGTGATAGTATCGAACGACAACTCTGCGTTCGATGATGCAATCGGAACTCATCGGGTAATTCCGTCCTCATGACAATCATCCCTCGGATATATCTGGTGTAAAGATACTTAAACAAATCACGATCGTATTGTTCGCGGGAAGTAAAAAATAGGCCTTAAATGTAGTTCGCACAAAACATATTAAACAATGGCGTCGTTTGACAGCTGTTTTGTTTGCTGGGCTTTGTAAATTAAATTTGGATGATTTAAATTTGAAGCAGCCACAAATTGAGGTTTAACTGGCATCGTACTCAAGTGAGCTGTCATCCGAGCTGGCATCTTTGTTTTGACATTCTTTCACAAAATAAGTCCCATTTAGGGAAATGGCCGAGGTGATCCGACTAACTACATTCATCCGAGAGATGATTCGTGAACTATCCGAGGTGTTTCGATTGACGATGATGATTTAAATCAAGTAAATCTATATGTCCTTGTATTTCATGACAGATTCTACCCACTTGAAAACTTACCACTGCTCGAAGGCGGCTGCTCCGAGTACAAGTCTATACCGCTGTGTAAAGTGTTCACACCGAAGCGTTACATCATAAGCGGGTGTGACGTCAGACAATTCTTCACGGAGAAGAAACGACTGTTCGCCAACGTTCTACAGAACTGTCGTGTGTTTGGCAAATGTCTCCCGGAATGCAAGGAAACTCTTCGTAAATTGCATAAGCATCCTTGCCTCAATAACGACATAGGAGATCTCATAAAGAGTCATTTCATGACAATAGCCAATGAAGATATTCAGGTCCTGGCGGCAATGAATCTGTGTTCAGCGAACGGGAATGGGGATGTAATTTCTTCAAGTCGCCATTCTTCCAATACCGAACTCTTGCATCGGATCGACTCGACGTATCTTGTTCTTTCGACCTTCTTTATTTTCAAGTTGATGTATTGAACCCACTCACCCAGCATCGTGAGTCTTGACTCATTTAAGGATGATTTAATAGCTTATTTTGCCATTTTATCTACCTCACTGACTTGTAATGTATCTAAAACGTGATAGCCGGTTACTTAATTTAATTTAAGGTTCTTATCCCCAGATAAGGAAATAAATACAATCACGAACACTTTGACACCAGCTGGGATTTTGAAGGATTTCACTGTTCGTTATGCCTTTAATCCGACAAAAGACAAACTTAAAGATAGTATCCTAGAATTTATTTTATGAAGTTACGATTTTCATTTAATGCGTTTAATTGAACGTAAATTATTTTTACTACATAACCATTTCTATACACCTTTAATGTACTTTAAAGGAATTGTGATTGTTCACATTTGTACCTACGACTAGAATAGCTCATCTAAACTTGTACATTATGCCCGCGTACTTTTGTTGCTGTTTTCCGAAATAAAAACATAATATAATTCTGTACCGATTCACTTGCATTCATCTGTATGTTCCTTAAATATCGTTGGGCGGATCCAGGATTTTCAAGGGATGCTAATTGAACGGGGTTATGGGCCTGATCCTACAGAAAACTTTTGAAATGTAACAGTCAGAGCCATTTCCGGCATTTCAGAAACTGCTAGAAACTTTTTCCATGAGTCCAAACTGTTTGTATTCTCGGCGACAGAGTAAATATTTCAGCATACTTTTTTCATGAGAAGAAGGGAGACGTCTGACTGAGCGAGAACCATAGGTACGACTAGTGTTAGCCGGTCTGGGGACATGCTGCCACAGGAAGAGTGTTGACATCTAGAATCCAAATAGTGCCATTTCCTGCTTTTCAAACGTTTATCAGACCTTCATAGAAACTATTTATTTTTTATAAAAAATAATTTAATTTCAGTACTTTTTTTATCAGTACATGTTAGGCGTCAATACATGATTACTCGTCTTATTGTAGCTCTGGACATATATGTGACAATAGTAGTACGAGTGCCATAAAGATGTGACACAATGAAATGTTAAAGAAAAAACTTTCACGGGAAGCATTTTTTTGGCAATTTCGGGGTGGTGCCACGACCTGACCCCCCCCCCCTCCCCCTCCCCCCACCTCCGCTAGATCCGCCAATGATTTTTTATTCTATTGGGTTTACGGACTAGACCTTCAGGGTTCTGACGCAGATAAAGTATCTATCTCAGTTCGACAGCGTGCATGATACCATCAAAAAAGATAAATATCGTTAACACACAAATTCTTTCAAATCCGGTCATGGTCTCTATTCGCCGTCTACAACATTAAGCATACATGATACAAACAAATAAACTCAGTGTGGTATACAACATGCAGTATAAATTATTATTTGTTTATTGGATTTTTCGTCCCACCAACAGTATTTCAAATTTTCAATTATTTGTAGACGGTGTCCGCTTTAAGCAGATATATTGCTTCCTTCAATGTGTAACTGCAATGCCGCGAACACACTGCGTGATGCCAGACCCTGACACATTATCTTGACACCGGACCAGTCAACCGAAGAAAGCTATAACACTTCCATTTTTTATGGTATGTCGCGGCCCAGGATCAAACCGGGGACCTCATAAATTATTGTTTAACGCGGGAGTCATTAGATATTTTCGCACTTTTACAAGTCAAAATTCAATTTATACATCAATAAGTATTATTACGCAAAGTTTGTTTTAAATGAAGTAGTTTATACATAGCTTCTGTAAAAACAATATAAGGCTCTTATTTCCTGCTTCTGAATTCTGAGTTCTTATTAAACTTAAAAAACCGAATAGCCTAGGTGATCCGAAGGGAGATTATGGTCGAGACATTTGTAGGTTTCAGTCCTATAGATAGTTTTCACATCAGCGAAATTCCCTTATTTTGGCAGCCCTCTTTGAAGGCAACTTCAAGGGATTTTAAGATGAATTGTATAGAAGCGTAAATTTTATTTTCTTGTAATTTCTTCATTTAAGGTCCAAAAATTCAGTCCAAGCTCTTGAAATTCATATTTTTAAAATACATTAATTTTAAAATTGATAAATTAAAAAAATAAATAAGTTAATACACAGAAATAAATAAACTTATTGGCTTACCCTTAAACAAAATGAATAGTGTATCTTTTATGGTGGTATTTTTTTTACCTCTTAAACTATCAAACTATAGTTTTGATATTTACAATACTTTATAAAAGCTGTTTAATTTGATATAAAATTCAGTAAAATAGACTGAAAAATAAAAACACTGTGGTGAGTTTGATACAGCACATATTTCCAGATTTTGGCCTGCATTAAATAACATCAAACTCCGTACAGGGTTTACGACATCGCTACGCTGGCTCCTTACTGAAAGGGGGAGATCACTGCGTTGGAGATTGCATTAACATCTGCCTTCAAATATGGCTGTCTTATCAGTGTCTATGAAATCACAAGGAAACTATTTACAATCTGGCCTGAATCTTCCGTTTCTGGTCTACAGTCTGGTGATCTGAAGTTATTAACTGCATTATCATTGGGGTATTTTTAACCAGAAAGATCAACTGAGACCGGGTTTCGTTATAAAAGAAATAAAAAAACCGACTCCTTTGAAACATTCATTCATCAATGATCTTTTTTCTCTGTTTCTAAATATATATATATCTGCTAAAATATTATACATAATTTCGAATCTATTAATAAAAATAAAATCTTGAGCCATCTGCCATGACCAGGATTCGAACCTGGGTTGTCGCGGCCACAACGCGAAGTACTAACCACTATACGATCATGGCTATTGGCTCGTTGCAGTTTGCGGGTTCTAAATGAGTTTCATATTATATCAAAGCAAATTGTAAAGCGACATAACCGGACAGCATAAACGCAAATAAAACAAACTAAACCGTGTTCAGACTGATAAAGCCTTGGCGAAGATATGGCTACACATAGAAAACTAGAAAATATACATGTTTGATTTGGTTTTGTGCGTTTTCTTAGATACCGAAGTGTACTCGATACCGCACTTTGCGTTGTCCGCAGTGCAGAATTTGTCCGAAATATGCGAGTTGTAGCTTTCGGTGTGCTAGAAAATTCTTAAATTAGTTTATTCTTAAAACGACGGGTTGATTTGAGGTAAGGACATTTGATAAGTATATACGTTTATAACTTTAAGTTAATTAGATATGAAGGAGATATTGCAATATCCAGACATACCCTGTTATGTTGTTTATGTTCTGGGGTATTCCTTTCTAGAACACAGTCCTAAATAAAGCTTCCTAGTAAGGCTAGTTAATTGTGTTAGAAAGTTTCTTTAGCTATTGAATAATCTCTGTCAGCAAAATGAACACGCAAAATCTTTCTCTTGCCAAGAGCTCATTTAAATTAAGTTAATGATTACCATAATCAAATGGTACAGCTCTTTCAGTCATTTTTGTTCCTATTTTCCTATTCGAGCAACGCAGAAATCAAGACAGTCTCAAAATGCTACACAAAATACATAACAAACAGGTCAATGTCGATCACTGTTATCTCACAACTACACGAAACAACAAATTCCTTATTCCCCACTTAAAAACAAAACACCACATGAACTCATTCTTTCCGCAGGCTATACGACTTTGGAACGGACTACCGACTGAAATTAAGGATGCCCCAACTGTACCTGCATTTACAAGTGGCCTAAATAAGTTTTATGCTTTTTAATTGATATTTTAAATTATTAGTCTTAAATTGTCAATGTTCAGGACTTGCACCTGCCTTATGTAGTCAGTATTGACTTTTGGCAGTACAAAGTTGAAGTTGAAGTATTTTGGTATTTATTTCTGAACAAAAATTCCCAGCTAACAATAAGTTAAAATCAGCAGTATAAATGTATGAAAGGTTGTAAGATTCAAGAGACAGTTTAAAATAAATATCAGCACCGTATAAATCATTTTCATTGTGTCATAGATTATGATAGCAGGAGCTTCTTTTCTTTGACTACAGCTTGGATTTTATCTTGTTAGGAATAGGTTAGGACGTACCCAGACTAAAATATACAAACTTTTTGGCCCAAAAAGCAGTCAAAACTTACCTGTGTAAAATGTAATAAAATACTAAACATTATGTGATTATTTTAAATGATAAACTCGTAATATTACTGATTTGGTCAAAATGTACTGTCAGTGTTCTTTATTCTTCTTAAACAATAGGGTATTTGGCAAAAGAGTGGTAGAGTGAAGAGGTTTGAGAATGTGTTAATAATTGCTATTATTGTAAAAACAAGTATAGTTCTTGATGTGTGTTGGACTAATTTATAAGCTTAGACTAGAGGGTATTTTCGATTGAGGAACTAGCTGAAAGGAAAAAACATGACAACAGCTTCATAATCTCTATATAGATTTTCTTTTCCAGGTATGGGAGGCCCTGGGTTCGATTCCGGGCCACAACATACCAAAGTTGTTATAAATGGTAGTGGTAAAGCTCCTTTGCTAATGCTCATGCAAATATAATGGTAATTCCACATCTGGTTGACCCATATCAGGATAATGTGACTGGGTGTGGTATAATGCCAGTTGTTTACGGCATGCTATACACAGTAAAGGCTGCACTTTATCTGCTTCAAGTGGACACTGTCTCCAGATAACTGAAATACTGTTGGTGGGACGATAAACCCAATAAACAAACAAACAAAAGAAAGATCAGCAATATCAAGGGTTTTCAAATTGTCCTTGCCAAACAGAAGACCAGCTTCATCACATGTTTATTGTAATGTTTGTTATTAACAAAACAAAACAAGAGTTTACTGATGACTGTCATATAGCCATGAATGATAATCAATGACTTGCAGTGACTCATTAATTTTCCCTTAAGTAGCTGTGGAGTGAGGATAGGTTTGTACATTTATCACTTTTTTCATAAAGACTCTATGGTTGACATCAAGACCTTGGTAATTAAAATATTGTCATTTATCAAACACAACAGCAATTCATTTATTTTCTTCATCATGTAATCATTTGATAATGAAATTGATGAGCGAGTACTGTACCATTACAATGTTCAAGACACACGCTAAAAATGATGATAAAATTAACCGGAAGTGACAACCATATTAGTAGCTGCAATTTACACTTTATACGCATAACAATGGCCAAAGTGCTCTAAAAGTATGATTGTAAACAGCTCTATCCTTAATCTTCAAACTTTCTTTAGCACCATATTTTGCAGTCCAATAATGATGATTTCAATAGCAGAAATGGCCAATATAACTAAGAAATTTTACTTGTGTCACAAAAAACAACATGCTCTTACAACTCTGCTAGAGACAAAATCATTGCATAAAAAATACAGAAAACATAATCACGGAAACACTGATTTATATAATATTTATATAATACATTATTATGTACTTAATTATTATCAATAAAACAATTAACAACATAACATATAAATCAGAAACATATTCAAAATGAAGTCATTTATAATTAAAGTTCAAAGATCTTACAGATATTAAAGCATGTTAAAGAAAATGCAGATCAGTTTGCAATTAATCATGCACAAATAAAATGAGTTAACATACATATAAACATAAAGTAAAATGAAATCCAATATACACCAAACTATACAAATGTTTGATTTTTAATTAATAACACAATAATAACATTTTGACTTCCAATTGGGTACCATTTTAATAAAACTAGGGTAAATTTTGACCAAATATTTGTGGGTATATTTTGACTGCAATTCACCAGGTAAGTATGCCTGCATAGCATGAGTTGGGAGAATGAAAAGCATTGTTATAGTTACATGTAATACACTAATCAGTCCTAAAAATAGGTAGTTAATTTGATACTGCCTCAGCGAAAATGGGAATTATATACCTTTGCAGTTTTATGCACAACCCTTGTACTTGGAGAAGTAAAACAAACACATGAAAATATTTCTTGTCAGCACAACTAGAAACTTATAAACTGATAGAGTGAATATGAGATGTTAAAGTGAATGTTATACAAAAGACAGCAGACAGATGTCAAAGCATGAACCACAGGTAAGCTGGCAGATCTCATTTTAAGACTTTGGCCCTGCGATGTTTGAGCTTGCAGTTGCTCGAAAAATCTAGTGCTGATAATGAATATAACCTGTAAGAAGTATTATGTGCATACATGTATGTATATGAGAAATTGTATCCAGGCTGCTTCCAATTAAAAACTTAGATTAACTAACATTGAGAAAACAACTATTCTGTTGATTTGGTGAAAGCTACCTTTCAGTCAGCACTTCATGTGAAACTTAAAGAGTTTAGTGTTTTGTTTGAAAAAAAAAGGCATGTCTGCTTTGTAATTATGACATAAGTTCAATTTGGACATTTACCATCAAGGCATTTTCCTGCATATAATTTATCAGAATGGTTTTCAATCTTAGGTCATGCTGGCTACATTTGCTTAAACTTTCTGCAAGAGTGCACACTGAAGTAGGACCATACAAGTCATACATGCATATGACTTAGGATGCCATTATTGACCAAAATGTCATCATCAGTTACACTAAATCCCATTAAACTGATATGAAATGTCACCCATATTTCAAATGTCATAATTGAAGTAAAGTTAATTAACTATAATGTATGCCCTTAATATTTCAATTTTGACTAGGCACTGCATGTAATTAAATAATATTTCCTCTGTCAGGTAAAAAAGTAATAAATGAAATTATGGTGCCTGTATGTATATATTCTAGCTGAAAATTTCCAATTCAAGTGCCCTCTATGTGTTGTTCATCAATGGATTTATAATACACATGTATTACAAGTTCCAGGTTTGCAATGACATAATGCTGTCTATGTATTAACCATTTTTATTTTAGGCAATTGTTTTACTTTAAGAATACATCAGTCTCTTTTTTTAAGTAATTAAAGAATAAACTATTTTAATTGTAAAAATATTAATATATTTACAAAGACATTTAATAATAAAAACAACAACACACAATTAAATCAGCATGTTATTGATTGTACCAACACTACTACATGATTTTAAATGTTAATGTCTACTTTTCTCCATTTCAGTTGATGCCATGTATGAAGTGATAGTTCTTAAGGAGGGGTACTCCATCAAGGAGGGCCATGGTAGGAAGACAGAAACATTATGTTGTATTGTTCTTCGATTGAATTAACTTCAACTATTCTTGGTTCTCAGTGTTGGTTATTTTCAGTACCTAATTTTTGAAAATTTGCCAGCAGTATATATACATAGTCCTTAAATTTCATGTATGTGTTTCACTGCAATGCAATACATAGTGCACCAGGACTTGTTTTCTTATTGCTCAAATTTTCTTACAAGTCTTCTTTTTTGTGTGTGTGTTTAATTTCTATCTTTACATACAACTATAGAGCAGTGTAATGGGTGCAACATACCATTTAGTCATACATTTTAGCATTCAAAGCATCTGCCAATGGCTGTTGAAAATTTCCATTTTTACAAGTTCATTTTAAAAAAATAATATTAACAGGGGTATGCTGAGATAATGGGAATGATAAAGCACCAATTCTACACCTTCAAAACAAGAACAAATGTCCAGCAAAGTTTGTTAGTAGTAAGATAAAAAAATGTTTCTTTTTTTTTTTTCAATGCGAAAATTCACAGTTTGACCAGAAGCGTTATATAAAGGGTGACACCTCCCGTCCACTACTGTGTTATTATGAAGACCCGCAGTGAATTATTAAAATGATTAAGTTAACTTAGATGTTCATGTATTGCAGTAACATTTGCATTTATCGATTGCAGCGACATGCTATAATATCCTTTTTATATGAATTGTCAGGTGTTACTAAATGCTTATAGAAATATTAAATGCAGAGTGTTTCTTTAAAAGGAAAATAGAGAACCTCAATAATTTCCAAACAAACCATATAGATATGGATAGCTTGCAGTATTATCTTTAAATTAAAAGATTAGTTAAGATTTAGCATTTTTGATACTTTTAAATAATGTGCCTTTTCAAATCATTTACTAATAAAATCTGAAATTATATGTTAATTAGCTCACAATTCCAAAATTTAAAATCAATACCTATTAAGCCTAAAAAGTTTTAGGATGTTTCTTTACATTTTTTTAATTTATTTCCAATTTATTTTGAATGAAAAGTGAAAAATAAAGAGCTCTGAAACCTGTCTCTTAAGCGATAATATCTTTCACCTTTGTTGAGTAAAATATTATGTACTCATATTCAGTAATGTTCACCACCTGTTTTTGTTTGAGCTTTCCACATGTTTAACAATGAATGATCAATGTTGCAGGTCAGCAAAAGGCGTGTGGCAGCATTACACTACTAAAAGGTCCCCACAACACCATCGTTGACACAGGAAATCCCTGGGACAAAGATCTTATCTTGCAAGGTACAAGCTTAAAGAGTACTCTATTATTTTTAGTTTTCTTCTTCTTATTATTATTATTATAATTATCATTATTATAAATGATTAATTTTCATTTATATTGTTTGATACAGTTATCGAAGATTAAGCCGATATTCCCCAATTTGGAAACTTTGTTTAAACATATATGTGAACCATTTCTGAGGCCAAAGTGGGAGATTTTCACTTGCAAATATGGGAGATTTGTTGTTTTCATTTAAACAAAGAAGGAATTTATCTGTTTCCAAGTAGGGAGATTCCTGAAAATGTGTAAAACACCCCTCATTTGAAATATTTTGAACTGTAAAAGACCTCCCTCTAAAAGTGGAAGAGTTCACATGTTTGCTATTAGTTATCTTCCTGATGTGGGTAGGTATTTCTATGAACACGTATCTGCAATATATTGAAAACTGTCTTTTTTGTTAGCTCACCTGAGCACAATGTGCTCAAGGGGAGCTTTTGTGATACCGCTTCGTCCGGCGTCTGGCTTCCGTCGTTCTTTGTCAACATTTTACCTTGTGAACACACTAGAGGCCACAATTTTTATCCAATCTTCATCAAACTTGGTCAGAATGTTTGTCTGCATGAAATCTTGGATGAGTTCATTATTGGCTCACCTGGGGTCAAAAAGTAGGTCACGAGGTCAAATTTTAGGAAAGACTTGTGAACACACTAGAGACCACATTTATAGCCCAATCTTCACCAAACTTGGTCAGAATGTTTGTCTACATGAAATCTTGAATGAGTTCGTAACTGGGTCACGTGGGGTCAAAAAGTAGGTCACTAGATCAAATCTTAGAAAAAGCTTGTGAACACACTAGAGACCACATGTATAGCCCAATCTTCACCAAACTTGGTCAGAATGTTTGCATGAAATCTTAAATGAGTTCGAAACTGGGTCACGTGGGGTCAAAAAGTAGGTCACTAGGTCAAATCTTTAAAAAAGCTTGTGAACACACTAGAGGCCACATTTATAGCCCAATCTTCACCAAACTTGATCAGAATGCTTGTCTGCATGAAATCTTGGATGAGTTCGTAACTGGGTCATGTGGGGTCAAAAAGTAGGTCACTAGATCAAATCTTAAAAAAAGCTTGTGAACACACTAGAGGCCACATTTATAGCCAAATCTTCACCAAACTTGGTCAGATTGTTTATCTACATGAAACCCTGGATTAGTACCTTATTGGGTCATGTGGGGTCAAAAAGTAGGTCACTAGGTTACATTTTAGAAAAACCTTGTGAAAACACTTAAGGGGCTACATTGATGGCCCAGTCTTCACCAAACTTGATCAGCATGTTTGCAAGTATGAAATCTTACATATGTTTGGAAGTAAGTCATGTGGATTCAGTAGATTACTTGGTAAAATTCTAGAAAATGTTATCAACCCAGTGGCCACACTTATGGTCCAATCTTCACCAAAGATTTCTAAAGTAAATAACTCTTAATTACTTGATGCCAGGTTTGAGCCTACTTAAAGCCTGTGTCATCAGGTGAGCGATTAAGGGCCATCATGGCTGTCTTGTTATTAATTAGCTTATTTACATCACTTTCCATAAATACTTTTAATGATTGTGATCATTTAAACAACATACAATGTATGACTAGTATGTGCATGCAGTAGTCTGAGGCTTTCCAAATAGTTAAAAAGAGTGGAAGAACTTTTTTTTTACAATGATAACATACCAAATACCTACTCACAAGGGAGATAACACATGCAATTTGTAAGTTGAATAACATCCCTTTCTAAACAAAAAGCATGAATATATTATGTGATAAGTATATAAAAAATAATTCACCTAGACAGTAGCTGAGAACAAATGTGATTTTTTTTGTGCATATCATCACCAGCAAAACGGTCCGTAACTGTTTTTCTCATATAAAATTTACATAGTACTTGATGATATATATATATACTAACCACACAGAAAGTTTTGAGCCAGTAGAACAAACCATATTTATTAGTTTACAGACAAGTAACTAACATTATTACCATTGAATGCTGAGAATCATATTTTTTATTTTTAATATTGTAATATTTGAAAATCTTACTTGTAATTACCTAATTTCCTGTTCATTATTACATCAAAGTAGAGTATAAATGTGTTGCATTTTTGTCACTGGGTCAATCATTATTCCAAACTAGACATAAAATTTATTCATCTAAATCTTTTAAAAATTCATAAATTATTAAAACATACAAATAATATACTCCCCAAATCTTAATTTTACAACACTGTGCAGGGTTTACTTGAAGGAATTAACAAATATGCAACATTTTGATTTTTTTTAATTAAAGGTCTTCATTCACTGTATGAATGATTTCGTTAATTAAAATGGTTCCAATTTTACCCCTTTTGGCCGCTCATTTAGAATATTACATTATGAGATACTTTGCTTAATTTAACTTTTGGTTAAAAATAAACAGTTTGGTTAAGAAATAGAAGAGTTAACTGCCTTTATACAAATAGATAACCACTTTGGTTAACTATCCTAGGAAGTTAAAGTTAACCAGTTGTTAGAAAATAACCAAATGTTAACCTTAACCATTGTTTATACAATTGGGTGCTGGTTAATTGATTAACCAAACAAATATCCTGCTATAAAACCTTTACAAATTAGTCAACCCAACGTCAATCAACCACCCACAAATATCAAAAAAATACATTAACCATTGTTTATACAAAACTGTGCTGGATTTTCTTGAAGGAATTAACAAATATGCAACATTGTGATTTTTCATTGAAGGTCTTCATTCACTGGGTTTGCACCCAGCTGACATCCGTTACGTAATATGCACACATGGTCATGGTGACAAGGTGGGAAATTTGAATCTGTTTGACAACGCCATCTGTATTGTAGCAGGGGCAATAAATCGCGGAGATAGCTATCTTACCCATGCTTTTGCAGAGGTATTGTGATTGTTACCATGAAGATTCTTAATAATGTTTTTTCTCACTTAAACTTAGAAATTACAAAAAAAATCTGTTGGGTTAAAGGAAACTCCTTAGGTTAAAAGGTTTTTAAATGGTTTTAAATATGAAATCTATTAAAGACATTTCACACATTCAGGAAATTTCCAAGTTAAAGTGAGAAAAAACATAACTAAGACTTTTTCAAGATACAACCCCTGACGATGAGTTCTGCCAGAGTTCATCCTCTTGCACAGAAACTGACTTTAGCTTGAAATACATAAGCTGCTACTTTAAAAGTATGTGAACAATGTTCTTACATGATTTCTATTTATAAATCAGGGTATAATTTTAGGAGACAGGATTAAGTATGCTATGTGGACAGATAATTTCTAAAAGCTACACTGGATGTAAGATGCCATGTAAAATTAAAAAAATACAAAGACTTGATTTTTGTTATGGTGAAACAATTTGAGATCAGGCATTTTCACCAGCTGTATAGAGTAATTCCAAAATGTTACTTAAATGGGGTGGAAAATCTTATATCATGCTTAGTTTTTAGTTTGAATATTGTTTTTCTATACACTAAACCATGTTATTATAAAACTGACACAAATTTAAGCTTTGCAGAAATATTTTTTTTCTATGAAAAGCATTAAATACAGATAAATCAGTACTATTTTATCATCATGTATGAATGGAGGTAAAGGCAGCGAGGCACTTGACATTATCTGAAGCATAGTTAACAATGTTTTTAATTTTCTGATCAACAATACTTTTTATGTTTAAAAACAAATAGATTGGCTTGAATTTGCAAGTTAGAGTATTGATTTTTCTTGTATAAATATGGTACCTATTTATTGAGTATTATTTACATGTCTTTTGTACTTCACATGAGGTAAAGTCAATTTGTGATTTTTCTATGGTGTAATTGTTATTGTGGATACAAAGAATAACTAAGAAATTTCTTAGTCTTTTTTTCCTTATTGGTAAGTGAGAAAAAAAAAAAAGTCAACCTTAGGGCTTGGGATATCATCGTAACCCTTGGGTGGATTATTTCCAAGGAAACATACAAAAGATAATTTCCATCAGCATACACAGTTCACCATTGTTTTGGGATCTGCTAATGATTAAGTCTATTATCAAAGTACAAGATATAATATAATCCCTCCTGAATAAAAAAGGTTTGCATTAAAGAACTTTTTTTCACAAATTTCTTTGGGTATGAAAAGTTGAACAACTTAAAGTCATCATTTGTGCAAGAAAATATGAACTTATGTTCATGTTTCCCCCTTCTAACCCAGTTTGTTCTTAAGTTTACAAAAGGCTCTTTAGTTCGGATTTGTTGTGTCAGTTCCTGTAGCTGGCATGAAGGCATGTGAACAATATATATTCTGCCTGTTTTTGTTACAGATAAGTATGTGTGCAAGTCTATGCATGCAATGATGGTGTGACTGTAGAATAAAAAAATTAACTGTGAGACTGTCAAACAAATTATTTCTTCTGATCAGTCAACACACCTTAAGCTTAAAATAGATATAATAAGAATGTAAACTCATAGCTGATAAAATAGGTGATTTAGCTGAACACTGATAAATGTCATATATAACCCCCCCATCTCCAAACAGGAAGAGAGCAAATAACAAATAAGCACATCTTTTGTTAACATGCTACTTTTAAAACCATAGATCTACATATAACAAACCTTTGTTAGATAGGAACTGTCAGGTGGTCTGCTCTCTGTGTGAAACTATAACACTGTAAATATTGATAACACAGTAAATACAAGAATAATCCCCCAAACAGCACAAAGCTGGCATATACCCTGTCAGCCAAAAATTCAATGTTTGTTACCTTAATTAACCATCAAATTCACATTTCCCTCAAATCATTAATCAAAATTGTAACGGGTTAACCTGTCAGAATAACCCGTTAACCTCCTGGGGCAAATTGTATAAACAGTAGTTTAGTTTTAACCAATGGTTAAAGTTTGGTTAGCTAATACATTTTGCTGCATAGCTATTGTATAAATGTTTTTGTTAATTTAACCTGTTCTAATTTAAACCATTTTTGGTTTACTTCAACCATTCTCCCAGTAGTCTGTAAAAGTTTTAACCAAAAATAAAAATGGCCATTCATTTGGCAGAACCAGGAAGAATGTTGCATTGTGGGATACTTTGGTTAATTTAACTTTTGGTTAAATATAAACAGTTTGGTTAAGTAACGAAACAGTTAACTGCCTTTATACAAATAGACAACCACTTTGGTTAACTAACTAAGGAAGCTAAAGTTAACTAGTTGTTAGAAAATAACCAAATGTTAACCTTAACCATTGTTTATACAATTGGGTGCTGGTTAATTAACTTACCAAACAAATATCTTGTTATAAAACCTTTACAAATTAGTCAAGTCAGCAAGCCAACCAAACGCCAATCAACCACCCACATATATCAGAAAATACATTGGAACCCTTCCTTTGTTATCCACATTGTAGTTTACTTAAAATTAATGTGTCTCAACCTTAGTCATTAAGATAAGCAGAGAAAATCTTAACTCTACACTTCTCACACAAACACTTATTATAATTAATATTAATTATATTAATCAGCCATATTTAATCAATTAAAATGAGTAGTGGGGACATATCTATATAGAATCGTAGTGTTCTCACTTTAAAACTAGAAATGCCCTATTTTTTTCAAAGGATTAGTGAAAAGTTTCAGAAAAAAAAAGAGAAGAAATTTCACAGTTTATGTAAGGAATGGAAACCTAAGAGTTTTACAGCTCTTGGCAATAATTGGCTCTGAAAAGAAATAAAGAAACCAACAGCTCAGTAGGCTGTTTTCTATTTCTCTTTATTGTTGTCACATGAATAACCCAGTTTTTATTGTTTTGTTGCGATGGTTACTAACAGGCCTTGAGAAGCATGGATTGACCCCGGACAAGATAGAGTTTGCAGTTTGTACTCATGGACACTCAGACCATGTTGGAAATGTGAACCTGTTCACAAACGCCATTCATATTATGTCTCATGACATTTGTGTGGGGGACACCTATATGCTGCATGCATTTGACAAGGTAACTACATATCGTCTTCGGTTTTTGTTGTTGTATTATGTTAAATCTCTAATAGCTATGTGAATAGGAGGCCTAAATTAACGACTGGATTTTCAAAGCCATTTTTGTTGTTTTGGTGGTAAATTATGCTGGCTGCTGGTTTTAAATGAGTGTCAGTTTTAATACTTTACTTAGACAATTGTCTCTGTAACCCTGCATCAGTTAGACAATTGTCTCTGTAACCCTGCATCAGTTAGACAATTGTCTCTGTTACCCTGCATCAGTTAGACAAGTGTCTCTGTAACACTGCATCAGTTAGATAATTGTCTCTGTAATCCTGCTTCACTTAGACAGTTGCCAGGATAATTCAGCTGCAGTTAGACAGTAACAATTCTACAGCTTGATAATTGTCAAGGTAACTTTGCTACAGTTAGACAATTGTAAAGGCAAATATGCATCAGTTAGACAATTGTAAAGGCAAATACGCATCAGTAAGACAATTGTAAAGGTAAATATGCATCCTTTAGACAATTGTAAAGGTAAATAGGCATCATTTAGACAATTGTAAAAGCAAATACGCATCAGTAAGACAATTGTAAAAGCAAATACGTATCAGTAAGACAATTGTAAAGGCAAATATTCATCATTTAGACAATTGTAAAGGGAAATATCCATCAGTTAGACAATTGTAAAGGCAAATATGCATCAGTTAGACAATTGGTATGGTAACTTTGTAGCAGATTTGCATCACACACATACTCAAGGCCATTCATTATTTTATTGAAAGTGTGAATTTAGGAAAGGACTTTTGCGTTTATTCTGGCTTCCTTAAAATGTCAGCACAAAAAAACTAAGTAATACACCCTTGGTGATGGTCAGAAAAATAAAAAGTGCACCATTATACCATCAAGCTTGAATTATGCTGTATTATATTGGACAAAGTAAATAATTTTGAATATCATTTAAATAAGCTAGCTTATAAATTAAAGCTTTTGCTACCACTATTTCACTACCATGTATGATGTATGCTGATACACTGTTTTTTGCTCTGCCTACCAGATGCACAATATCTAGGAATCTGTCTTGATTGGGAGATCTGGACAGTTAGGTGTTACAATGTTGACAAGTGGTTGGGGAGCAGGGGGATTAATGGTCACACTTTTCGTTGTGTGATCGCAACTGAAAATTGACACATGCTGATTGGCCGCTTATTAGGAGACAATTAAAGAGGGATTTGCCCACTCAAGCTGACTGCTGGTTGCGGAAGATATATAACCGTTGATTAGACTACAGTTAAAAAGCAAATTGCTTGAGAGGACCTAAACTAACTGCATACAACACGTGACCACCTGCACTAGTTTGACTATTAATATTCAATAAAAATAATTGCAATGCCTCTTGATAAGATAGATTGATGGCTATGTACAATAAAACTTAAGATGAGTGATTCTTTTTTCAGCATGTTGTAAAAATAATGTCTGGAAAATACGATTAACTAGCATGCTCATACATGAGGGTTGCCAAGTGAATTTGGTCTAGTTAATTAAAAGTCATATGTCAGAAATTTACAGCATGGATCCAGCTTCTAAGACAAGAGAGTTGTTAACATATTGCAAAGGGGCTGTTCTGCCACTGTAGAATGGATAATTGGTTGACGGTTGAAGGTATTTTGTTTACAATTAATGTAAATGTCTAAAACATCACAAGAAACCCTAAGGCATCAACAATCAACACCATTCTGAGGGTTTTCAGTAGATTTTTTCAGGGTCAACAACACCTGGTCTGAAATTTTCAGGGGTTGAAGTGAAATTCAGTGAGGTCAAAATGTAACAACCCGGGGTCAAAGTATGAATGCGAGGACTTGCTTTTAGACTGTCAGTAGTATATAATGCTTTCTTTAACACTATATCACTACAAGAATCGAAACAAATATAACTGTTCAATAATGTTTATTCAATATTATTCAATAATCTCTTAGCCAGATTTTTTTGTTAAGAGATTGAGGATGTTGCCCTAGCCAGTCCGGAGGGGTTAATAAACGCATGAATTTCCAGTTCTGGGTAAAATCGCGTAATTTGTTGCCCATTACATTCTGACCCCTAATCTGAAAAAGTGTTCCCAATATCTGGAGGTAATCCACACTTTGAAGATAAGCAAGGGTGGTTGTGTAATGTTGCATATGGCAATATCATTGTTCACTACAATATTTATACATTTATGAAAAAAAAATTAATTTCCGTTTTGCATACAAGAATTTCTTTTTTTGTGTGATAAAAGTGTTGCATACAATTAGTTATGTTAGACTTATATTAATATTTTTTACAAACATACCAAATCTCATTGAAAAGGTAATAGATTGGCCAGTCGACTTTGTGGAAACATCAAAATAGAAAAAAATGATGCAAGGACCAATATTGCTTAAGGCAGCTTACATAACATGTATTAATATATGTTGCATCAAAATAGAAAAAAATGACGCAAGGACCAATATTGCTTAAGGCAGCTTACATAACATGTATTAATATAAGTTGCATCAAAATAGAAAAAAATGACGCAAGGACCAATATTGCTTAAGGCAGCTTACATAACATGTATTAATATAAGTTGCATCAAAATAGAAAAAAAATGACGCAAGGACCAATATTGCTTAAGGCAGCTTACATAACATGTTTTAATATAAGTTGTATCAAAATAGAAAAAAATGACGCAAGGACCAATATTGCTTAAGGCAGCTTACATAACATGTATTAAAATAAGTTGCATCAAAATAGAAAAAAATGACGCAAGGACCAATATTGCTTATGGCAGCTTACAAAACATGTATTAATATAAGTTGCATCAAAATAGAAAAAAATGATGCAAGGACCAATATTGCTTAAGGCAGCTTACAAAACATGTATTAATATAAGTTGCATCAAAATAGAAAAAAAATGATGCAAGGACCAATATTGCTTAAAGCAGCTTACAAAACATGTATTAATATAAGTTGCATCAAAATAGAAAAAAATGATGCAAGGACCAATATTGCTTAAGGCAGCTTACAAAACATGTATTAATATAAGTTGCATCAAAATAGAAAAAAAATGATGCAAGGACCAATATTGCTTAAAGCAGCTTACATAACATGTATTAATATAAGTTGCATCATGTGTTTGAACTGTAAATGTAAACATAAATACATATTTCATGAATAGATGGTTGTCACAAATTTATTTTGTAAAGTTAATTCTTTTCAAATCTTTTGTAATCATAAACATAGAATTTTTTTCAAAACTTTTGTAATCATAAACATAGTTTTCTTAAGTGTCATGGAGTTATAATAAGTTCAGTTTTTTCTATAATATTTTCTCACTATGTACATTTTAATATATTATTCTTTATATTACTGTTTAGCAACATAGTCATAATATGCTTGTTAAAATTGTATTATCACAGTACAGTTGTGCTACTTTTCCTGCAAGTTTGAAATCTGTTAAGGCCATTATATATCCAATTTTGTTAGATGTTAATTATACCGATTACAGAATATTAATATGTATAGACTGTATGGGTTTGAGTCCAGGTTGGAGTGAGAACTTTCCTGACATGTCAATGACCAAATTATCTTCGTTTACTCTCTAACATGATAACAATGGAAGGATTTAAATTCTAAAAATTTTACAATAACTCCAGGATTTTGAAAAATGGTCAAACATAGAGACTTGATTGAAAGTAAGATTTTTTATACTCTTTTTCCTCTTACTGTAGAGACTAAAAGTGATCCAAGATCCAAATGTTTTATAACATTCACACTAAAGTTCCTATAGGTAGGTACACAACAATGGACTATGGAAGTGATGGTTTTCTTAAAGCTGGTATCCGACAGTTTGGACAGAATCTATTTTCATTGCACATCTTAATCAAACATTGTTACCTGAACAGATCTTGCCAAATCTTGTTTATTAATGTCCTACACCTGTCTGAAAAGTGAACCATAATGCTATGATCGTTATTACAAACATGTATTTCCTATCAGAGCCATGCTGCACAGTTAGCTATTTTTAAACTAAGAAAAACATGTGACCACTAACGTTTAAGCTCATCCACATCATCCGCTGTGATGTCGATGTCTGTTTTTTTAGCAGGAATCCCTATGGTTCGTATTTATAGATTTGAAAAGAATGGACACTTTAAGTGTTGGTTAACGAGTTTTACAGCCCTTAACTTGAGAAACTGCTGAAAACTATCAAAGCTTAAACTAGAGTATGATTTGTTTTCTGAAGAAATTATTGATAAATACCCCAAACAGGTCAGATATTGTTGCGTATATTAGATATAGGCAAACTGTTGGATACCCCCTTTAAGTATGTATGTGACTTTAAGGCAATTTCAAAAATGACCAGCAATAGATAGTTTGGTCATTATTTTGAAACAAATTGTCATGGCAAATCATGATTGACTCCTCTTGACTGGATCTCTTGGCCATATGTAAGTATACCAAATTAATATTTGTATTAATGTAATATTTTAAACTAGAATATTCTTTGTGAGATTGATTGTGAAATCAATAATAACATCAAAATTAGTTGATTTAACAAAAAAAGTACCAACAATATAGAATATGGTTAAAAATCATGAAAAAAACCCACACTTCCTTTATCTATATGCATGTTAACTTATCAATGTAATATTGTGTAGGGTATACCCTATGAGATAGACGATGATGTGGAGGTTGTTTCTACGCCTGGCCATACCAGCTCGGATGTCAGTGTCATTGTTCGAGGCACAAAGCATGGAACAGTGGCTGTTACAGGTATGATTGTTTATTTCTTCTGTTTATCAACCCACCAACAATCTTTCAGTTAGATGGAGACCATTTTCTCTTAAAGCAAATGAGTGATGTCACCATGTAAAGCATGCCATAAAAAATAACATGTTACCACCGGACCTGGGAACGTAATCGGTAGAGTGTCGGCTCCAGGTACAGGAGGCCCCGGGTTCGATCTCGGGCCATGACATACCAAAGTCATTAAAATGGTGGTGGTATAGCTCCCTTGCTAACGCTCAAGCAAATATAAGGGTAGTTCCACGACTGGTTGGCCCAGTGTCAGGATAATGTGACTGGGTGTGGTATCATGCCAGGTGTTCACGGCATGATATACACAGTGAAGGCAGCACTATAACTGCTTCATGTGGACACCATCTCAAGATAACTGCAATACTGTTGGTAGAACGATAAACCCAATAAACATAAACACAAACAAACATGTTACTACACCTTTATCACTTTATCATTACACCTAGCTGACTAACAGGTAGACATACAAACATTCATAAAAATAGTACCAGTACAGTGAATAATCTACCTCTATATCCTGCTTCTCATTAGTTTCCTCTTGGATGCATCGGTGTAAGGGTGTTCTGTCTAGAATCCAATATTTGTATGATAAGATATAAGTGTCCATTGACGTATGGGTCCTATTCACCTGTACAATGTTTGTAAATGTCATAGCACAAAAATACAAGCAAATACAAGTATTCCATCATTGTGTTTATTAATACATAGGGGTGCCGTGACATAATGGTAGAATGCCGACTTGTAACTATTAATGCCTATCCAGCCATGGCATTATATAAAATGTCAACAGGTGTTCAATTTTATTAAAATGAACTTAAAAAAATGGGACCCACATATTTTGACATAAGACCAATTTTTTAAAACCTATGCATCGCCAGGGCTAATGTTTACAATTTCTAGATTATTTGATGCTACACATTATATATGCTATACACAGGGAATGCAGCACTATATTTGATTGAAATAATGTTTGTTTTGCTTTTGAAATACATCGCAGCAAAGAATCATGATCGTTAAAGTGATGTGGAGCTATTTTTTTGAGGAAGGTCCCTGACAAATGGCTGGGTAGATCCACCAGCACACCACATATCAGCTGGAAGAACTTCCCACATTAAGTCTTTCACCCAAAATGGGGACTTAAAACCAACACAGTGAGAGACAAAGCATTCAGAGAAGTTACAATTCAATGATTGCCACAATGCCGTGAGTGTCCCACTGCTTGAAATGACCTTGAATTATTGAAAGATTTTTAATGGGGTAATTACATCCCCAAAAGGCACCCGTGGCTGAGTGGTTAGAGTCACTGACTTGTAACTCTTCAGCCCCTCATCCCATGGGTTGGAGTCCCAGTCGGGGCGAGAACTTTCATGCGGGGAGGTTTTCCAGCTAACCTGCTGTGCAGTGATGGTTCAACCCAGGCATAAGTCAGGGGTCTTCCTCCAGCAATAATTAGCTGGACATCACCAATATGACCTTAATTGTGTCGGTTCAATGTTACTAAAGCAAAACAAAATAAGACCAACATAAAAAACACCCCCAAAACAAACATTTTTTTTGGCCAGGTGACCTATTTGAGAAGGAGGAGGATCTTGAGGACTACACCCTGTGGCAGGAGAACAGCCAGGACCCTGAACAACAGCAGCAATTTCGCATGGAAATGCTTCACGTAGCCGACTATATCGTCCCAGGCCATGGACCCATGTTCAAGGTACCAGACGACTATAAGAAGCAAATGCGCATGGTGATGTACTACGAAAGTACCAGTGTGACAAAGGATGGAAAAACAGAGGAGATGAGCTGCATTGTGATGGAGCAGGAATAGATAGTTTACATCTTTTTGTTTTCTTAATTGTCACACAGTATGTGTATCTAACATACTTTAGTTAAAAGTGTTCAGATGGAACTTGGATAGTTTTTACTGAATCAGACATTACTAATGTCGCTCCTTAAATTTTTCCTTGTATTTTTAAAGTTCAGCAGTGACGTTAACTCAATAAAATTTAACACAATAGACCATACCAGGAAACATTTCCCTTGAAAGTAAATAGTTAATGTCCTAGCATCTGGTGCCAGGCGGTTAAAAGTCACCAACTTGTGACTACTTAGTCCAGGTCAGGGCAAGAACTTTCTCGTGAGGTATCAATATGTATCAATATAATGTACATGTATCTAAAAACCTTACCAAAGCTTTAATTTAAAAAAGTACCTTTGTTTCAGTAACAGCTAGGCAGATTTAAGGAACCTATTTATTTTGAATAAGAATGGTTTGCTTTTGTCTTTACATTATTGACTCTTGAATGAGACTAGCAATCAAACTTTATGTATTGAAGTATTGTGAAACAATTACTTTGTAATGATTTTTCAGTATGTTTTCTGATGTTTTGGGTGGCAAATATTTGTTGTTCTGTATTTGTGATGAGGTTGGGTTGAAAAGATTTTTGTGTCATTAGAGGTCTTGAAATCTGTCAACTTTTTATGCTCAAGTAGTGATAGCTGAAAGAAGACAAGCCTTTTTAGAAGTGCTAGTCTTTTTTACCATGTTAAGTGATATAATTTTCTGGAAATTATACTTTGGCCAGTTTTAGACCTCATTAAGTCACATAATTAGAAACAATAATGCAAAACTGTAAAGTTTAAACTTTTTTTTTATATACATGTATGTTTTGTTTCTTTAATTTGTATGTTGCATTGATGTAAAAATTATATGTTTAGTTATATCAATAATTACCGTAGAAAAAAAGTAGTTTTCCGTCCTCATTGCATAATACAATCACCAGGTGGCAGTTTTAGTTAGTGATATTCTGTAGTTTATTTTATCTTAAATGTATTGGGGCATGATATAAACAAACCTATTTTTATGAAAAGTTGTTTGCAATTTATGTTCTTTATTTCTTTATTTCTAATGACATTAGGAGAGCTAAGCTGTTTTAGTTTTACACTTTTTGTGTATGATGTAAGAGCTTATATTGAAATATAAGTTGTGCAAGTTTCTTTTTAAGCCAAGCCTTGGTTAAAGCTGGCACGTAATTTGTTGAAAAAATAGGAACGATACCCATGCGGGTGACATGGGAATTACAAAAAAATCATCTCTTATTTTATGAATTTTTCAATAGATTTCTATATTTTAGAATAGAGAAAAAGTTAATATTTTCTTAACAAATCTATTCATACAAATAATTAAGTAACATTTGTTACAGAAATTTTGTTTCTGGATTAAGATTGGGACTCTTAGATGTTTTATTGTCCCAATTGGGAAGTTTTCCTTAAGAGTTGGGAAAAGGTATATCCTTTCCTGTTAGGAATATGACCTAATGACTATAAAGTTGACTAAAGATTATTTTCTGATATATATTTCCTTTTTTAAATTAAAATGAAAACACAAAGTCATGTGTCAAGACTTACTAGCATATCCAATTTCTGATCTTGGATGCAACTTATCTGCAGAAAAAAGGTGTAATAATAGAAATGTCTTTCCTCAGCTTAATATTTGAAGTAATCAGTCAAGGAATCAATCCACATTTTGTGATTGATCTTAATTACTAGTAAATTATTGATAATCGACTAATGACTGAGTATTGACCCAATGTCATAAGTCAAATGTAATGCCAAAATTGTTCAGTTCCATAGGGAAGATGCTTGGGTCTCTGGCTTTACCAGACAATAGTTATTTACAAGTCATTTAAAGTCATTTTTACATTCATCATTTGCTCATTATGTTAGTCATTTGTTTTTACGTGTTACCTACAATATATATTTACCCAAACTTGACAATCCCCATATTTATTGTTTTTTACAGTATTTAATAGTTAAACTGTTCTATATAACTAGTTTTTTGTGCGGTGTCTTGTGATACAGCATCTAAAGTAATAAAGAAAGCTGAATTTCGGAGACACAAAGGATTGACCCAACATGACCTTTACTACTCACGTCCTTGCAGTCTTCATGCGGTAAAAAGTAGTGCAACTACAAAAATAAAAATGTAAATCTAAGTAATTAGAGGCTTCTTTCTTGTCCAGACATATTTCAAATGATAACAATATATTGTAATCTATTTGAACTTGTTCCAAGTGAATATTCTGTGTTATGCACAATGCCGTGAGGAGTATTTTGTGTTATGCACAATGCCTTGAGGAGTATTTTGTGTTATGCACAATGCCGTGAGGAGTATTTTGTGTTATGCACATTGCCGTGAGGAGTATCACTTGGGTACTAGAAGAAAAGACCAAAACGAGGGTACGAAAGGTTAATAGATGAGTGTTCCACTGACTATGCTTTATCTACTTGGCTGAGATATTTGCAATATCCCAGGCCTCACTACCTTCAGTGGCTCTAATCCAATTATGACAATCACCATTTGTATCATTTCAGCATCTCAGTCTAAAGTTACATCACACGTTCAGAAAAGAATGGTGCAATATGTATTTAGATTTAGATCACTGAGTTGTATTGTTGATGGAATTAAAAAAACTGGGAGTTCTTTTTGAACTCAGTACATTTTTTTTTAATGAATAACAGGGTTAAACTTACACCACTCAAACAGTGCTTTTAGCGCTTTGATTTTTGTTAAACTTTTTGGCCTGGTGTATGATCCCTGCTACATTTAACACTTAGTCTGCCATATTTGCTAAAACCCATACTAAGTATTTCGCTTATGGCTACATTTGTAGGTTAATATATTTTTTTAATCGATACATTTCAGCAAACACTGTAGATCCAGATCAGACAATTCCAGCTGGGTGCAGGCTGATCCAGCTCTACACTTTTTTTACTAAGCTTGATCAGTTTAAGCTTAATAATCATTGTATAATGCTGCAGAGTGTGGATTGTATCAATATTTTTTTTTTTATTAAATGACATAAAAAATTGGTGATAATCATGAGTAAGAGTATTATCTCAACATGGTAATGAGTACTAATGACAAAAGTTATTTTTTTGAGTCATAAGAGGAATCCTCTTATTTAAATTGTAACCTCCATGTTGGCTGGGTATTTGACATCTACTTGCTTTAGTAATACTATTTTTCTTAAATATTTTGAATGTTCCATACTGCAACATTGATTTAATATTATATTTTATGGAAAATGATTAAACGAAAATAGACATTTACCATAAAAATGAGAATATAAAGAGAGATAACTTGTAAATTCCATCACCAATCAGATTTACTCCCCTTCTCTGCTGCTTGTTATGTTATTAATGTATTGACGATATAAATGCATAGACCTTTTTAGCATGTTTTTGAAGTACTCTTGACTTGGAAATGTATTCATGTGAAGTATGAGAAAGAAAATATTGAAAAAAGGTGTTTGTTTATTATTTATAATACTATATTAATTGAAACAGGAAAAGAAAAATTAATTACAATTACTTTGTCAAGAGTAAAAAACCGCTAGCCCTGATCACTGGGTTAGAGTCTGAATATGGGGTTAACAACATTCTGAGGAGAGCTGTCAGCTGACATTCAGCTTCCTTTTGATGAGAGTTGTTAGCTGACCTACAGCTTTTATCTGAGGAGAGCTTTCAAATGACAGCTTTCGTATGAGGAGAGTCTTTATCTGAAATTAAGCTTACTTTTGAGGAGAGCTTTCAGCTGACATTCAACTTACATATGAAAAGAGCTTTTCAGCTGACCTCCAGCGTCCTTTAGTTTTAAGCTGACCTATAGTTCCTATTAGAAGAGAGCCTATAGCTGATCTACTGCTCTTATGTAAGAATAGCTTTGAGCTGACCTCCAGCTTCCTTTTGATGAGAACCTTAGCTGACCTACAGCTTTCATCTGATGAGAGCTTTCAGCTGACCTACAGCTTTCATCTGATGAGAGCTTTCAGCTGACCTACAGCTTTCATTTGATGAGAGTTTTCATCTGACCTACAGCTTCCATTTGATGAGAGCTTTCATCTGACCTACAGCTTTCATCTGATGAGAGCTTTCAGCTGACCTACAGCTTTCATTTGATGAGAGTTTTCAGCTGACCTACAGCTTTCATCTGATGAGAGCTTTCAGCTGACCTACAGCTTTCATTTGATGAGAGTTTTCAGCTGACCTACAGCTTTCACCTGATGAGAGTTTTCATCTGACCTACAGCTTTCATTTGATGAGAGCTTTCAGCTGACCTACAGCTTTCATTCTGATGAGAGCTTTCAGCTGAACTACAGCTTTCATTTGATGAGAGTTTTCATCTGACCTACAGCTTTCATCTGATGAGAGTTTTCATCTGACCTACAGCTTTCACCTGATGAGAGTTTTCAGCTGACCTACAGCTTTCATTTGATGAGAGCTTTCATCTGACCTACAGCTTTCATTTGATGAGAGTTTTCATCTGACCTACAGCTTTCATTTGATGAGAGTATTCAGCTGACCTACAGCTTTCATCCTGATGAGAGTTTTCAGCTGACCTACAGCTTTCATTTGATGAGAGTTTTCATCTGACCTACAGCTTTCATCTGATGAGAGCTTTCAGCTGACCTACAGCTTTCATTTGATGAGAGTTTTCATCTGACCTACAGCTTTCATCTGATGAGAGCTTTCAGCTGACCTACAGCTTTCATTTGATGAGAGTTTTCAGCTGACCTACAGCTTTCATCTGATGAGAGCTTTCAGCTGACCTACAGCTTTTATCTGATGAGAGCTTTCAGCTGACCTACAGCTTTCATTTGATGAGAGTTTTCATCTGACCTACAGCTTTCATCTGATGAGAGTTTTCAGCTGACCTACAGCTTTCATCTGATGAGAGCTTTCAGCTGACCTACAGCTTTCATCTGATGAGAGCTTTCAGCTGACCTACAGCTTTCATCTGATGAGACTTTTCATCTGACCTACAGCTTTCATCTGATGAGAGCTTTCAGCTGACCTACAGCTTTCATTTGATGAGAGTATTCAGCTGACCTACAGCTTTCATCTGATGAGAGCTTTCAGCTGACCTACAGCTTTCATCTGATGAGAGCTTTTAGCTGACCTACAGCTTTCATCTGATGAGAGTTTTCAGCTGACCTACAGCTTTCATCTGATGAGAGCTTTCAGCTGACCTACAGCTTTCATTTGATGAGAGTTTTCATCTGACCTACAGCTTTCATTTGATGAGAGTTCTCATCTGACCTACAGCTTTCATTTGATGAGCTTTCATTTGATGAGAGTTTTCATCTGACCTACAGCTTTCATCTGATGAGAGTTTTCAGCTGACCTACAGCTTTCATCTGATGAGAGCTTTCAGCTGACCTACAGCTTTCATTTGATGAGAGTTTTCATCTGACCTACAGCTTTCATTCTGATGAGAGCTTTCAGCTGACCTACAGCTTTCATTTGATGAGAGTTTTCATCTGACCTACAGCTTTCATTTGATGAGAGTTTTCATCTGACCTACAGCTTTCATCTGATGAGAGCTTTCAGCTGACCTACAGCTTTCATTTGATGAGAGTTTTCATCTGACCTACAGCTTTCATCTGATGAGAGCTTTCAGCTGACCTACAGCTTTCATTTGATGAGAGTTTTCATCTGACCTACAGCTTTCATCTGATGAGAGCTTTCAGCTGACCTACAGCTTTCATTTGATGAGAGTTTTCAGCTGACCTACAGCTTTCATCTGATGAGAGCTTTCAGCTGACCTACAGCTTTCATTTGATGAGAGTTTTCAGCTGACCTACAGCTTTCACCTGATGAGAGTTTTCATCTGACCTACAGCTTTCATCTGATGAGAGTTTTTATCTGACCTACAGCTTTCTTTTGAGGAAATCTTCCAGCTGACCTATATTGCATCGGTGGAGGTACTTAGTTATTCACCTGGGCGTTTTTCCACCTACCGTATAATAGCTACAATGGGCAATTATGATACATACAATTTTTTTGCTTGCCTTAATATGAAAAACAACAACAACACGATTGATTGCCCATTGGTTCTTAAATCAGCGCGAGGTGTAGTTAAGGACATGCGAAATACTTGGACAGGTTTACTGTAACTTGTTTATAGGCAGCTTACACAATCGGAACTCCTCGGGTAATTCCGTCCTCGGGACAATCACCCAGATTGATGCTACATTGTAATATCTCGACAATGTTAAGCACCCAGATTGATGCTACATTGTAATATCACGACAATGTTAAGCACCCAGATTGATGCTACATTGTAATATCTCGACAATGTTAAGCACCCAGATTGATGCTACATTGTAATATCCCGACAATGTTAAGCACCCAGATTGATGCTACATTGTAATATCTCGACAATGTTAAGCACCCAGATTGATGCTACATTGTAATATCTCGACAATGTTAAGCACCCAGATTGATGCTACATTGTAATATCCCGACAATGTTAAGCACCCAGATTGATGCTACATTGTAATATCTCGACAATGTTAAGCACCCAGATTGAGGCTTCATTGTAATATCCCGACAATGTTAAGCACCCAGATTGAGGCTTCATTGTAATATCTCGACAATGTTAAGCACCCAGATTGAGGCTTCATTGTAATATCCCGACAATGTTAAGCACCCAGATTGAGGCTTCATTGTAATATCCCGACAATGTTAAGCACCCAGATTGATGCTACATTGTAATATCCGGACAATGTTAAGCACCCATATTGATGCTTCATTGTAATATCCCGACAATGTTAAGCACCCAGATTGATGTTACATTGTAATATCTTGACAATGATAAGCACCCATATTGATGCTTCATTGTAATATCCCGACAATGTTAAGCACCCAGATTGATGTTACATTGTAATATCTCGACAATGATAAGCACCCAGATTGATGCTACATTGTAATATCCCGACAATGTTAAGCACCCAGATTGATGTTACATTGTAATATCTCGACAATGTTAAGCACCCAGATTGATGCTACATTGTAACATCCCGACAATGTTAAGCACCCAGATTGAGGCTTCATTGTAACATCCCGACAATGTTAAGCACCCAGATTGATGCTACATTGTAATATCCCGACAATGTTAAGCACCCAGGTTGATGCTACATTGTAATATCCCGACAATGTTAAGCACCCAGATTGATGCTACATTGTAATATCCCGACAATGTTAAGCACCCAGATTGATGCTTCATTGTAATATCTCGACAATGTTAAGCACCCAGATTGATGCTACATTGTAACATCCCGACAATGTTAAGCACCCAGATTGATGCTACATTGTAATATCCCGACAATGTTAAGCACCCAGATTGATGCTACATTGTAATATCTCGACAATGATAAGCACCCATATTGATGCTTCATTGTAATATCCCGACAATGTTAAGCACCCAGATTGATGCTACATTGTAATATCCCGACAATGTTAAGCACCCAGATTGATGCTACATTGTAATATCCCGACAATGTTAAGCACCCAGATTGATGCTACATAGTAATATCCCGACAATGTTAAGCACCCAGATTGATGCTTCATTGTAATATCCCGACAATGTTAAGCACCCAGATTGATGCTACATTGTAATATCTCGACAATGTTAAGCACCCAGATTGATGCTACATTGTAATATCCCGACAATGTTAAGCACCCAGATTGATGCTACATTGTAATATCCCGACAATGTTAAGCACCCAGATTGATGCTACATTGTAATATCCCGACAATGTTAAGCACCCAGATTGATGCTACATAGTAATATCCCGACAATGTTAAGCACCCAGATTGATGCTACATTGTAATATCCCGACAATGTTAAGCACCCAGATTGATGCTACATTGTAATATCCCGACAATGTTAAGCACCCAGATTGATGCTTCATTGTAATATCCCGACAATGTTAAGCACCCAGATTGATGCTACATTGTAATATCCCGACAATGATAAGCACCCATATTGATGCTACATTGTAATATCCCGACAATGTTAACCACCCAGATTGATGCTTCATTGTAATATCCCGACAATGTTAAGCACCCAGATTGATGCTACATTGTAATATCCCGACAATGTTAAGCACCCAGATTGATGCTACATTGTAACATCCCGACAATGTTAAGCACCCAGATTGATGCTACATTGTAATATCCCGACAATGTTAAGCACCCAGATTGATGCTACATTGTAATATCCCGACAATGTTAACCACCCAGATTGATGCTACATTGTAATATCTCGACAATGATAAGCACCCAGATTGATGCTACATTGTAATATCCCGACAATGTTAAGCACCCAGATTGATGCTACATTGTAATATCCCGACAATGTTAAGCACCCAGATTGATGCTTCATTGTAATATCTCGACAATGATAAGCACCCAGATTGATGCTACATTGTAATATCCCGACAATGTTAAGCACCCAGATTGATGCTACATTGTAATATCTCGACAATGTTAAGCACCCAGATTGATGCTACATTGTAATATCTCGACAATGTTAAGCACCCAGATTGATGCTACTTAAAAATAATAAATCGTACCTTGGTCTCTCGTTGAAATATACTTACTTCAAGCTTTGACAACCTATTTTAGAGATTTCAACAAGGAAGACCGTATTTTTGGAACTTTCAAATTAATAACAACAAACAACAACAGCAAACACAACCAAAAGTTGTGGTAGAATAGTGGAACTCATATAGTCATGCGAAATTTAGAATGTTATTTTCGTGAATGATCTCACAGACTGTAAGTAAGTGCATACAAAGTTTGACGTTTATTACGTACGGCTTGAGCAGTTTAAAAAATGTACTATACTGTTGAACTAAAAACGGTAAAAATGTTAGAAAACGTAGGATAACTTTCGATCCTCCCAGGATCGACATCATTTGAGGAGAGTTTTACAGAATTGTATAAGAGGTAGTTATTTTGTGCCATAATTTACAGGAGTTCGAAAAGATTAAAAATGCAAAGTTGAACAACTGTGTTCAAGTTTCTTTAATAGTAGTTAGTTTCTATGTTTTGATTCATATCTTAATCTGTTTACCTAATAATGATGACCATGTTTAAGTATGTAGTTTTGATATATTACCACAACCTCGTCACAATGTTCGCTGAAGATACTACTTGCAAACACGACGTCTGTTGACCCCTACAAATCATTTCAAGTTTCAAAATCGCAATTTACGATTTAAACTATTAACGAATTGCAAACAATAATAACTCAATGTTTCTTGGCACAATTTTTGCAAAATAAGAAATTTAAATTCAAATGAAACCCCAAATTACCACGCCAAAGTGACATGTGGTTCTAATGATTTATGTTAAATGCCATAAATACAACGATATGTCATAAATATGTGCACTTTTCTTTGAAATGCAGTTTACAAAATAATTATGATGCTGCCATTTCTTAAGTCATTATATTTTTTAAATTGGATAAAATGGTATTTAAAAGTCGTATGTTTTTAATATTTAAAGAAATTCATTGTTAAGTTGGTTTACTTATTCGGTGAATCACGAAAAAAACAACCCCAAACAACTGTCGATGATATAAGATTGATTTGTTAGCTAGCTAAAAGAGCAAGAGGTGAAGCAAGTACAGTGTGTGAAGGAAGCTTAAAATAGATAGGTGTTGAATATTACCCAAATTAGTTCATAGATCCGGGATCTGGAGGAGAATGGAGACTGATCTAACAATGTGTCAACATTTCATACAAAAAGCTTAAGAATTCATCCTATCTTCTGACCGCGTACAATCTCAAAGAAGGAACTGTTGGAGTTATGTGATCTGGACTACAATAATGCGAAGACGATGGATGTAAAATGGTCCCATTATCTGAGGGCGGAATGATTATATCCCCAAAACAGCCTTCCACTGGAAACCTTATGTGTAAAACTCATGAATGCAGGGAACCATACGTGAAACCATAGCTGGCGAACAATAACAAGGCCGGCGGAAGACAGTCACTGGTGGCAAACCTTCATTGCTGCCCTAAATGCCATACGGCATAATGGGCAGTGAGTAAGTTAAAATTGCCATGGCCATATCGAAGTCATCAGCGTTGGGTGACCTTGTTGTTAAGGTCATTTTCTCAAAAACTGATAACAGTTTTAACTTCAAACTTGGAATACTTGATCACCTTGATCAGCGGAATCTATACTCTTAGGGCAGGTGGTCCTAAAATTATTTTCGACACAGCAATGTCCCCTTTTGGACTTATAAATGTCTGTGTCGGTTGATGTTTTTGTTATGGTTAGTAAGAGCTATCATGTTACTATTCAGCACTAAAAACTATGGAACGCCGTGACTGTCTTATGTAATCGAATTGCATGTAATCCTGTTTATATAGCATGTTGTCTTGTTCACAGTATACGCTATCTTGTCTTATGAATGTGTTGTATTGTCAGACATAATGTTATAATACCGAATCAGCCTGCTCTCCTGTAGAATCATTAAGACAACCTGCCAACCTAGTATGTTGTCTTGTCAAATACGTATGTTATCATGTACCAAGCATAAGCTTTCCTGTTCCGAGAACGTGATTTTTGTGTGAAAGGATCATGATATTATACCGACTCCAATGTGACATACTGTCTTATCAAGACATGTTGACTTATCAAAACGGCATAATTTCTTGTCAGAAGGGCATCTTGTCTTGTCAATACGAAATGACATCTTGTCAAAATAGCAAGCTGTCCTCTCAAACGGCATGTTTTCTTGTTAACAGATCATGGTATCTTGTCAGAATAGCATGCTATTCTCACGAAACGGTGTGTTGTCTTGTCAATAGATCATGATATCTTGTCAGAATAGCATGATGTCCTCTCGAAACGGCATGTTGTCTTGTCAACAGAGCATGATTTCCTGTCAGAATAGCATGCTATTCTCACGAAACGGAGTATTGTCTTGTCAATAGATCATGATATCTTGTTAGGATAGCATGCTGTCCTCTCGAAACGGCATGTTGTCTTGTCAACAGATCATGATATCTTTTCAAAACCGCAAAATGTCTTCTCGAAACTGCATATTGCCTTGTCAACTGACCATGACCGAATAACTTGTAGTTTGGACAAAGCAGCATGCTGTTTTGACAATCCAACAAGGCGTTTTGACTAGCCAACATGTCGATTTGATAAGTCAGCAAATGCGTTTTGACAAGTCAGCAAGGGGTTTTGACAAGACATTATGAATCGTTTTGACAAGTCAGTAATGCGTTTTAAAATACAGTAAATTGTTTTGACATGTAAACAAGGCGGCTTGACAATACAGCATGTCGTTGTGACAAGTCATTATGCTGATTTGGCAAGTCAGCATACCGTTTTGACAAGATGTCACAATGAATCGACAGGACAATAAGCCGAATCGGCAGAATACCATTTTGCTTTGACATGATAACATAACCATCAGACAAGATAGCTTGTCTTATGCGCAAAACATCATAGCGTATCAACAAGACATCATTCAATTCGATAACATCAGACAGCCATGGCGTTCCATAGAGAACTATAGAACACACTGTATACTGACAGCATCCGTGTTTAAATTCTGTTAACTGGCAAATGTCAAATCTCGTAAATATGATAAACAACATTGTTACGATCTTTGCCGCAATAGAAGATAAAAGCCAGCAACATACTTTAGATATCAACACATTTTACTAAACAAACAAATTATTAGAATATATAAATTAACAAACAGAACAATATATCATGTATGTCAAATAAAGTCGAAGCTGATCCATGTGCTGACAAATTTGTTTACTTTCTTAATGATATATTTTATATCAGCAATCAAATTATTTGTACATGTAGAAGCCTTAGTCAGATGATTAATTTCAATATGCCATTGCTCATGTAAGAGCTTTCGCTTTCTGTTTAACCAAGGGTCTGACTCGAGTTGTCGTTTAATACACACATTTATTAAACGAGTTCAGGAAAAGAAATTGTAACCGAACTTATGACGAGTTTGATAAATGTTTGTATTAAATGATAACGAGTGTTACATTCTTTTTATCACATGATTTTTATCGCCAACATACATTATTTTTTTACAACAATACTTGGTAAAACAGTTGTATGAGACGATCTGAATTATGACGACGTCGATGAGTCATTAGTAAAGAAAACTGTTTTACACGAGTGTAATATAACAAATTCTAGCACTATCAATATTTTACCTCTACAAACAAAGACGCGTTCTACTGTGATAAAATAAACGATATATCACGGCATAAATCGGGACTATTGTTCTGCGATAGAATAGCTGTTCCATTATTTTCCCCTACTCTTTGCCGTATTGTTGACCATGCTGACATAGTGCGATAAGTTGTTCTTTTCGTTCACATGGCCTTCGTCTGAAACCTAACCCTAACTTGTAAAGCCCCCCCCCCCCCCCCCCCCCCCAAACACACACACTTTAAACAGATCAGCCAAACAAGGAAAACAATCTTACGACATTGCGTAACTTGTAGTTCACATTGTAGTTCCCTTTAAAGTCAAAATTGTTTTTGTAGAACGTGTTGTTAGAATGGAAATAGACCCATGGCCTTCGTGAATAAATTAATACGTATCTGAATCCGAAACCGCGATATATTGGGCGTTAGATCCCGCAAACTTAAAATCTATTTCCTAATATGTAATGGTTGAACTAAATGGAAAACAAATGGAATCATATGATAAAAGACATTTATAAAATAATTGGCAGTTTTTACTTCTTGGTATAATCTCACGTCACTTAAACTCTACTCTGTATTTGACATTGGATGTCCATTACATTTTGTCTGATATTATTTCTTTATTTTGTAATATAACTCAAGGTAATAAGGTTGATGTCTTGTCTATCATCATTATGTAAAATTTGAAACCAATATTTTATTATGATCAATACACGTATTCAAACTGCCCTTCCATATAAGTCCATAGAAGGGGTAATCAATATGATTGTACTCCAATATTGCTTGTGCATATGCTAAATTGTACATACATATTTAACACGCAGAAAATCACATCAAATGGATATATACTAGTAGTTTATAAAACCGATTTAAAATAAATTTACATAAAGTTGATAGATATATGTTTTATTTTGCGAAATATAGGAAAAAACTCTAAAAGGTTTCAATGAAGAATGTAAATTGATATTCTGTTCCCCATAGTTGACAGAAATAAGAGATAAATATTAGAAGACATAACATTTTAAGTTAAAAAGGTTTGTCTTCCAAAATCGGTAGGTGATCTTACAGACGAATGTTATTTCCTTTTAAATGTGATAAATCTGAAAGATGTTCCGTGAAAAAAAGACCACACTTCATAATACCAACTATCGACAAAAATAACATTTATATCTGCAATATGACATGGTCTAAATTGATTTAGTACAGACTCTAAACGATTGATATAATTAAACTTGAACTTGTTGTATTTAAAATAATGAACAATAAACCAAATAAGAAGTCGGTTGGTCGTTTGAAAGACAATCTTTAGTTCATAACATTTTTGCTAAGAATTTACAATCACATCTTCCATTTTCAGTTTTATAGTTTTATTCATTTTTTATTCTTATAACCGTTTACCATTTTTTACAGTTGCTTGTTGAATGCTTCATCGTCTACTTTCAATATTATCTCTTACAAATGAACAAGACTATTATATAATATTATTATTTTGTAGAAACTATCAAAGTTGCAAGCATCTTTCAAGCTTCTTTCAAAAAGTATTGTCTGTCTTCCTTAGCCCCAATGTTTCAACTTTTTGCCTTGATTAAATTTTCTCAAAACATAAAGACACATACACCAAACATTGTACAATTTAAACACGATGTGAAATTGAAGGTCTATAATCACAACGAAGTTAAGGAAGTCCATTATCACGTCAGATAACAATGACTTCTGTCACCATTAAGGAAAAAAAAACGACATTGGGTTTGACGAGCGAGAATCGAACGAGATTATAATATTTTGAAATAGATTTAAAGATATTCATAATACCACTTACCCGATAAATTCTGAGGAATGCTAACACTTTAGAAAAAACTGTTTTGATTTTTGTTATCAAACATTTATGTTACAATTATGTTACATTTTTACATTGACACCGATATTGTTGTAAACAAGCCAGTCTGAACACATTCGCTATTTCCGCCGATTCCCACTAAGCTCAGAATTGTAACTGGCCGAGGTGTTCCGAGTGTACATAAAAGTGATTTTCACAACTGTCACGTGATTCACGTGATTTTCATGCCGGCAGCGATTTTTTCAGTTCATCATTTAGATAATATACAATTTTAAAACATTTCCATCGAGACTTGGCCCAACAAAATGTTGGATATTAAATGGTTCTCTGTCATTACTTTGGCATTCAGGTGGAAAGTGACATTTCAATAAGTGTCCCCACCTAACCCTTATTATAATTAAGATCTACATTAAGATCTACTTATGCTAAAGTTATCATTGCAATTGCATGCTCTCTATCTAAATTCGTAACGCCAATTTTCTGAATTTAATCCAGTTCCCAATTTGTAATATTTGTAATATTTATCATTATTGACGTTTTACTTTTAACTAGTGCAGCTGCAGACCAGTGTCTTAGAAATCAATTGTCGTGAGTTCAAACCTTATTGGAGGCATGTTTTCTTTTAATTTAATCACAATACATCGGTCGCATGTCCTTATAGAATAAATAATGAAGCATAACACGATTCACAAGTCAATTTAGTCTCTGTTCAGTTTTACCGATGATTTGTTAGAAATTTAAACAGTTTAAGCATGATTACATTTGCTTCGATTCGGAAACATAATTACAATAAAGCCGAGTTCCATCTGCACAAAATGGCAACTTTAACAGAAATGAGCATTGTCAGACATCTGTGATAAGTGTAATGTCGACGGGAGTAACTGATACTTGGATTGTGTTTTTGAAAACATTTTCATGCATCTGTAAGATACAGTCATCATAGCCAAAAAAAAAAACCGATGAGAATTTGCATTTTAATGTCGCTTAGATAAAATCTACTCAGAACATCTGTAGGTGGCAGTTTCGACAGCGTTTTCTATAATATCTCACCATTGGTACCCTTTAGATATAGACTCAATTTCTACTTTAATTCCCAAGAGTTTCTCTGGCGTCTTTATTAAGTACAGCGTCCCATAGAAATTGAATTTTACTCTGTAGACTAGACACATACTAAGAAACTAGAATTACACGTCTGGCATTGGTCTCCAGATGTTTGGAATCATGCCTGTCTTGTTTAGTCCTCGCACAAACCAAGCATTTAATGATAGCTTGTTTTGGGAATCCCTTGAAAACTTAATGGGAAAAAACAATGAAAAATTACTTCCGTCGGCGTTATACCAGTTTATTGTGTGCTTCACTTTTCAAGCCAAAACGATTATGGCGCACATTCAATCCTATGAAACATGCTATCAAAAACCCAAACACATTCACTTACCTTTGTCGATCTTCTTATTTTGATAAACGTTTTAAAACATTTTAACAAACTTTACTGTATCAGGACAAGGTATATTATATTGTATTTTTTCTGTATTGCTATGTACACATTCTTATGCAATATGCTTTATATATGCTAGGCGTAAAAATCTGCAATTGCGTACACATGAACATACAAAGTCATAAATCCTCATTACGCCTTCTTTCTATTGTTAATTAATAAACTGCTTTTGAACGTTGATTTTTGTATTGTTTAAATTTTGACACAATATTTTACTTGGGAAATTGTTTCGTTTTTTATTAATTCCTGTGTTTAAAAACAAACAATTGATTGTGACTAAATCACATACGAGGCAATACATATAACCTTCATTCATTAAAAGAAATACTTTTTTGTGATAAAATGTTGTCTAATAATAATCCAGGATCAAAACGTCAGATTATACAAACTACTTTGCAATCTGGAACTATCAAATTAGAAGTCGAATAACCGTTTATGAACGGTCTAGAAATTATTTCGAAACTAAATCTATTTAAAGCATTGTCGAATACAAAGGTTTTAAATCTGCAACTCCTATTCAATCGTATATAAGAGTTGATTTTGTTGTCAGAACCACAATAACTTTCTTGCTTTGCAATAATCAGAATAATTCGAGCTTTAACATAAATAGAAAACTGTAAGCTTAAACATTTTTTTGTGTATATTTCCCTCTCAAATAACATATATTCGAGCCCGAAGACTCTTTGCGACTTGAGGCAAAAAATATAAAGTAGATAAGACAAGAGTAGCATTACTAAATAAAAGTATAAAGCATAAACTCACGGTAAGATTGCACTAAAGTTCATGCAGCACCTGATTAAAAGGAGAGTGCATATAAAATACTATTACCGAGCTTTAGATTCCGCTTTCTGTTCACTTTTTGGTCATCGATTTATTTTGTTACATCTCTTGTTGCTGAGTACTTTAATACGAATGTGTAATCTTTGTTTAACTTAAAACATTGTATTGTTAAACATGTGACTGCACTGGTATTTTATTCCAAACGGATATTTTTAAAAAATGTCAGCTTTTAACGTAAAAAGGGTTCCTCGCGACAATGTAACACTGTAAAGTAAATGAAGTGTTTTGAAGAGCTACTAATAACCTGGTCATGAAAGAACGTGAGTTTTAAGAGACCACTGAATTAAGACAAAGCTCTTACCTATTGTTCTGTAGATTGAAATATTCGTATTGTTTAAATATGCGTAAAATAGACGGTAATTACAATTAAATTTTTTTTTAATTTGCAATACAGAGAACCTCTCCACAACATTTGGCGGAGGCACAGACAACGGTCGCTACAGGAAGGTACTGTTCTAGAGAGGTCATTGATATCACCAAGCAAAAATTTCCAATCTAAAATCATTCTTTATTTCTGTTTAATTGATATTTAAATTACGTTGAAAACTTTGTTGAAGAAATAACAGAAGCATATAAAGTAATTTTGTGAACATGGTAAATATTCTTATTAGTAAAAGCAGTTAACCTTTTTATTAAACAAACCTTGTTAAAAGTAAACTTAGTCGATGCATACCAAAAATTTCTTCAACATAAAGTCATCATAAAATAAAACTGTTCGTTTATATGACAAATAGTCAATTGTATTTTCCACTTCTTACAAAATCACAAATGTTTCTCTACTGATCCAGTTAACATCATTAATATCAGTGTTTCCTCATTTGAATCAGTCAACTCCGGGCATTCATTAATATAAACAAAGGTGGTTCTCGGCATAGATTCAAGGTGGTACCCGACAGTTTGTATCAAATATATGTGCCAATATATAACTCTTGATTTGGAGAATCTGAGCATTATTTCTGCACAGACTCATACTTTAGTCTAAGTTAACTCGATTTAGAACTCTTCTTCATCTGTTATTAAATGCAAATCTCGAAAAAAAAACCCACTCTTAATGCTCATTCTTTCGAAATCTGTAAAAAAGTTTAAAAGAGATGGGCGGATTTCCCTGATATTGATAAAACACGATCGCAAAAGTGAGTGGTCCTGTGATTTTCTTTGTTTAAAAATAGATAACTGTGCAGCGTGATCTCCGATAGGCAATACGTGCTTGTAATAATGTGCAGTTCGTTGTGTTTCACATTTCATATAGACGTAGGGCATCTTTAAACGACATTTCTCGGTATCTTTTCAAGTAATTGATTTAATTAATTGGGACAAAATGTTATTCCAAATACATTAAAAACTAATGTAGTGTTGCTGCTCATTGGTGTTTTAGCAGACGGTTTGCTGTATTTAACCATATGCACATCATTGCATTGTTTCTGCCTAGCATTGACATGGAGGACATTTATCAATAGTATGAAAGCTAAAATAAGATAACAATTTATCGCCATCGGTATGCGTAGCCATATCGTTTGCGACATTTGAAGATATCTCGACTGTTCACTTCTATCGGTCAGTGGTGGTGATACTTTTTGTCCTACATTGGACTTAAAACCCCAAGTTAATGACATAGCGATTCGTTATAATCTGATTGTGACCTGACCCCTCACGTCCTCGGAATGTCCCCAATTACATAAATATATGATACTTTCAACAATGTAGAAAGGTATCAAGTTGAAAGGTACATCCTTCTTATCTTATTGCTGTTCATAGTTGAGACATTTAAGATAAAAGTCCGCCTCTATAGCTCAGTGGTAGAGCACTGGTCTCGTAAACCAGGGGTCGTGAGTTCAAACCTCACTGGAGGCATGTTCTATTTTGATTTTCACAAATGAGGCAGATGAACTGTTTAAATCCAAATGCATTTAGTCATTAAAAACGAAAATGTAAAATATCTAAACACACACTGTCTAGGAAGCCATGTCTGAAGTATTTTGTTGCTGGGAGAGATTTTAGATCAAAATTGTCAGACGTGTCTAATGGGTTATAAAATTATGCAAAAAAGCTTGTTTATGGCTTTACCCATTTTTCTCTCAAATGATTTGGCCTTGATCACTAACGATATAGAAAACAGTTGACCATATTAAACACTAAAATGATGCAGTAGCACTAAAATTGGTAATTAACTATACTCGTATATGTTTCTCGTATATGTAAGATGGCAAGGATACAATACCGTGGAAATAAACATATTTTCGTAACCTATTACTACATTCAGGTTGACAAGAAAGATATTTCTTTAAAAAACAACAAATTACGAGTTTTCCGTTTCTAAGTAAATCTCAAATAGAATGTTGCAATGGCGCCTATGCAAAATATGCAAACCTACTCAAAATATAGATTGGCAACATTTTCAAGCGTATTTGAAATCTTAAAATATTGGCACAAGTCGAATGACGCCTCAAAATTGTCTTTAAGTTAAGCCTGTTTATTATGTGACGCTTAATACACACATACAACATCCTAGTAGTATCAAACAATTGTTTATTTTAGTCAAGCATTTTTCATATGATGAACAAGGTAGTTAACTAAATATTTTAATCGAAAACATGAACGTGTAACATGTCAAGATTTTAAAATACACCATCTCGAACAATGGTCTTACAGTTCAAGGGTATTTATGACGAAGATTTCAGAAAACCATTATATTCGAGAATTTCATGTATACATCATCCTAAGTTAGTCTATGTTTGGGCGTTTTTTTTTCTGTTTAAGTTAACACAATAATATCTAAGATTCAATCCTCAAAACAATTTCATCAGACAGATTTAATATTATCATATTCATTTCAATGCCAAAGTGTTCCTTCAAGCCAATTGGATTCAATGCAAAAAAACTTAAATGGTACATTTTGTTCATTTTCACCTGTCCTTGTTATTTAACTACATGTAATTAAACGAGATAGGCCCCGTGAACAGTAAGAATTGAGTTTATTGAAAATTTAAATATACTATTATTTATTTATATAAAATTGCATCTAGATAAACCAGAAAACTACTAGAAGCTGTTGCTGATGTAATATATTTCCAGTTTGCTGTAGATCTTAAGAATAAAGCAGAAATGTTGGACATCCATGAAAGTCAAATTGACATTTAATAAAATGCAGCCATTTATTTTTATTATGTTTTTCAAATTTAATACTAAATAAAAATAAACATTTTGAGTTAAGTACAGCTGAACATTTACTTTCTTTACACCATACTATGTGATACTAGCGCTAACAATATATTTATAAAGCTGTTCAAAGTGAAACAGAACAAGTGAATTTGTCTTAGACGAAAATATGTGAAATCTGCTGTTAATCCATGTAGTTGGCAATATTTAGCAAATTATTTAAATTGCAACTTGTCTCTTGTGTAGTGTTTACAACGAAGCTAAATAAACTCATGTAACATTACAACAATAATTTAATTCCGATTTTTTGATAAAAGTTATTTAATCTAATATATACATTGACTATTTTTTGTTTCTATATGTTTAAAAATTCAATCAGTCGAACGTAGGCCTCACACTATATCGTTAATTTGGACAATATTAATAGTAACCACCTGATGTTACATTTATACAAAGCAGGTATAAGTCTTCATGACGTATACCAATTTTAATAAGCGTCTTTCCGTTTACATCAATAACATATTAAATTATATATACAACATGTTATATACAACATATTAAAAGTAAATCTGCAAAAGGATTTCATCAGATAAATTTAATATTTTGCACAGACATGGGACGCCACCATGTCGGTGTAAGATTTGTTTATTTTGATCAAGGTTTTTATAAAGATTTCCTTTGAATGTATTTTGTTCAATATATATAAGACGTGAAATTTAGGCTTGTTTATGTAAAAACAACTGGTGCATGCCAAATTTAAACAATAACAAATAACATACACCAGTTGTTTTTACTTAAACAAGCCCACACTTCACGTCAAAGGCCACTTGCCTTATCAAAAGGAAAATCGCCATTAACTTTTATTAAGATGAACATATTTTGATATGCTTTAAAAATAGTAGACGAATAATTTTTTTATTCTAACGATAAAGCATAGGAATGTTGTATTTAAACAATAAATTTATTGTTTTAATAAGACTTAAATCGATAAGACGTAACAGAGCAGCGGTATGTTTGTTGAATAAGGGATAAATCCCATTGTTATGTATTTGGTTGACCACTTGCGGTAAATTATGGGGAAAAGTTTTTGGTTAATTTCATGGCATATTAAATGATAAACAAAACATAAAACCGTCTGAAAGTTAAGTAGAGATTCATGAAAGAAAGGTAAAGCTATGTTTTTCTACTTTATCATTAATTGTTTATATATCACATTTGCATATATTTAAAGTACATCTTATTTAGAACAACTTTTTAAACGGTAAATATCGCATCCTATGAACAGTTCTTAAACAAAGTCAACGATTGTTTTTTGCACATAGTGATAACGGAAAGCCAAAGACAAACAAGACACATCAAGTGTGCAGGTGTAACTACAGGCAGGACCGCTTGCTGCGTACAGAAGCCTATTTATGGGTTTGTTATAGGAAATATTCACACAATATCGGTAGGTGGAATATAAATCTACACAAAATATCTGTTGTTGGTATGTAAATGTCTATACAAAATATCTGAAGCTGGTATGTAAAAACCTATACAAAATATCGGTACTTGGAATATAAAAATCTACACAAACTGTCTGCAGTTGGTATATGAAATTATACACAAACTATCTGTAGTTGGCAACATTTGACAAGTGTCTCTGAAATCATACATTACTTCACAATCGAATGAAGACTATTTTTTATTTAAAGTGCATATAAACATGTGATCTTTTAAATGAAGTCCAACAGAGTAACACGACACCAAACTGATCACCGATATCCGATGGAAAACGAACTAAATTCGTTTATCAAAACTGATATAATCTTATCAAGTGGACACGTTGATACACCATATACGTAAATTTAACTTTAACTGAAGAATAAAACGTGACCAACTTAATAATGTAACCCCTGATCTTGGCGTCAACTTCCAAGGCAACCACAATACATATTGAGTTCCATAATTGGACTGAAGTCACGTTTTATGAATTCAATTAAAAAAACAACAAAACATAACAAAAACAATATTGCTGTCAAAGCAATGTAGTGGTGTTGAACATTAACAGCGATTTATTTTATGATTTCTACTGTCTTACTATTGAGATGGTGTTCTAAATCTCCTTTTCCTTGACTAAAGTTTTGAGGATATATGTTCCAATATACAGGGGTCAACGACGGTAAGATATTGTTACATGTATATGAAGTAGGAACACTGTCGGATATCACATTTAAAACAGCTTACTGGTATGAGGTAAACTCTTTTTTCTTTCAACGGTCGGTTAAACGATATTTCAATAAATAATACAATAGAGCAAGCAACATTTATAAAACTGAAATATCTATTTTTAAATATTTATTTTATTTGGACAGAAAATATATAAAAAAACAACAACGACAGCTTAACAATGCCGACTGCTGTTGTTTTACATAGCAAATGAAATGTTTTCTATTAAACAGTTCTCGTGGTTCATGGTGGTGTAAAGGGGTACAGGATGCAGCTATACCATCACAGTCCTGTCCATAAAGAAGATGTACATATTTTCCCTCCCGATAGACTTTGCCTGTCGCGCCTGCCTACCATTATCAAAATTGTTCCTCGGTTTCAGGGTCGAACAGGAATACCCAGTCTCGTCGAAAGTAATTATACGAACTAGATATTCTCTATGAGGAACATTCTAGAGTCAGCCCCACACCCCCCATTTCCGTCTTCTCTGGTGTAAGTGGCCTAGGGATTCATCGCGAAATAAGTTTGCTCAGGTTTAGATTGTTCGTTTTTATGATAGACTTCATTTATATCGAATTTCAAAATTCTTATTCAAGGTTCATATATATATATATATATATCACTGTAGGATATTATGAAATGTGATTAAAATAGATATTAGGAACATTTCATAATGGGCACGTGTACATGCATGTTTCTTTAATTGATTATTGTTCTTTTTTATGTCATATATATGTATTGTTATTAACTTTTTAAAATTGAAATATATGTTATCAACACGCAATAACAGTATAATTACTTGCACAAATAAGGCAACGAAGACGTAGGATCATCGCTATAAAGATTAAAAAAACTATAACGATTTAACCCCGATGTCATTGGCAAGATCCGTTAGACAATGAAAAGGCACACGTGTCTGAAAGAATTAACACAGCGCCACAAATGTTTACATGTTGTAGTCACTGTTGAAGGCTTGCTAAAGGTTTTTCGTTTGCTTGATCGCTGTCATAATTAAACTCACAATGACGGACGATTCTCAACTTGAAGCTTAATAGTTTTACGGAATGGAATCGGAATTGGCCAGTTACGACACAATCGCGTGCAACTTGCTGCCCACAGAGAGTATAGTGATACAACATACTTCAATCTAAGATAACTATGTGTCAAAGCAAAGCGAAATCTACATCACAACCAGACGTTTTATAAAACAATTGATAGCGTTTAACTTGATATATTCGAGAACAAAGTGAATTTAAAACTCATCTTTGCTAAAAAAAAGCTTGCGAGTTCTAAGCATTTTATTACAGATCAGAAGAAGTCCATTTCTTCGTTTTTAGCATTCTTAAAATAAAGGAGATAACTTACTGGAAGAAAGTGCATTCAGTATTTATGAGAAAATGTCTCGGTTTTGTTTTCATTGCTTGCATTAAAGAAACCCATCTGGAAGTGCGAGGTTAGAGCTCTGTAAAACCGGTTTAAGCACTCCAGTCGGCCCATATTGTCGACTGACCGTTCCAAGGCGGTAACTGCCGGGTTTGCTCTTTTCGTAAAATGACTCATCACTAATTTGTTTTTACTTTTCGCTTGGCTTGCATGTGAATACATTTGTTAAACATTTGTTTGGTATATGTTGCAATGCTCATAGGACTTTGCCATTCATTCTTATTATAGCTGTCTTAAATATTTCAACATACTTATAAAAAGTAAAATTATAGATTTAGAGAATAATTCTTTTTAATTAGTTCTCGTATTTATAACTTCCAGTCAGACACACTATCGAAATAATTAAATAAAAATGTAATAACTTGATTTGAATTTGAATTTGAATATTTATTGATGCTGTTATTTTAGTATTTCCTTTGACATTGCTAGCTATACACCATGAGTAATGAGTTTGTGTACAGTTAAGACAGAAGTTTCATAAAAAATAACGATTTCAACTAGAAATAGAATCAGACTGTAACACGCTATATACAAGTAATATATTGAAATTCTACACCTTTGTCACATCGGCAGAGCTTTCAGACGCAACATCGTCGTAAATTCATATTTACTGATTAAGAGTTAAATAATGTGAGATTGCGCATTAAAATATAATAACAACCACTTAAAATAGTATAAATATAAATATGGCCGTTATATAGAATATACAAAATTACCAACGACAGAATGATATAAATCATGCATAAAAAACGTGATAATTTTCCTGTTTCTATGGCAATTGTCATACAAATTTGATATAAGAGTATGTTAAGACGAAATACTTTTAACTTTAAGAAAAAGTATGGTAGAAGTAAAAATATACTTTTAAAGGGTTATAGATCGACTAATATGCTAATGTGCTAGCTATGTAAAGTGACACTCATAAGTATTAATTACTTTTAATGAGAATATAAAATAAACTTCAATTTTTAAAAAGTTTTATAAACAATTATTTTTTAAAACAATATTTAAACAAAAATAACAATTTCTGAAGTGGTTTACAAACTCAAAGAATTTAAAATTAAGATTAATTTACAAAAAGATTTTTATGCGTTTTATTAAACTTCATAATGATTGTCTTTACATCATATTGATATTTGGTATTTTGTTATTCTCTTGTGAGCACAAACTTTAGTAAAAAGAATAAACTAATAGGTAAAACAATTCAGGTTTTTACAGGACCATGTACCATGTTTCTTATAAAACGTTGCAGATCTTCGCTTGTTTATGTCTATTTTATGCAAAAGCACAATTTTAAACGGTTTACTATGTCATTTTTTATTTTTCAAATGTGTTGCATTCATTGTCGCCAATGTTATGTCGGTACACGCACAACCTTTCTTCCTTGCAGTTCCTCAGCCTATGTCACATCTGTCAATGGTGTTCGTTAAACCGTGTATGTGTTTCTTCGTTGTTTTTTAGTTTAACAAAACGTCTCTTCAACATTTACATAAGTTATATCAAGAACTATTGTCTTTTCAGTCATCTTTTAAAAATACTACTTGTTGAACTGATACGTCCTTTATACGCATTATTAATCAAGAACACTATCAGCATTTCTTTTAACAACACCTTTGAAAAGAATTCAGATAATATTTTCGAGATATTTTATGGAATAGACAAGACAGACATGTCGTGTTACTTTTAGGAACAGTTTTGTGACATTTATCTCCTATTTATCTTTTGATTCAGCCAAAGATACTTTGCCCTTGGCTTAGCTCAAAGTGCAATATGCAATTGGACTGTATAGACTGAACAATTTACTTGTTGCTTGTAGAATATTACCTTGTTATAAGAAACGGTAAATTTGCCTTGTTAGGTTTCAACTTATTCTAAATCTCTGCTCAGGGCTTACATCATGCCAAATAATGTAACACATAATGTAACACATAATGTAACACATAATGACACATAATGTAACACATAATGTAACACATAATGTAACACATAATGTAACACATCTCGAACACATAATGTAACACATTTTGTAACACATAATGTAACACATAATGTAACACATAATGTAACACATAATGTAACACATCATGACACATAATGTAACACATAATGTAACTCATAATGTAACACATAATGTAACACATAATGTAACACATAATGTAACACATAATGACACATAATGTAACACATAATGTAACACATAATGTAACACATAATGTAACACATCATGACACATAATGTAACACATAATGTAACTCATAATGTAACACATAATGTAACACATATTGTAACACATAATGTAACACATAATGACACATAATGTAACACATATTGTAACACATAATGTAACACATAATGACACATAATGTAACACATAATGTAACATATAATGACACATAATGTAACACATAATGTAACACATAATGTAACACATAATGTAACACATAGTGTAACACATAATGTAACACATAATGTAACACATAATGTAACACATATTGTAACACATAATGTAACACATAATGACACATAATGTAACACATAATGTAACACATATTGTAACACATAATGTAACACATAATGTAACACATATTGTAACACATAATGTAACACATAATGACACATAATGTAACACATAATGTAACACATAATGTTACACATAATGTAACAAATAATGTAACACATCATGACACATAATGTAACACATAATGTAACACATAATGTAACACATAATGTAACACATAATGTAACACATTATGTAACACATAATGTAACACATCATGTAACACATAATGTAACACACCATGTAACACATAATGTAAAACATAATGTAACACATCATGTAACACACAATGTAACTCATCATGTAACACATAATGTAACACATACTGTAACACATAATGTAACACATAATGTAACACATCATGTAACACATAATGTAACACATAATGTAACACATCATGTAACATCATGTAACACATCATATAACACATAATGTAACACATAATGTAACACATAATGTAACACATATTGTAACACATAATGTAACACATCATGTAACACATAATGTAACACATAATGTTACACACATTTTAACTCATAAAGTAACACATAATGTAACTCATAATGTAACACATAATGTAACACATATTGTAACACATAATGTAACACATAATGACACATAATGTAACACATAATGTAACACATAATGTAACACATAATGTAACACATAATGACACATAATGTAACACATAATGTAACACATAATGTTACACACATTTTAACTCATAAAGTAACACTTAATGTAACACATATTGTAACACATAATGTAACACATCATGTAACACATAATGTAACACATAATGTTACACACATTTTAACTCATAAAGTAACACATAATGTAACACATAATGTAACACATAATGACACATAATGTAACACATAATGTAACACATAATGTAACACATAATGTAACATATAATGACACATAATGTAACACATAATGTAACACATAATGTAACATATAATGACACATAATGTAACACATAATGTAACACATAATGTAACACATAGTGTAACACATAATGTAACACATAATGTAACACATAATGTAACAAATAATGTAACACATATTGTAACACATAATGTAACACATCATGTAACACATAATGTAACAAATATTGTAACACATAATGTAACACATCATGTAACACATAATGTAACAAATATTGTAACACATAATGTAACACATATTGTAACACATAATGTAACACATAATGTAACACATAATGTATAATGTAACACATAATGTAACACATAATGTAACAACTTGTGCTGTCTAGAACTGTTATTTGTTTATATCATAATGCAGCTGAAATTTAATTTTAATGTTTTCCTTTGTACTGTTCAATCTCTCATGACATTTTCTATCTTATATCCTTGCATAACATCATTGAAATGAGTATTATGAAAAGTATAATTTTTTTTGTAAAATCTAGAACCCTAAACACCGAACAATCTTCTCTTTTTGAATGTGGCAGCATAATTATGTTTACCTTCATTATGTTGTTCTGACCTTCCTTAAATATTTTTGACAGTCACCTTTTAAAATTGTGTAAATAACGAATATGCAAGAAAACAAAATTCGATCAGAACAATGTGACATTTGCATTTTTCAATTTCATTTAAAACTGTATCACAAGTTTTCAAACAAATAGCTGGATTGCACTTATCAATATTAGACTGAAGTATTTCAAGTAACCTACTGCGATATAAAAACATGCGTTAAGCGTGATATCACAACAATATACAACCGGGTTATAACGAGGGGTGATCCGGCAGATATATTTCCAAGTTGTAGAAACATTGATACTTTCTGTCCTACGTTTGACTTAAAACCCCCAGTTAGAGTGTCATAATACCTTGATTGTGGCTTGATACCCCACGTCCTCGGATTGTCACACATTCCATGAATATGTAAACACTTAAAAATGTAGAATCGTCTAAAGATGGAAGGCATACCTTTCATGTCCGCCTCTATAGCTCAGTGGTAGAGCACTGGTCTCGTAAACCAGGGGTCGTGAGTTCAAACCTCACTGGAGGCACGCCTTTTTCTTGCTGTTGCTCATGATATGTCGAATTTGCTTTTGAAGTTTTCAATCAAGAACAGATCAGATCCTAGACCTATGATATAAATTATTACAAATAAGTCATTCATTCCAATGAATATCATTAATGAAGCACGAAAACTGTTGATTACGCTCACATTATATCAGTACATGTTGTATTAAAAATTCTTATATATTAGTACCTTCTTAATAAAAATGGTAAAAAGAAAAAAAAAACATGTATTCGCTTTGATGGAACAACTTATTCGGATCTAGAATAAAACTTTATTTTGCCGTTCTGGTAAATCTGTCTGTAATTGCGTACTACAATGACATTCCATTTTATTGCTTGGCTTATTGCTCGGAATGCATCAGTTAGCCTCACCCGGTTAAGTACAGAGAATTTACATACCCTAAATTTTGCAGGTGGATCACAAGTAGCGCCAAACATATCCTTATACAGCTGTTTCAAAGTAAAACAAACCAATGGAAAGTTGCTAAAGCGCTGATGGAAAATATGAAAATCCTTACCTCCCTGCACTTGGCAACATTTGGCAGGGCTCATTGAAGGCTTTACGTATTGTGCAGTGTTTACTATGAAGCTCTTACAACCCATAGCACTGGACAATGACTACAAAGTAAATTTTCCATACTAGTATAATACGATTTGAAACCGAATTGAACTAAATGGGATTCAATCTAAAATAGGAACTAACCCTTTACATTTTTTGTCTCGATATGTTATTAATAAAATTAAATGTCAGTCAATCGAACACAGGCTTACAATGTCTCGGTATTTTGAGAATATGTTTTAGAAACCTCTTGATGTGACATTATAAATTCAAAGTAGCTATTAATCATTATAATGCTTAACAATTTATTAAACGTGATCAATTATTTCACAAATTCAATCTGCCAAAGAGTTTTATCAGATGAATTTAATGTTCCCACAGATCTAAGACGCCTTCACGTCGGGGTAAGATTTGGTTATTGAGATCAAAGTTTTGAAAATATTGCTTTTAAATGGATCTAATTCAGTGTATTTTAAATTAATAATTCATAATTAATGTACGTACAATAATGTACTGCTATAAAAGGTATTCCAATGCAAGAAGTTAACTTGATTTAGTACAAATGAAATTGAAAGCTAACATTACATCGTAGTTGCACATAGCATTGTATGTAATCTAATATACCAAACTGCATGTGTTCCAAGTTTTGAAACAAATATTTCACTGCTGGGAATAACGTTTATATGTTTTTGACAATCATAATTTGGTTGTATTCTAGGTATTGAGATCAGAGGACCATAGAGTAATAATTAGCTTAAGTAAAATTCGCTATTGTCCATGCAAAGTTAAAGTTTCCCCCAAACGGAATTATTCTTGTAAATTCCATGCTTTACCATTATACAAGTCATTAAAGAATCTACAAATACAACAAGGTAATAACCAGCAAACCGGCGGCGACTACCACCACCACACCACCACCACCACCACAACAACCACCACTACCATCACCATCATCACCACCACAACAACAACAACAACAACCACCAATACCTTCACCATCACCACCACCACCACCACCACAATCACCATTACAACATCATCATCACCCCAACAACATCACCACCACAACATCACCATCACCATCACCACCACAACAACGACCACCACCACCACAACAATAACAACAACCACTTCTATCAACACCACCACCACCACAATCACCACCACAATAACAATAACAACATATATAATAATTTAATTTGACTGTGTTAAACGACCCATAAAACATTTCGCGAGGTATAATATATTGACCGCGCAATGATAAAATCAATGGATTTAAATCGTCTTCTAAGTCAATCGCTAGATGTCTAACAACCACTAATCAGTTTAAAAAACAACATTCAATGGCAATAATTGTGATAATATCAGATTGCTTTCAAAATAATCACACGTTATTTTGAAGGAAATTATCACTTTCAGCCACTGATTTTCGCTAGGTGTGCTCTCGTAAAAAGTCAGTTAAATGATTTTAATAACTGACGAGAAATCCTTGATGTAAAGGATCAAAGTTCACCGTCCAGGTCAATTTAAACAATGAATTTAAATTATTTGCCTAACAACAAACCATCCAATATTAAGCAAAACCATGTAGTTATTAAAACAATAAAATGCTGTCAAATTTCCATGTCTTAAAATTATAAGCAAGAAAGGCCCGAATACAAACAACAGAAAAGAGCTTAAAATTTGACTTGTAATTAGTAAGTTGTAACAAATGCTGTCTAAATAAAACAAATAATACCTACACATAATGAACATTAATGAACCATTTCACGTGACAGGCAATGACGTAGCAACAGTTTAAACTACACTCTAATGCGCGGAGACAATCAAACAGAGCGAGCTGGGTTCGACCAAAAAAGTAACTTAAAACTTAAAACTGACATGTTCTAGACGAAGAATTCCACTTTGTTATGCAACGTACAAAGATTTTCGGAAACTCTATACATGGTTTCTATTGGAAACGTCCCAATAGGATAAGATCTAAAGTATGGTTAACAACCAAAAGTAAAGTTCTAATGATTAAATAATATACATTGTTAAATTTATCCGACAGGCTTAGGCTAATATTTCTTTTCTCAGAAAAGCAAATAAGTCATTATTATACGATAAGAGTCTTCAAAATGCTGTTCATTGATGTCCTAGATTTGTGTGAACAGTTAAGCATAAATCACCACTCGTCATTGCAAACAGGTATTTCCTATCCGAGCCACGCTGCAGAGATAGCCATTTTTAAACTATGAAAACCACGTGACCACTTACTTTTGAGATCACGTTATATTGTCATCCAGGTAATCCGCTCTGACGTAGATATCTATTTGTAGCAGAGACCACTATCGAGATTTTTATACAGTTGGAAAGAATACACATTTAGAGTGATTTTTATCACGATTAGTTCTGTCTAACAATTCAATTAGTGTTCAAAATCGTATTTATCAAGACTAAAGTATGGGTTTACACAAAAAATTATGTCCAAATTCCCCAACGCGATGGTTCGATATTGTTTCATGTATTTGATATAGGCAAATTGTCAGATTCCAACTTTAAAGGCACTAATAGTATATTTGAATGTTAAACAATTTCTTCAAGGACTGCCATTTGTATTGAAAAACTATACACACTTAACTATTTTATTCGTAGAAAGGATCTTTTTTGATCTAGCATAGTCAAATTGTAGAATTTACTTAGAATTAACCGGAACGCTTTTGCGTGTCAATTCCCGAAATACCGAGGCATAATCTTTGTCCAAGGATCTCACTTTGCGTACACAAATTATTAACCGCTCACCAGAAAAAGACATCTTATATCAAATGTAATCTTCAGAGCATTTTCACTTGGCCTACATTCGACAAGAGACATTCTCATTCAATTGTCCGCTGATAAATTAATGGAATTCTACGTGGATGTAAAACACAAGCTGTCAATTTGTGTATTCATAATCTCAGTTATTTAAGACTATAAAATCACAGTTTACTGTATTTATCCAGTGCGTGTCATATCACTGTACATATATAACGGCATAAATAAATTACATCATTTAAGTTTGTGCAATTGTCGAATAGAAAATGTTCAGGGGACTAAAATATAGATAATAACTAACACAAATAGCGTTTAATAGCTATAATAAATCATTGATCCTATCTCAAATTGACTGGTAAGATGTTACTCAACAAAATTTAAAATTTACTGTTAGTTAAAATCATAAATTTTAAATAAAGTTACTTGAATATAAAAACGAAACGTGTTTCAAGATTATATTACCAACCAACCAGCCAGCCAACCAACCAACCAACCAACCAACAACAAAACAAACAAACAAATGAATAAACAAAAGAGTTCGAAGACTGTCATTGGTAAACATTTACACTAAATTGAAGTTGAATAATAAATGCCTCAACGAATACTAGGAAGGGGATGTAGATATACAGGGTATTTATGCTCGTATTGAACAATAAATGATAAAACGAAAGAATGTTTTCTGAGCATTTCGAAGTGGCAAAACAATATTACATAGACACGGGCCAAACCAAGCAAACAAGCTGTCGCTGATTGTAAACTGTATTGTTCTACAATAAAGTAGATATTATATGTCGTTATCATAACTTGCTTACCAATAAGTGTTTATTAAGGCTGGTCATTGTTTGATTGCGACAGCCAAATTGTCAACTTTTACCTATAAAAGCTCAACAAAATCAATCTGACAAGGAATAATTTCCGCCACTGTACATGTAACCGCGGTCATACATGTACATATTTTAAAATGCTTCTACACTGAATGATTTTCTAAAAATAATATATATATATATACAGTTTGAAATATTTATGTACTTGAATGACTCTATTTTTCTTAGAAAATTTAATATTTATTCAGCTTTATAATATCATATAAATGCCTCGTTAATTTTCTCAATGGACTTTATCAAAATTATGGAAAACGCAGAAAACTACATATCTGTACTGCGTTAATAAGCATAACCAACACACATTTTCTATATATTATACAAATATTATATATAGGCCGAAAAATGGTCGGCGCATCAAGTCGGCGAAGTCTCGGTCTCTAGGATCCAGTTGCAAAGATTGTAATTATATCCTTTGTGCTCTTAGAAAGTTATCTGATGCTATAGTTCAAGGTTTTATACATAACTATACATAATCTTTATGAACCTCTATATAGTGGTATTACAATATGGTCCAATGCTCTTTATAACATGTACGCAGTCATGTTTCCATTTTAAAAGACTATTATGTTTCGATTCCTACATCATACATGATGATTTATCAGTCAAATGAATGAATGTGGTGTTTGTGATCTTATGATTTCTTTTTATAATTGAATATGTTATAAATCTAGGAATTCTAATTACAGGCGGACGAAATGCATTTTCGAGTTGTACCCCAGATCTACCGGAGCCACTCTCTGGTCTCCAGTCAGAAGGTGCGTAAGATCAAAACACTCTAACTACAACCATATCAAACCATCTGTCCCAGACGATTGTCTGTAAACATTTACTTCTGTCCCAGACGATTGTCTGTAAACATTTACTTCTGTTCCAGATGATTGTCTGTAAACATTTACTTCTGTTCCAGATGATTGTCTGTAAACATTTGCTTCTGTCCCAGATGATTGTCTGTAAACATTTACTTCTGTTCCAGATGATTGTCTGTAAACATTTACTTCTGTTCCAGATGATTG